>JANSVA010000008.1:22781359-22797705 GCA_025504915.1 Erythroxylum reticulatum | reverse complement strand
GGAGAGGTAGGAGGGCGGGAGGGAAATTTGGATAATTTTTGAAAATTTTACAAAAAAGTCGCCCAATTTTTTAAAATTTCCGATACCGGCCGATATTTGACCGATATTTTGAATACCGGTCGGTACTGCCGAAATTGGCCGGTACCGACCGGTATTTTTCACCGGTACCACCTACACCCGTACCAGTACAGGTTTCCGGCCGGAACGGTACATTCCGGCTAGTACCGGCCGATACGGTACAAAATTCATAATACTGATTCAAATAATGGGGAAATATTAAAACAATATCTTATCAACCCCCGTACTGCGACGGCGGTTGGGGTGGCTTTACATGGATTGGCCGTCGGTCATTACCCATATTTATACCACTTCAGCCATCTTTCCACCTATGGGCATGGCTTTCTCCTATTTGATAACATAGCATACAGAACTCCAATAAGGTTTGGAATATCATCTACCTTGATTCTCAGCATAACAACAGAAAAAGGACAACATTAATCTTATTGTATTTGTGTTATTAAACTAGAATTAGTGTCGCCATAAAAGATAAATGATTCAGGAGGCTGAGCAGAGACACAAGGTAAATGGAAGGCCATGTTATTACAAAAAGTATGCCAAATAACTTTTCAATCCACAGGAGGGCATATGAGATCAAATATAAGAATTTAAACTTCCAAGTCATGATCCTCATAGATAGAATTTCATGTAAAATGGAAAGGACTTCACCTAGGTGAGGTGATCGATATAACTATCCTCCATCAATTAATATCATCTTCTAGATTTAGTCGGCTATCGAGGCCCACTCAGACCTAGTTCTGTCCAAAACAAAGGGAAAAGTTAGTACCTTTTAACTGCAGTTGAAAATATTTTGGCTTATAATTTACCAGGTCAAATTTCACCAGCATTGATAGTAACCAACCAATAAAGTAGATAAATTGGCAACCTCGTGCATTGAATAACTACATATGCTAGGATATTGCCTTTAATCGAAGTGGGAACAAGGTAGGTGCAACAAAACATTCACATTTTATCGATAGTAAACTATTATTTCGAAAAGAAAGAAAATTGAAGATGAAGAAAATATGCAAATGCGTGAAAAAGCCTCCTTTCTACATTCTTCTCCATCCCCCAACCTGCGACTATCATTCTTTCGTACCAAAGCCATCAACACAAGATAAATTAAAAGCAACCCAGAGGTAGACCAAAAGAAGCATTAAGACTAAAAAATAAACAATCAATTAAAAGTTTAGCATATCCAGTCAATAGTTCCACAAGCTGCATAAAGGAAAAAGGCTTCTTTATCTAGAAATGCATAGGTAGTAACTACTAACTTTGCATTTCAAACCACAAAATCCAATCCCGGCCCATCTTGAAGGAAATCTATAGCTACATGGCTGCCTAGCCAACCTAAAATATATATGTCCAGCTCTTCATTGAAAAAATTACACGTCAGTATTCCTTGCCAAGCACAGAAATGACATATTCACGAGCATCAACTCCTCGTTTCACTCTTGTTTCAATTAGTAATGTGGGAAGGTTTCACAAGATCATGATCAAACAAAAGTACCTTGAGGAAATAAAAAACACTTAATTTATGAGGAAAACCTAGCATCTTATTTATAAATAGGTGATGAAGAATGTGATCTAACGTTTTACCATCAGCACTCCTATCCCCTTCCTATCAGAATTGTTTTTCCTTTTCGCAAGTTTCAAAGCCTCTACATTAATCATCGTTTGGGCGGAATTGGTACATCCAACGAATTCTCCCAGTAAGCAGCTCCTTCTCTCGTGTTAAATATATTTTCAATACAATAAAATATAGAAAAGGCTAATCTTTTCAAACGTTTGCATCAACTTCCAAACGATGTTAAGAGACAAAATGTTCTGCATATAAGTTAAAATTGTGGATATTTAACATAATTAGAATAACATACAATTCCCGTTAAAAGTGGCATCCGCCAAGGTCACTAATTGCAACACTAGAGAAACAAGAGAATGATGTAGCAGTATAGAGCAAATGGAGAGAAGATCTAACAGTAATACAAGTTATTATCGTCAATAAGCCAGCAAATTAGAGAGTGCAAAAGCTGCTTACAGATACCAAATAAAGAAAAACGGAGATTATCAAACTCCTGGATTCGCACTGCAAAGCATACCCTGTGACATTGACCTTGACCTGCTCGAATCGATGCCAAGGCACGAAGTGAGCCGAGCAGCAGAGACTGATGAGTGAAGGGGAAGCATAGATTGGAGAGCACCCAATTGAGGAAATGACCTGAAACAAAGAACCCACAAGTCAGAACACGAAGATTTTGCAAATAATGCGAAAAAAACAAGCTGAATTGTAACAAATAAGGATGATGAAAGTGAAAAGAGCACAGCAAAGGGTTCTAAAAGGCCTCGCCTGGACAACGTAGAAGAGCGAGCAGAGAGGAGAGAAGACAGCGGTCTGGACTTGGGTTTATTAAGAGTAGATTTGAGAAGGGAGAAAGATGAGTTTGAGAGAGACCTGTACCGTGATGCCATTTTCCAACAGATAAAGGGGGAATGTGTAACTCAAAGCTGTAGGAAGGAAGAACAGAGTCACAAGAGTGATGTCAGCGTTGTGACAGCAACGTTAGGGTTTAGGGAACTTCGTACGGGTTTTGGGCTATGGATAGAAGACAACAGTGCGGGACTAGGACGTTAGGGACATTGGACAATCTAATACAAGGACGGAGCCAAAAATTTACACATAGCAAGCTTTGCCTTGTTAGTAGCATTGGCGATGATAATCATTTATCACTTATAAATATTTATTTCAAATTTAGCATCAAACTTGAAATATTATAATGTAATTTATTTATCATTTATATACTTTCTCTCAGCTACTTCTTTATTAGAACAAAATATTAAGGTAATGAAAAATTAATTGTAAACTTTATTATAAACACAAGTACTTACTATTAGTGAAATTATTGCTCATCAAATTTAAGACCCTTGCACTATTATAGATAAATTTGGTCAACTTCTTTACTTTTCGTACAGTCTAATTATTAATAGAAAAATATATAACATTTTTTATTTTTTTAACATCAGGTCAATGCAATGTACAACAAAAAGAGTCTAATAAAAAAAGTATACCTACTTTACAATCTTTTCTAACTGCTTTGTATGTAGAATCATTGTCAAAAGTGAAATTAATAATATTTTCTGGTCCAACTTCTAACAAGGCCAGATGCATAGACTTCAAAAACATTGTCCCCTTAGTAGAATAAATTAAAATGTTGATAATAGGTTCATATCTTCTATTTGTCCAATCATTATATATGATAAAAATTCAAAAGTTGCTTAAGTCATTCTTATTTCATCCAAATAACTCTTTATTTCATAAAAAAAGTTGCTTGGAAGTTTACTTCTATAGTCATCAATTAAAATAACCTTATATACTAGACTATAAGAAGTAATATAATCTATCATAGATTGTTAATAATAAGACTAAGTGTCATTTAAAGATACACATAAATCATACCACCATCTAACTATTGACATGGTCATATTCTAAGTCGTTTCTTTAAATTGTAAGGCATTACAGCTTAAGGCCGAGCTCTAGGAGTTATTTAAGGTGAAAAATTAAACAAGTGTCTTCTTCTTTTTGCTACACCAAGTGCAATATTCCCTTCTTTTTTTGGTAGGAATGCCACCACTTTCTACATCTCCAATATCATCTTGATCACCAAAAATGAACTTTCACAACAAATTTCGTAGTTTAGCCTTTATCTTCTATTTTTTTTCATATTGATACTTTTTAAATAAAGTTTTCATTTGTCATTTTACATCATGACTCATTTTTTACAAATCTCTACTTGACCTTTGAGCCCAATTATTCTTTAATTTGGTGATTTCGTCACCTTTCAAATGCTTGTTGTAGTTCACACAAATGGTATGGTTCTTAATTTTAGAAACTAATCTAGCATGAGCCTGAACTAAATCATCCAATCTTCCTAAAATAGTTGAATTATCAGGAATGCTTGAACTCCTCTCTATTTATCTAAAACAAATAAAGACATGTGTCAGGATTAAATTAATAAATTTATATTCAAAAATATACTTTTGTATATAACATCATTACATAACTATAAAATTCAATATTCAATTATAAGCATATCTAAATTCTTGATAAACTTGATCTTACACCTTTCTTTATGATAATACACATTGCATAAATGACTTTTCTTTATAATAACAGAACTGCAAAAATTATTTAAACATTTAAAAATTCATATTATACTAAGCAATAAGTATTCTCTTATAAATTTGCATTCTATTTTCTACCATGTATTTAATTATCCATAAGATAAGATTATGAGTGTGTCTTTGTTACCCATGGGATATAATTAATATTTATAATACGATTTCATTATGATGACAATGAACAATATAACAATACAGACATTTAATTTTCTTAACTTAATTACATATGTTAAAGGATTAAAACTATATATTAATATTATAATTAAATGATTATTCATAAGTTAAATACCTTTATATAAAAAGAATAATTAGTAAATTTTATGTTTCATAAAAATTAATTAACAATTTAATGAATTAATTTTGATGTCATTTTTATGATTATTAAAATAACAAATAATGACATATTTTTGAATTATTCACAATTCACAATGCTTAAATGTTCTTCCATAATCTATACACAATATTATTTTGATCTTAATTCTTCATGAATTCACAATGCCTATATATTATTGAAATATGCACAATTCACACAACTAATTCCAACTTCCAAGCCCAAATTATCTAATGCATATTTTATGAATCATTCACAATACACATATGAAACAACCAAAATGCAATGCAATTGCAATACATAGAAGAAACAAAAAAGTAAAACATACAAAAAATTAGACAAATTGCAACCAAGTTAATGAGTAACGCAGGTCAGGTCGGGTCACGAATAGGGTCACGGGTCTATTTAGACTATAGCTCAGGTTGGGTCAAAGGTAGGGTCGGTTCAACCAAATGTAGATAAATCTAGATTCTACATCTAGATCTGGAGTCTGGATTTTGCACCGCAGACTAGTTGACTGGAGTCACTAGATGCACAAACGATGTGTGGAGAGCAGTGAACAATGGCAATGTGTGGAGAGTAATAGCCAACGAGCAACAATAGCAAGTAGTCCCAGCAATAGTGAATGGTGGAGGAGGTAGCAATAATGAGTGATCTCAACAACAACAAGTGGTGGAGGAAATGGTGGGTGTGCATGGGAGACTGGGAGGGTGGTGATGATCTAAAGTGAACAGGGTTAGGAGGTTACTGAGTGAACGAAGGAGAGAATAAATGATTTTCTTTTAGTTTACAATTTTTTTTCAATTTGGTCCCTAACTTTTAAAATTTTCAATTTAGTTCCCAAAAAATTCTAATATTTCAGGTATTGACTGATACAAGTCAATACCATCGGTATCAATCAAAACTGTTCAATATTTGTAATTAGTACAGTACCAACATTTTGAATACCGCTTTTCGGCCAGTACAGGACGATACTCATAATGTTGGTATGGACAAGGCTTGATCATAACTAGTTAAATTTGGTGTTTAGTTTAATATTAATAATTTCTTTTACTTTAAAAATACATCTATTATTAAAATAATAGTATTATTGGTGATATAAATATTGTTAAATTTTCACAAATCAATTAATTCAACATAATAAATTGGTATTAGAGCATCGTTTGGAGATTTCTAGGATATTTTCCTTACTTGACAGACAGTGTTTGTGGCAAATCAAAACCTTGAAGCCATTAAAGAAAGGTTGGATAGGTTGGAACATGGAATGGGGGCTATTCTGGAAGATGAAACACATAATTTGTTTGCTATTTTGGGATCACTTATAAGAGGCGCTTTAGACAATCTATTACCAAAAGGATACCATTTCGACAGAAGCAAATAAAAGGATCGGAGTGTTAGAGGATGCTTTGGCTCTCATCAGGAACTATGGTGCCATGGATGGTGGTGGCATATGGATAAGGTTAAAAGTCCCAAATCTAAAACATTTCGATGGGGTGAAGGATGCAAAAATTTTGGAAAATTTCATTTGGGATATGTAGCAATATTTTGAAGCTACTAAGGTACATGATTGCAACAAAATTTGATCAGCAAGCATGCATCTAGTTGGAGACACCAAACTATGGTGGTGCGGGAGAATTGATGGTGATCTGAGTGTTAGATGTCTGACAATTGATAAATGGGAGGCATTCGTACATGAAATGAAAGAGCAATTTCTGCCTTGTAATACATCTTGGTTGGCATGAGAGAACTTGGAGAAATTGAAACAAGATGGGTCTATTCGAAATTACGTTAAAATTTCAGTTCGTTGATGTTAGATATTAGGAACATGACACAAGAAGACAAACTTTTCAATTTTATGTCAAGACTCAAGACCTGGGTGCAAATTGAATTACGACGACAGGGAGTGCAAGATTTGCCCAGTGTAATTGTAGCTGTAAATAGGCTGATCAATTTGCATCCAAACAAAGATAAAGAGGCAGGGGGAACCTTCAAATCGTCTCATCACAAATATAAAACTAACTAGAAGGAGAAGAAATAAAAGGGATATGGCAAGTAATGTGGTGACTCTAAATTTGGACAAATTGATAAAGGGAAGGCCAAAGTGAGTGGGAACGTTGGTGGTGCTTCTACTAGTGGCCAGAAACATAAAACTTCTGGTTATTATATCTGTGGTGGTCATCACTTTGCGAGGGAGTGTTCAAAGCAAGAAAAGCTTAATGCTATGGTGACTGAAGAGGAACCAGAAGGAGAAGTTGCGACCCTTATTAATTCTCTCCAATTACTGAACACTTTAACGGAAGAGAAAGGTAATACATATGTTTCGATAATGCATTTACAGGTGTAGATTAGTGGGATGTTTGTAGTTGCGATGGTTGATACAGGTGCTACACACACTTTATTGCGGATCAGATGGCTGCTAAATTCAAACTGAAGGTGAGCAAAAGTTTGAGTATGCTAAAAACTATAAATTCGAAAGCTAGAGATATAGTTAGAATGACATATAATGTGTCTTTATCGATAGATGGTTGGGCTAGAAAATGCAATATGATGGTAATTCCTTTGGATAATTTCAATGTGATTATCATAATTTACTTTTTACGACAGAATAAGGCTGTTGTATATCCACATTTAAGTGGAATAATGGTTATAGGAGAACAAGACCCTCAGTTTATTAAGTGTGGACAGATTGGTGTGCAAGACAAAAGCAAACAAAAATATTCTTTTATTTCGGCCATGATTATGGAAAAAGGACTGAAACATGGTGAGGAAACATTTCTTACAATGTTGATTGAAGTAAAAGAAGGATTGTCCATGGAAGTTTTGAATGCAGTAGCAGAATTGTTGGAGTCTTACAAAGATATAATGCCTTCTGAATAGCCAAAAGAACTCCCACTAAGAAGAGCTATAAACCATCGTGTTGAGTTAGAACTAGGGGCAAAAGCCCCTGCCCAAGCTCCCTGCATAATGTCGCCTATGGAGTTGAAAGAATTATGAAAACAGTTAGGAGAACTTCTAGAGATAAGATACATTCAGTCCTCCATGGCACCTTATGGAGCTCCGATTTTATTCCAAAAGAAAGTGAATAGCCCCCTACGGATGTGTATGGATTATCGAGTGCTGAATAAAGCCACAATAAAGAATAAGTATTCGATTCCGTTAGTGCAAGACTTAATGGACATGTTAAGTAATGCATTTGTGTTTTCCAAATTCGATTTATGATCTGATTATTGGCAGGTTACTAATTTAAAAAATTGAATACTTATTAATATATGTATTTATATTCTATTTCTTATCATTTTAATAAAATTGTAATTATAGATTGATAACATTTATAAGGATTAAAGTCTCCGATAATAAGAAGTCATATATAAACTAAATAAATAAATGATTAGAGTTTTAATGAAATGGATAAATTTAAGGAAAAAGATAAGAATTAGATAAATATTAATGTATTTTAATCACCTTCTTTTCTTCCTTTTGTTCGAAAGGTTTTAATTATATAGTAATCCAACATTAAATTGTTGAGTCTCCTAATTTATCGACCCAATTAAGTTACTAAAAAATTTCCTTTCATGCTTTCTTCGTGAAGATCAAATTTTGGGAACAAAGAAAAAAATCAAAATCAATCTTTTGTTTATTTCAATTAAGCCGTAACTGGTTATAATAAAGAAAGACTAGTATAATATCATGTCTCATATCTGCTCATTAATCTAAAGTCTTAAATTTGATTAGTAGTTAGAAATTATAATTTCATGAATCAAACTTATTTCAAATTATAAATTATCAATTTATTAAATAAATTATATCTTTTAGAGAATGACATAAATTTATATTATTATATGTATAATAAATAAAACTTTACCCATACTCGTTAATTCCAATTATAGCATGAGACATTATCTTCCTCATTTATTCAATTAATTTTGTGTAGATAGTATTTTAAAGTTGTAGTATCGTGTTTAAGTCACTCATTTGTACTACATTATACGCATATACACATATTATGCACATGTAAATATAGGGTAGTTAATCATATGTAAGAGCACATTTAATTTTTTTTATATAAAATCATAATGTAGTCAGTTATCATATTTTAATGATTGTATTATTATCAGTTTTATATTTGTATGAAAAGTAAACGATCTATTTATATTAATTATAGTTTTTATTAATAGAAAAATATGAAAAAATAATATTAATATAAACAAAGAAATAGTTGTTATTTTAAATTTATGTGATTTTAAGATATAGTTGATTAAAGGTGAAATTTATATAGTATATTATATTAAGAAATTATTTTATAATTTTATAAAATTTAAGGACTATTTTATAATTTTTAGAAATTACTTGAAACAGGGTCCACTGGTATTAATATTATACCATATCAAAATTAAAATTGGTACAATATTTATATCATTGGTTGGGAGATTACTTGATGGCGATGGATGAAGGGATGATTAAGCACTAAAAATAGGTCTAAGGACAACCGTCCTCTGTGACCCATTTAATCACTAATAGGGGTTAATCACTTCCATTAAATAATTGATGTTAATTGCATTAACACATTTGTTAATGTTTATTTCTAGTATATCTTTTCAAAAATATTAATCGCAATGAACATTTTTTAGATGTTGAATTTGTTACTAAAAGGAGTTGGAATTGAGTAAAGGTGCAATTCATTTTTTTCATAAAAAGTTTACCTCAACTCTAATTGTTTTTTTAATGTTAATTTAAAATTTAATATTACTAAAATAACACTATTTACATCCTAAACTTTAATAGATTAAGATTTTGTTAAACTTCACAAATTAAGACATTATCCCAACCAATATGACATGCTATCTAAACACACTAGGATCACCACTAAGTTAACGTGGTAATTTTTGATGAAATCACTTTGTACATTACTTATATTATCATTTTTTAAGTATAATAATTCACTAGACATATACATAAGATGGGTTTAATTAAAATCTAGTTTAAGGATTTTAAAAATGTTAAATTCTTATTCAACTTAGTTCATAAACATAACATATCTCTAATGATTCAAACTCAAACTTTATAAATAAAATATGTCAACAATTATTTAGGGCACTTATTTCAAAGATACCTTAGTATAAGTCGGTATGGTTCAAACTCAAATTTTTTAAGGTCTCATTTATTTTTGACTAGTTATCGAAGATTGATTAATCACTTCTCATACAATAAAAGAATCAAATGACCACAATTCAATATATAAGTTGTGTAATCTAGAACTTAAAACTATTAGTCATTTATTTTTCAGATACGATTATACATCAGTTCTTTAGTTAAAAATTCAATATATATATTCACTGTTATTAAGAGAATGAAGGACATAATATTATTCTGTTGACAATGAAGCCTCAACAAATGTATAAAATAGATAAAGAATGAATTGTTTCATATATGTATTGAATGTATTACAATGGAAGGGATGCATTTATTTATACATAAAAGTACCAGAATAATTTAGGAAGAAATTTAAATAAGGAAGAACTCAAGGTGGCAGAGAAGAAGATAAATTGAGTTTAAAGATTCCAAAATCAAAGAGCAAAGATGGTTTTAGTAAATATATCAGCAACATAATTCTAAGAGAAAATATAAATAAGATTAATCATATTACAAAGAATATAATGGTATAAAGTAACAATCAATCTCAATAAGTTTTGTGTGCTTATGAAATACGCCATTATGAGCAATCTATATATCACTTCAATTATCATAATGAAAAGGAGTAGCAAATGGAGACATAATGCCCATACTCTGAAATAACCAACAAAGCTGTAGAAGCTAAAAGTAGTATTAGCAAGAACTCAATATTCAACTTTGGTACTGGATCAAGAGATAACAATTTGCTTCTTAGTAAGCTAAGAGATAAGTGAATCACTAAGAAAGAAGAAATAACCAATAGTAGACTGCTAATTTGTGAGGTCACTAACCTAATCAGCATCTAAATAACCTTATAATTGAAGAGTATATAAGCTAGAGTAATGAAGAACATATAACAAGGTGCCTTTAATGTAGTGAAGAATACGAAGAATAGTTATATGATGAGTAGTGAAAGGAACTGTCATGAACTGACTAACAATGTGAACAACATAATTAATGTAAGGAGTAACAGTAAAATAAATAAGACTGTTAATAATTTTACAATAAAAAGTAATGTCAGGAAAAGGAAAGCCATCAGAAGTAGAAGTATAAGTATTAACTTCAATACAGGTATCAACAATTTTGTCATCAATATGACTTGCATGAGAGATAAAATTGGTAGTAGTTGGCTTAAGATAAATATTATCCTGTAGAATCAAAAGCAACCACAAGACCTAAGAAAAAGCTTAAATGCCTAAGATCTTTCATCTTAATTGGAGGCTAAGAAAGTTTTTAAGATCATAAATATCTTACATATCATCTCCAAAAATGATAATTTCATCAATATATAATAATAATAAAATAATACCCCGCTCTGTCTTCCAAAGGAATAATGCATGATCATAAAGATTGGACTAGAAACTAAATTGATAAATAGTGGAACTAAATTTAATTAACTAAGCATGAGGAGTTTGTTTAAGTTCATACAAAGCCTTTTGAAGAAGACAAACTTTATCTTAAGGATGATCATAACTAGGAGGAGGTTATATATAGACATATTTAAAGGGATCTTCATTTAAGAAGGCTTTATTGACATTCATTTGAAATAAATGCCAATCTTAATAGCAACAATGGCAATGAGAGTACAAACAAAAGTGATATAGGCTAGATGATCAAAAGTCTTTTCATAATCAACCACATATTTCTAATTGAAACCTTTAGCTACAAACATAACCTTTTATCATCCTACTAAACCATCAATATTGGTCTTAATTTTATAAACCTATGTAAAACTAACCATAGATTTGTTCGTAGTTAAATAAACTAAACTCCATGTATGGAATCAAAAGATGCTAGTCATACAAAGGCTTCATAAAAATCAAGCAATGCCATGGAGTTAAAAACATCTACAAGAAAAGAAAGGTTTTTGTTTTTTATTTTGTTAATGACTCCAGATCTTACAAAATTGAGAATATTAGAAATAATTTCTTAAATCAAATGGTGAAGTTCACTTATATCTTCAAAGTTAGGTGTATTCTAAATTCTCTTTATAATTGATTTATTTGTCAAATGAAAATAATCAAAATCACAAAAATAGAATAATCAAAACCTATAAACAATAGGAGAAAGAAAATAAAGAAATTGGTGTATGAAGAAATCTAAAAAAGAAATGACTAGTTATTGAACTACTAAATAAAAATCTCGACATTCCAATAACTAAATAAAAGGAATTTGTTAGGACTTCTTTTTAAATATTCTTACATAAGTGTCATATTTTATGTGGATATGGTAGGGGAGGAGCATTGAAGAGAAAAATTACGAAGTAAGACAAAAATAAACCTTATACTCTTTGTACAGGAAAATTGGGAAGCAATCTGATCCCATATGTAGTGAAATAAGAATGAAATCTTTTCGTATGATTTCTTAGAAGCCAACATATAAACATCTCTGATCCTATATGTAGTGAAATAAGAATGAAATCGTTTCATATGATTTCTTAGAAGCTAACATATAAACATAATGAGAAATGAATTATAATTCTCACCTTCTAGTGAAGCTTGATTATTTTCTTATTTTTTCCTTCTAATCGTTTTTTAAATTTGTTCATCTCAACCACTGTAGCCATATACATGTTTGATCTTTAATGTTATTCACAAAACATATTAAGAGAACTTTATAACTATTGTAGAGATGGTTAGGCACAAGATGCTAGCTCTTTTGGATCCTAAGTCTATTTATAATAAGTTGTAGACCTTTTAGTAATTTAATTGAAATAAAATCCTAATTTAAATTAAAATTTTATTAGAATTAATATTAATTATATTCAAATACCAATTGAGTCTAAATAAAATCCAATATCTCATATTGGTCCTTATTTATTAAATATCTCATATTTAATTATAAAGTTTCTTAAACTTTACATTCAACTCTAACTTGAATAAAATACTTTTTCTTTCTTCTTGTTCTTTGTGTGACCTATTAAATTTCCAAATCATATTTAGGATTAGATAGATTAAAATTTAATTTATCTTTAATTTTTTAATTAATAATTTATACCTATAGATCAAGATTGTGTCTAGCAACACATCATGACCACCCAAACGTTTAAGAATGACTAAGTGTTTCATACTAAACTTTCTATGCATGATTTTTTCATATAATTCTTCTCATTGAACAAAGTTCTAATTAGATATAGAGCATGAAATTAATATCTATTCTATTTGAATCTAATCATATTAGCTCCTACTATTAGCAATTGATTTAATTAATGAAATTTGAAAAAAATTCTCAAAATGTCATTCCACTTTAGATAAGGATTTTTTGAATCAATACTAAAAATAAATATTCAACATTCTCCCTAATCACTTTAAGGTGATCAACTCCTATATTAATCACTCAACTATCTCTTTATAGTTTACGTTATATCTAATGACTACTGATTGAACTATCATTGACTAGAATAGGTCATAGGTAGTATCAAAATATAACAATCCTTATATGAGATACTATAGAGATCTCAAGTCAAATGATCACTTATACAATCATGACAATGAGGATTTCCATAGATATATAAGTAATGTTCCAAATAAAATTCTCATATGGGTTCAATTATATGAACTTGTTCTCTAGCAAGCACTATATCTTTATTTAAGTATTTGCATACTTTAGTATTTGAGATTGACTACTTCCTTCATAAGGAAGAAACATAGTATACGCTACTCTTTTATGCTTTACTAATGTCTAACGTTAATATAACAATGAATGGGAAAAATATAGGCATAATACATAAATGTAATATGAATCTCATAATTATGATTTCATCATAACTTTATTTTGCAATATAAATTTTCCTAATGACTTTATCATATACATATGAATAGTATAAAATAAAGAATTATTTTAAATAATAATGTGATTAAACTACAACCAACAATTTGACTTAAGGTATTAACCAAAAACCTTCTATTTTTACTAAGTGAATCATTTAAGTATCTTACACTATATCACTATAAGACAATCATGCTACTATTGGTATAGTGGTTTAGTGAGATAATTCCATAAGATTCTTTATAATGAACACTTTCTTGAATCTTACATCTTTTATCTTAATTATCACCATAGTTAAAAAGAAGCTGCCTAAATATATATTTGGGTTTTTAATGAGATCTTAGCTCCTTTTACATGCCTAGTGGATCTACTTTATTAAGATAATGCAAAGAACTATACTAAGTTCATTGAAGAACTTATTAATCTAAATAATCATTTCTACCAAATAAAAAATGTATTATGCCTTGACTAGCAATTGATGCTATATGTTTTTTGAAAAATAAAGAAATTCATTGAAATAGCCTACGAAGGCTTACAAAGGCAGATTACAAGGCTATAGTAATAAAAAGAGATGTAACTATATAGTAAGACAACCTATCATCAATACAACTGCTAATTTAGTCTAGATTTAAATCCCTAGTTACATTTTATAGAATAGGTCAAATTATCATGAGTTGATGGGCAACTAGTATCTGTTTGATCCAACAACAAGTTTTATATGCAATAACATTTTCCTCGATATGAATTTTCTCAAAGATTCTTTGATTTTTCATATCAATTTAAATAAACAAAGCATATTAGACTGAGGCTTAGACACTTCTTATCCTCCCTAATTCTTTTATAATGTTTCTCCGCCTAAATTATGATGTTTTCATAATAATTTATACGAAAAACTAGGTTTATGTTATGTTGCATTCTTAACCACACTGTAGATGAGAATCTGCATTTAAAGAACAGATGAATTATAGTTTTAGGTAAAGTGTTACAAAGGACACAAATATTATCATTCACCCCCCTTAGTCTATCCTAGATCTTCAATCTTCCTCTGGCTGCCAACCACGTTACAAAAGAAGCTTTAGGCATCAAAGAGCCTTTCCAACTATACTAAACCAAGGAATGTTTGGATGTTGAGGTCTTATAGCTTTGAGGTAAGAAGAATTAGAGTACTCTCTATTACTACTAGTAGACCAAATGATTTTATCCTTAATGGAGGAATTCGACAAATACCTTGGAAAGAAGCCCTGCAATTTATTAGATCCTCTACTAGTGATCTTTCAAGTATTTTTATTGATAATAAAAGAGACTTTGGTGTTGATAGTCAATCTACCAATTAGTGTGGACAAGTATTCCCTCTTGATCAGTGGACTTTGAGGGGTCCAATTGTTAAACTCGTGCTGAGAGTCTTACCATTACCAATTTGAATTTTGATAAAAGGATAAATAATGTGCCCTTGTCTCAGCATTTGAATGAAAGGCCATTAATGCTCTTGTTTCTCTCCCAACAACCTTTGTCTCAATATTGATGTTATATTGGAACTGTTGGATCGAAAATAATAGCATGCAAGATTTGGCTAAAACGGTTGATTTCAAAACTTTTTTGAAATCAAAGCACAGCGGAAATAACATAACCAAATCAACATGTTTCAGCCATACATGATATGGTATAAAGAAAATAATTTACATAAGAACAAGGTGGTAAAAATATATCGACTCCTTGCTACAGCTTTGACTCCTCGCTTTTGTATCCTTTCCTAATCTTGATATAGCTTTGACTCTTTTCTATCATTTCCTTTGTCAATGTATCATCTCCTTGTTGTTGTATCCTCGACCGATCTGATCTAGCACTTGTTTTTCTTGGAAAACTTAGTTAACAAGATCCTTTTGTGGGAAAGAAGAAGAAATATTTTGAGGAGATTTTTCTTAGAAAAAAGAAGCCAAAAATGAGACTCTTCTCATTCAAGTTTCGGTTATGCATGCATGAGAGGAGAGAGTGAGTCAAAAATGCAAGAACATTTCTTACTCTCCTTGTCAATTTCAGTTATCATGAAAGAAAAGAAGTGATGTGCATCCAATGTATCACTTCATTCTTTAATCAATCATAAAGAAGCCAATAAATGAGACTCTTCTCATTTGTTTTAAGATGGCTATATGAAAAGACTAATAACCTAAATGAGACCTTCTCATTTTCAGTTATGGATGAAAGAAGGAAGAGAGAGTACATCAAAAGCACCTCTTCCTTTTTTTAATCAAATAAATGCTAAAAGGTTACATTACATGTCATCATTAAAAGACAACCATTAAACCATTTAATAATAAGATCATTACTCCATTTAATGATGATAAAAGCATGATAAAAACCATCTTTAATTCAATAATTCAATGCTAAAAGTGCAGCTGCACATTTAGGTATAAAAAATCAAAATATGCCCTCCTTTCTTTAATAACTATGTTTCAATTTAATTAATCTAATTAATCAAATCAAACCAAAGTCAAGCCCAATATTAAATGTTCATTTGAGCTTTTAATTAAAGTAAGCCCAATATTCAATCATGGGCTTTAAAAACTCTATTTATATTTCTTATTTTGCTTGATAACCTTCCTAGAAGCCAAGTGGGGAATCTAATTGGACTTAGAAAATTCAAGCTTTAATAAGCCTGCAATTAATTTAATCTCATTAGAATTAATTCTAGCTTATTAACCAAATGTCATTCCACTAAAGAGAATTAGTTGAACTCTTGAATTACTAAATATTATGAGAAAACATGTTTTAAATAAGATGTCCAATTGCAAACTTTATTATGAACCATATTATAGCCATCCACACAATAAAGGGTAAAATTATCGTT
>JANSVA010000008.1:22745683-22780285 GCA_025504915.1 Erythroxylum reticulatum | reverse complement strand
GTAGTCATTAGATGTAGCATGAACTATATGGAGATAGTTGAATGATCAAGATAGGATTCATCACCCTAAAGTAATTACGGAGAATGTTTTGCTGTTCTCGATTAGTATTGATTTAGGAAATCCTTGTCCAAGGTCAAATGACGCTTTGTAAATAGTTTACAAATGTCATTAATTGAATCAATAGCTAATGGATGAGAACTAATATGATTAGACTTAAAATAGAATAGACATTAATTTCATGCTATATGTCTAATCAGAACATTGTATAATGAAAGGATTAAATTATACAAAAAAATGCACAGAAAGGTTAGTCAAAACCATTTTGACATTTCTAAATATTTGAGTGGTCATGATGTATTACTAGACGCCAATCTTGATATGTGATTATAAATTGTTTAATTAGAGAATTAAGGATAAATTAAAAGGAGATTTAATTTATCTAATTTTAATTATAAATTAAAAATATATTTTATAATCATTGCCAACATATTTGGGAACCTAATAGGTCTCATATATGGAATGGGTTGAAGAGAGCGAAGTTAATTTAATCAAGTTGGACTTGATTGTAAAGTTTGACAAACTTTATGATTAAATATGAGATATTTAATAAATAAGGATCAATACGAGATATTGATCTTATATGGGCATAATTGGTGTTTAATTAGAATTATTTGTAATTCTAATTAAAGTTTAATTGAAATTAGAATTTAATTTCAATTAAATTACTAAAACATCTAAAGCTTATTATAAATAAACTTAAGCTCTATGGGGCTATTACTTCATGATTAACCCTCTATGTAAGAGTTATAGAGTTCTCTCAACCTGTTCTGTGGATACCGTTAGAGGTCGAACATTTGTCCGGCTGTGGTGGTTGAGATGGATTGGTTTTGGAAACGGTTCGAGGGATACAACAAAATAAAGATCAAGCTTTGGAATAAGGTACGAATTAAGTTTTCACTTTATTATGATTCATGTTAATCGTTTTATACAATTAAATAGATATTGGTTTTTGGGAAATCAAAAGTCATGTAAAAGTTTCGTGATTATTTCGCTGCAGTCGGGATCGGATCTCAATCTAATT
Source organism: Erythroxylum reticulatum (assembly GCA_025504915.1). Taxonomy (NCBI): domain Eukaryota; kingdom Viridiplantae; phylum Streptophyta; class Magnoliopsida; order Malpighiales; family Erythroxylaceae; genus Erythroxylum; species Erythroxylum reticulatum. The sequence continues at coordinate 22,779,204 of JANSVA010000008.1, read as the reverse complement.
TCCCAACATCATCTTCATCCAGAAAGCAATAGCACATAACATTTAAGACATAAATACATATAAGATAAAGCATGGATCAAGAGATCAAGGATATATCAAGAGTAAATATTATTAAGTGCGATGTAATCTTTTATACAACTCTTTTTATTTCAATATCATTATGGAACTAAAATTGAATAATCATTCACTTTAGTCTTAATACAAACATATTTCTCAGTTTAAAAGGTAAATTTAAGCTTTCATGAAAGTTATTATTGTTGATATTTTTGGATATCATTAACAAGAATGAGATTAAAAATTGAAAATGGTATTCAACAGAGTCATCATCCTACCTTATTAAACAAAGATAGAGGAAACTTATGGAAAAGGAAAACTATAATTTTTTGATTTAGAAAATCTCTAAATAGGGAATGCTTAAAAATTAATAACGTTATAAAGATTCTAAAATAAAAATGAGTTTGAGAAAAAATTATAAAGTAAGGAACTTATTATTACTGATCTAGTTAACTTTCTCATTTTAAACTAGGAGGAAACTACCCAACTATGATTTTAATAGTAATAATAAATGTTATTAAATGATATTATCTTTGATGATATTAATTATTTAGTTTGTTAAAAATTAAGTTATATTATAGATTCAAGAAATATATGAAAGATCAAGCCACATGTAAAAGTGAGGTGATCTAAAGAAGTCAATACAATTAATCAAGCATTAAATTAAAAGTGATCCATAATGAGGATATTCTTGAACTAAGACCAAATGAGTGAAAAATAAGGAATTTGTTTTAGAGTAAAAACGTATTCCTTCAAATGGAATTGTATGTATATAGAGGATAAACTATGTTAGAAGAAATTTTATCATTTAGCATAGAGGAAACATAAGCATACTAGGCACTCCTTTAAGACTAGATTTGGATTTAGCTTATTAGACTATGTCATTCTCCAATTATTGCAAATTATAAAGTTGATTTTGTGTTTGTTTATATAGAAGCTTATTGTAGTATAATTTTATCAACCGTTAAGATAATGACCACATCTTCCTTCCTATTAATTGTTGAAAACTCTATTGTTCCTCTTTATCCAAATACTTGTGACCATATAGGAAAAACCTATTTAAGTTATGCATTTGTCTCCTTCATACATGTTATTGAGTTACACACTCTAGCCCTTTATCTCATTCCTTTTTGTAAGGGGATTATTTATACTACACAGATACGTTATGGACTTTTATATTTTGTTAGTGAAGGTGCACTGAAAGAATAAGTGATCATGAGATTCCATCTCTATTTTACATAGTATACACCAATTTGGAATGTATAGGTACTTTCCTAATCTGTTCAATATAGGAGCATAAGTTTAAAAGTTATCCAAACTATGTTTGCTGCTCTAGGACTATAGTTCTTACATCACACTTCTTTATGTCAAGCTACTTAAGGATTACCCTGATTATATGACAGTTTGTATGAGTTATTATAGTTTCCATATTACTTTATTTTTATTATCACTCAACTTATGATTGATCAGGAAGTTAATAGCATTAGATGGTGAAGTAGCGAGTAAGCTTTTCCCTAAGATTAATATAGAATTAGATGGAGAAGCAGTGAGTAAGGTTTTCCCTAATATTGATAGGGCATGAGCTACTTACATTTTATTGAATTATGTTCTTCAAAGGATGTAATTCACTAATTTGATTGATTGGCCCATTTTAGGTCCAATAATTAGACCAAAAGTTAGTGAGTACCCCATTTCCAGCTTAATAGACACATATTCCTCTTATCTGTCCATGTTTTTGACAATGAACTTCATTATTGTTAAGGCATTGTTGGGAATTCTGTAGTTCCATACGTATTTATCCCAAATATAGTATTCATTCACCTACCTTACCTACAATAATCATTTATCTTTGATTAGTCTCTAACCCTTTTTTATCAGCAAAACTTGATTCATCAATTTGGTTGTTGAAATACTCCATCCTTGACACACTTTAGACCATTTTATCTTATTTATTTTAATTTACAACTTACATCTTAACCAGAAGAAGTTTTAAAAAAAAATAACTATCTATGTGGTGCCTCGTGGGATCACTAGATGAGAGAACCCACTATATATTCACAAATGAAAGCACATATTTCACTAATTAAGGTCTTCCAGGTAAAGATAATTCTCTATAGCTCTAGCTATTATTTATGACCAAGATTTTTTCAATGAGAATTTTGTCATCCAAGTTTTATACTGATTGATAATATTATAATTCCAAGATACTAAACTAGCAATTTTATAATTTGAAACCAGTTATAGTAGATAATTATGAGCTTATTGACATGTTCTTAATTGATTATGAATTTATTTTATAACAATTAGTGATTATGACTATGAAAATGCTTAATATACTCACTTTGACTCGTATGTGATTTTAGCACAATTCGGAAGCAAAGGAATTAAAGTGAGTCGAAAGAACTATATTTAAGCCTTTCGAAGATTCATATCTACTTGTCTTTGTGGAATAAGAATAAGGAAGGTTAAAATAAGAAGAAGACAAGAAATTACTAAGAAAGATGAAGAATGAAGAGCATAATGACACTCATAGCTTACTAGAATTTTATCATAGCCGTGAGTGAATTACAGCAGCCATAGATTACAAGATGAAGACACCTCATGCTACCAAAGGAGCCAATTGTCACATGCATTAAAACCTAGCATTTATAAAGAAGACATGTGTGAAGGAGGGTTGGAAAGCTTCTCACATCCATGAGAAGTTGCTCATAGGTGTGACAAATATGTCACACCAGTGAGGCTCTCTCATGCCTATGAGAGATAAATCATGGGTGTGAGGCCCTCTCCTGCGTGAGAAACTGCCACGTCACCTAGATTTTTAGTATAAAGCAAAACGAGGTATGATGGTTAAAGATATGAAAGCTTTGATGTGTTTTGACTAAGAGAAAAGAAGAGAGGTTTTCGACTGGGCTGAATCATGAGGGACCTTTGGGAGCTTCAGGAAAGCACGAAGAGGGAGGTAAGCTCTCCATATGAGGAGAACCATGGACGTGTAGCTTCCTGACATCAATTTAAAGGCGATATCGACACCTATAACCCGGTTAAGCATTCTTTCCTTGTATTTATTGTTCTTTCTCTCTTTAGAAATTGTTTATGCTATCTAATGTGTATGGATTTGGGTATTGTGAAAAGATGATTTTAATGTGTTCATTGGATCATTTATTTACAAACCCATTGTTAGAATTTCGATATAATTTGTAATTGTTATATTTGAAATTCATGTCTAGCGACTGATGATTTACAATCATTAGGGATAATATAACCTAGATTAAATGATGCATCGTATGTGATTGTTGCCTTGATTAATTAGTTTTCCTAATTCATAATGCGGTTGCCTAATTGAATTTAGAGATCATATCCTAGGTTATTTGGTAACTAGGTTTAATTAACAATCGTATCTTGATTAAACACTACCTAAGGGAAAACTTGAGTTAATTAGTAACCCACAATTAATAGTTTTTAGGAGAGGTTTGAGAACAACAAATCATCAAAATATGTTTAATTAGGGTATAGGCTGAGATAGAACCGAAGAACTAGATTCTTAACGAATTAACCACTTTCATCACTTTGCATGTTTTCTTTAATTTGTTTTTCTTGGTTTAGTTTCATTTTATTTTCTTATTTCAAACTAACCAAACCCCACCCCCTAAACCTAAATACCCATTATTTTCATTTAAACCTAAATACCCATTATTTTCATTTCAACAACTTTACACACACACTCTCTGGGACCAACCTAGACTTACCACTGCTATAGTAGTATGTCTAGTTTTTATTTTGACTAGCATTACGTTATGCTGTCAATTTTGGCATCGTTACGGGGGAGTTCAATGTTTTAGTTTTTGTTTGTGATTTTAATTGGTGTTTTGTATATATTTGTTTGTAATTGGTTTCTTTTCAGTTATTTGGTGATCCTTTCATTGTTTTTTTTTCATGTTTGTGATTTAAAAAAAGCATGGATGAAAGTAATTTTTTCTTTAACTCTTACTTTTAATCCTATAACCAAGGTTAGACTAATCAATATAACTTTAGTTATAGATGGGATAATCAAAAAAGTTACTTCCATGATAGTTTGTAGGATGCACAACAATTCTCATACAGATCATAAGTTTCTTATCACGATTCAGGTACATATCTGGACTACTATATCAAGACCTGTATTGCTAAAAATCTTCAATTTCAACAGGGTATGCAATAGCTTCAAGAGAGTATAAAGCATACCCAAAAAAATATTCGAAAATTATAACAGGATGAAAGGCAATTTTGGTCTAGTTTCCAAAATTGGGAGAGCCAACAAAACTCAAGTACATCTTTGGAAGAATTAATTGATGTTGTCACTGCTAATACTTTACAATTCTAACAGGATGTACAACAATAGTTCCAATAACTTCAATAGGGTATACAATAACTCCGTCAAGATACAACATCTAGACTCCACAACGTGGGAAGCCAAATGGGTGAGACGAGAGCGAGGATCGACTACTTAGAATCACAAATGGAAGAGGAACAACCATACCAACCTGACGTATACCCAATGGACGTTAGTGTAAAAACCTTACAAAGTGATGAGAAGCTTGAGAATTTTGAGAGCAATACTCAAGGAATTGCATGTGAAGAAGAAGTTGAGGAGGAGTTTGAAGCAAAAAAAGCTATGTCTTTCAACTTAGAGGTAAATAATGAGTTCCAATTCGTTGTTAAGAATGAATCTTTACTTTTACCTAGCAAGTTAGAGGAATTAAACAAAGAAGAAAAAGGAAGAGACATTTGAGATCTTTCCAGAATGTTTGGACTCAGTAGAGATTGAAAGTCAAAGGATAAGGAAGATATTGAATGGGAATGATTATCAATTGAGGCCCTATCTGGAAGAACCTCAAGTAGAGGAACCGCATGTGCCACTAGAATGACATAATTTTGTCACATAAGGAGAAGGATGAGTCGAGTCAATGACACTAAACAAAGGCACTTCTTAGGAGGAAACCCAAAGGATGTACATTTTTCTTTTCTTTGTTTGAAAGTCAAAGGCACTTCTTGTTTGTTTTTAGTTGTTTGTTTCTTACTTTTTTTAAGTTTTCAATAAAATGAGAGAAAGAATGAAACAAACAAAACAAACATTTTCTCATTTTCTATTACTTCTAGGATTATATAGTTATGATTAGAGTGTGAATTGACTAGACAATTTTATAGCAACTTTAGCATGTACTTTCACTCTTATGATTGGTCGATGTGCATTATCTTCAAAAGAGTAGTAACTAGTGGTAGACAAAGCCGGTGAGATTTTGAGCCTTATTAGACTGGCACATTCATATTAGTTTCATTTTCTTTTGATAATGTGTGACCTTTATGACATGTACATTATAATTTTTCCTTGAATTTCTATTTGAGACCACATTTTTATCACACACATTAACATGGATATAATTAGGCATTCTTTTCTTTTTCGAACTACATTAGCCAAATAGCCTACCCATTAGATGATTTTCCTTTTTGATAAGACCCCTTGAGCTTGATTTATCTTTTCTTTGTGTATTAGCCACATTATATGCTTTAACCTAAATTTCCTTCCCAAGCCTCAAAATTAGTGAAACATTTGTTGATTTTTAAGATTGAAAATGTATAAAATTCTAAGTGTGGGGGTATGCATATGTGTGGATTAGTTATAATGTTGAGATGTTATTTTATGTCTTATCATTGAAATTCCCATGTTAATGTAGTTTATTTTAGTTTTTATGAGAGAAAAGAAAAGAAAGGAAAAGAAAGAAAAAAAGAGAAAAGAAAAAGAAAAGAAAAAAGAAAAAGAAAAAGAAAAGAATAAAGAAAAAGAATAAAGAATAAGAATAAGAATAAAACTATTTAAATAAACGTATCAAGGAGGAAGCGTATAAGTGGTTTACAAGGTTATTCATACTTAATGCATCCTCCCAAAGCTATATTGAATGAGTTATTTGAGTATGTTGAATATGAGGTAGATGTTGGCTTGGAAGGGCCACTCTTTGTGGTTTCAATATATTGTCATCAATTGTATGAGTGATACCTTTGGATCGGTGTATACTTCATATAGTTTGTTTATGAGAGCTCGAGTTTGAGTTGTGAAAATTGTTTTTTGAATTCATCATAATTAATGTACACAATTGTGAGGGAATGTTGGTTTTTGCACTTGATGTCACATTGAGTGTTGCTTTATTTCACTAGCTGTAATAGCTTTCATGTTACTTGACCCAAATACATCTCACCTTACCTTTGCCCACATTATAATCTTGAAAAGTCCTTTGATCTATGATTTTACATACGAACATTAGTGGTAGAGAAATGAAACGATATGTAAAGTTGTGGAATGTCTTGGTTATTAATGGTATTTAAATGTATCCGTGAACATATCTTATTTAAACATATTTTCCAAGTCTACCATTAGATTGCTCAGTTTTCGAAGATGATGAATGTTGATTGATTATGAGTAAAAGTGAACTGTTGAATTCTTGCTATGAGTTTTGAAGGTTGTTCATCTTTGCTTATGATTAGTTGGAACATATGGGAAATATATCAATGTTTTTGGTCTATGAGCTTAATTTTGATGTTTTGCCTAAGGAAGGCCAAAAGATAAGTGTGGGGGAAATTGACATGTGCTTAATCGATTATGAATTTATTCTACAACACTTAGTGATTATTGCTACGAAAATGTTTAAGATACTCACTTTGACTCCTATGTGACTTTAGGCATAATTCGGAAGCAAAAGAGTTAAAGTAAGTCGAACGCACTATATTTGAACCAGTTTCTGAATATTCATATCTACTTTTCTTTATGGAACAAGAATGAGGGAGATTAAAACAAGAAGAAGACAAGAAATTACCAAGAAAGATGAAGAACAAAGAGCATAAAGACCATTCATTGCTTGCTGGAATTTTGTCACAGCTGTGAATGAATTACAGCAGTAATGGATTACAAGATGAAGACACCTCATGCTACCAAAGGAGCTAACTATCACATGCATTAAAACCTAGCATTTATAAAGAAGAAATGTGTCAAGGAGGGATGGAAAGCTTCTCACTGTGAGAAGCCTTTCACAGTTGTGAGAAGCTACTCACTAGTGTGACAAATATGTCACACCTATGAGGCTCTCTCACGCCCGTGGGTAACATGAGAGATAACTCACAGGTGTGAGAAATTACCACATCATCTAGGTTTTTAGTTTAAGAAAAAAAAGGTGTGACGACTAAAGATATGAAAGTTTTGGTGTTTCGGCTGAGAGAAAAGAAGAGAGATATTCGACTAGGCTGAATCATGAGGGACCTTCGGGAGATCATAAAGAGGGAGGTAAGCTCTCCACCATAAGGAGACCCATAGAGGGGTAGCTTTCTGACACTATTTTAGAGGCGATATCAACGTTGACAACCTTGATAAGCATTCTTTCCTTGTATTTGTTGTTTCTTTCTCTCTTTAGAAATTGTTTATGTTATTCGATGTGTATGGAATTGGGTATTGCGAAAAGATGATTTTAATGCATTCATTGGATCATTTATTTACAAACCCATTGCTAGAATTTCAATATAATTCTATAATTGTTATATTTGAAATTCATGTGTAGCGATTAATGATTCGTAATCAATAGGGATAACATAACCTAGATTAAATTACGCATCGTATATAGTTATTTTCTTAATTAATCGGTTTTTCTAATTCGTACTGCAGTTACCCAAGTTAATCTAAAGATCGTATCCTAGGTTATTTGGTGGCTAGGTTTAATTAGCGAATGTATCTTGATTAAACACTACTTAAGGGAAAACTTGGGCTAATTAGTAACCCATAATTAATAGTTTCAAAGAGAGGTTTGAGAACAAAAAATCATCGAAATATGTTTAATTAGGGTGTAGGCTGAGATAGAGCCAAGGAATTAGATTCCTAATGAATTCACTACTTTCATCACTTTGCATGTTTTCTTTAAATTGTTTTTCTTAGTTTAGTTTCATTTTATTTTCTTATTTCAAACTAACCAAACCCTCCTAAACCTAAATACCAATTATTTTTATTTCAACAACTTTACATACACTCTTTGTGGGATCGACCTAGATTCACCACTACTATAGTAGTAGGTCTAGTTGTTATTCTGACTAGTGTTATGACACGTTGTCACTTATGCTGGTGGCACTTATTGAGATATAAATGGCACTTTTGTTTTTGTTGATGCATAGATTGTAATAGCCCAGGTCACCCACTTGCAGATATTGTCCGCTTTGTATGTAGGCCTCTTTTGGACACTACTCTCGCTCACGGTTTTGTTTTTCCAACGTGTAGGCCTCTTTTGGACACTACTCCTATAGGACTTCCCAGGAGGTCATCCGTCCTGGTACTACTCTTGCCCAAGCATATTTAACTTCAGAGTTCTGATGGGCTCCGAAGCGTTAGGGCATGGAAAGCGCGTCTATGAAGGAGAGGTTGCCACAACCCTATAAGGCATGCTTCGTTCCCCTCTCTGACTGATATGGGATAACGAGTATCGATCCCTCTTGGGGCCCAACTTCCTCACTGGCATACCATCCAGGTACTAGCTCTGATACCAAATGTAACAGCCCAAGTCACCCACTGGCAAATATTGTCCGCTTTACGTGTAGGCCTCTTTTAGACTCTACTCCTGCTCGCGATTTTGTTCTTCCAGCATGTAGGCCTCTTTTCGACACTACTCCCGTAGGACTTCTCATGAGGTCACCCATCCTAGTACTACCCTTGCCCAAGCACATTTAACTTCATAGTTCTGATTGGATTCAGTGTATTAAGGCATGGAAAATGTGTCTGCGAGGGTATGACTTAGGCTGTTACATTTAGTATCAGAGCCAATACCCGAATGGTATGCCAGCAAGGACACTGGGCCCCAAGAGGGGTGGATACTCGTTATCCCATATCGTTTAGATAGGTTAACGAAGCATGCCTTATAAGGCTATGACAACCTCTCCCTCGCAGACACGTTTTCCATGCCCTAACACACTGAATCCTATCATAGCTTCGAAGTTAAATGTGCTTCGACAAGAGTAGTACCAGGATAGTGGCCTTCTGGGTAGTCCTGCAGGAGTCGTGTCCAAAAGAGGCCTATACGCTGGAAGAACAAAACTGTGAGCGGGAGTAGAGTCCAAAAGAGGCCTACACATAAAGTGGACAATATCTACGAGCGGGTGGTCTGGGCTGTTACATTTGGTATCAAAGCATGGGTTTAAGCTTTCTAAGATCAATTTTATGCATATGTTTCTTTGGGTCCTCAAATTGGAATTCCTATTGAATTGGGATTTTTTCAATGTTAAAGGAATTAAGAGAGGTAAGAAGAGCAAGAGGAGAGGCATTTTTGAGCAAGTCTTTAAGCAAGGAATTCAAGGTGGGTTACATGTTTATAATAGATTTAATGATCCATTAAAGTTTTCTTTTAAATCAAGTAAGTAGCTTGTTAAATATCATAGGTTTGGTTAAATGAAAACCAATGTAGCACCCCAGTCTTGCAAGACATGTACCCGACATCTTGAGTGATATTCGAGTACATACCCTACAAGGGTAGCATGCTAGAATGGTCAAACTCTCAAAAACTCAGTACAATTTTTTTTTACACATATACGAAAATCAATAATCAAATCAAGCTCATTTTATTTCATAACATTTTCATTTACAACATTTCAACTGTTACACAAATCATCGAAATTTCCCTTTCCACTCGGCCCTATTACAAAGATAAAACATTTATAAACATAATAACATTACACTTCAAAATCATTCTTATTTACAAACCTTTCCATTTTGGAAAGACAGAAATATTAAAATATATATATATTTCAATAATTGTTGAAGACTCTATTAGATACAAGAATAAGAAAATACAAATGCAAATGCAAACCAATCCCAGCTTCTATCTCTTACTTGAATGCCGTGACTATACTCTCGTTAGCCTAACGGGTTAACTCTTCTGAGCCTGAAAAATAATTGCAAATTTTGGGTGAGTTTTATAAACTCAGTGAGTGACCATCCTCAATTGCTCACTCAATTCATACATCACATCAATACACGTAACATATTATTAACATCTTTTTGCATATTCATAAAATATCACATTTCATTTTTAGACAATCATATCAATCATATTATTCATACAAAATGCACATATCAATTATAATTCATGAGACTCACTTTCATTTATTATTGTCGTTGTGACCGAGTGCCTTTTTACTAGCTCCTATCCCTTAGTGGATACCTAGATGTGTCATATAATGTCCCATATCTGTTAGTGGATATCGGGTACATTCATAACCGAGCCTGAGGTGCTAATCATAATCCAAGCTTTAAGCTCTTTATCTTGGCGACTCTGGTCACAACTGCCTTTATCTTTCATGCATTCATGTAATGAAATGCATCAATCACACATTTTTAGTCAATCACATGATCTTATTTATACATTCTCATATAAATTCTCATTGGACCTTAGTCCAGCATTCAGAGATCACATTTAAAAGCACTTATTTCATCATGTTCACATACAAATAGCACTTCAATATTACATTCATGCATCACAAGTCTCGAACCTTCAATGTCCGAAATTCAACAATAAAATCAAATTCACATCTCATTCATAATCACACAATAAATAATCAAAACAAATGATAAAGTAAGACCATCTAGATCTACTCGCAATAACAATTCAACTTAACCTTTTGAACTTCAACATATGTCTCTATCATTCATCTCATCTTCCAATTATCCTTTATTACATCTTACATACGTATATTTGCAATCCATTTAAAATTATAGATGTATAATCATCAGAAAATTCTAATCTCAATTCCACTAACACATTCTTATGGTGGATCATAACTCTTGTCATATTAATCAAATAACCATTTCAATCATAAGTTCATTCTCATAAGATCATAATAAATTTTTGTTTTCATCCAACTTTGCTCATACGCTTTAAATCTTGCCATTTCTACCATATCCCTATTTTCCTCTATTAATTTAGGACAATATATTTACATCTATTTCAAATTCAAGGGTATATCACCACAGTACAATACTGATGTCATATTTAATAATGCATCCCCCAATACAAATACATTGAATCATTATCTGTCACTTTTACCCATGTACTATTTCTTATTTCTATTTATCCACAACTTTTATTTTCTTATATCATGAAAGATTCTCACTAATTCTGTCAGCTCAAACTCTTAACAATTGTGCATGTGTGTGACTCATACACATGTGAATCAGATTAAGGATCAGTTGCTGCTGCATGCTAAAACATGTCAGTCAAGAGTGCATGTAACTTTATACATATTTCCAAAAATGCCTATGTAAAATACTAAACCTGGACCTAAACCTAGAGTTGCTTTGATATTATAAGTGTTGGACTCCGTTTTTGGAGCCCAACTTCGGAATCATAAAATGTGAGCATATTTCCCTGTAGGGTTATTTAATTGAAATCTCATTAACCATTATCAGTTCATCTTTATGCTTTGATACCATAAGTGTTAGACCCCGCCCTAGCAAGACACGCACCTGACGTCCTAAGTGACATTTGAACACACATCCCACAAGGGGGAAGCCCACACCAGTCAGACAGCAGAATCACAATTAAACTTCTTCAAAAAAAATTATAGAGGCATACTCTATTTTATTTTAAAATAAGAACCATCTCATTTGAAGCTCTATAGGTCAAGATATAATTAAAATACCAAAGTATGTTCATAAATAATTCATGCTCTTCCAACCGATTTCCTCACTTTCTTTTCATTAATCTTTTTAAATCAACTCCAAAGGCTACCAATTTTTATGGAGAGATAGAGGCATGTGTTAAGAATCCAATGCTTCAAGAATCAAATCATTTGAAGCTCAGATGACAAAGCTATAGCCAAAAAGCCCAAGTGCGATTGTACCAGACCCTACCACAATCGCACCAGTGTGATGTTTATCCTTCAATCCACAGCTACTATCGTGCTCGAACCTCGTTCCTCATAATCATACCAGATACATATTTAAGCATAACTTTCACTAGAGAGGTTGGATTAAGGTCATTCTTAGATCATTTCGAAGAAGACTTCTAGACCTACAACTTTCATGAAGACTAATGAAAGTTTTTGCCTTTAAAAGGGTCAAATTTTTAGTTTAATGTAGCTATCCCATATGTACATCCCATGCAGCATCACTAACTTATAATGATCATATCTCTTAGCTCCGATGTCCAAAATTTTCATATTTTATATCATTGGAAAGCTATAAAGATAAACTACAACTCACAAGAGACAACTTTGTCTAATTTAAACTAGATCAATACAGTTTTTTCCCTAAAGTCATAACACAAATTTTACCCTTATGAAAGACTTGAAAATATAATACAAATTCACTCCCTCTAATTTAACATCATTTCATAACAATTCAACTACCAATATTATTTCCTCATTCTCTCTAATCTCTACTCATTTAATTCATTACTTACAACTAATTCTCATTCTTCACAATTTCCTATCTTTCTTTTTCCATAACACATCTCTGTTATATATAACAACAATTTGTATTCAAAAATTTATCATCTCAAATCAATAACTTCCTTAAGTATACGTAATTTCAACTTAACCTAATCCATACACAAACTCATGTTTCATTAACCTCAAAAGAAAAGAGTTTTACAAAACTTTAATGGGCATTCCAAGCCACACTACATCATAACCCAAAAACACACAAATCATCAAAATTTCCCTTTCCACTCTTTTAAATCAAAAGAATAAAATGTTTTCAACTGCTTTAAAAATATTGTATTTATTGCTTTTGAATGATTTGAGAAATTGTCATATATTTGGTATGTGAATTTGGTTGATGAGATTAAAGTGTACAATTAGAATGTAATGAAAATAGAAATTGTTATGATCTTAAGAAGATTAAATTACTCGTTATCCCACATCAATTGGAAAGGAGAACGAAGCGTGCCTTATAAGGTTGTGGTAACCTCTCCTTTGTAGATGTGTTTTCCATGCCTTAATGCACCGGATCTCATCAAAACTTCGAAGTTAAATGTGCTTGGGCAAGAGTAGTACCAGGACGGGTGACTTCCTGGGAAGTCCTGCAGGAGTAGTATCCAAAAGAGGCCTACAAGCTAGAAAAACAAAACCGTGAGCGGGAGTAATGTCCAAAAGAGGCCTACACATAAAACGGACAATATCTGCAAACGAGTGACCTGGACTATTACATTTGGTATCAGAGCAACTCTAGGTTTAGGTCCAGGTTTAGTATCTTATATGGGCATTTTTGAAAATATGTGTCAAGTTACATGCACTCTTGACTGACATGTCTTAGCATGCAACAACAACTGGTTCTTAATCTAAGTCGCATGCGTATGATTCACACGCATACGCAATCGTTAAGAGTTTAAGCTGAGAGAATTAGTGAGGATCTTTCATGATATGGGAAAATGAAAGTTGTGGATAAATAGAAATGAGAAATAGTACATGGGTAAAAGTGACAGATAATGATTCAATGTATTTGTATTGGGGGATGCATTATTAAATATGACATCAGTATTGTGCTGTGGTGATATATCCTTGAATGTGAAATAGATGTAAATATATTGTCCTGAATTGATTGAGGAAAATAGGGATATGGTAGAAATGACAAGATTTAAAGCGTATAAGCAAAGTTGGATGAAAACAAAATTTTATTATAATCTTATGAGAATGAACTTAGGATTGAAATGGTTGTTTGATTAATATGACAAGAGTTATGATGCACCATAAGAATGTGTTAATGGAATTGGAATCAGAATTTCCTGATGATTATACATCTATAATTTTGAATGGATTGCGAGTATACGTATGTAAGATGTAATAAAGGATAATTGGAAGATGAGATGAATGATAGCGACATACGTAGTAGTTCAAAAGGTTAAGTTGAATTGTTATTGTGAGTAGACCTGGATAGTCTTACTTCATTGTTTGTTTTGATTATGAATTGTGTTATTATGAATGAGATGTGAATGTGATTTGATTGTTGAATTCCAGACATTGAAGGTTGGAGACTTGTGATGCATGAATGCGATATTAAAGTGCTACTTGTATGTGAATATGATGAAATAAGTGCTTCTAAATATGATCCCTGAATGTCAGACCAAGGTCCGATGAGAATGTATATGAGAATGTGTAAATGAGATCATGTGACTAATTAAAAATGTATGATTAATGCATTTCATTACATAAATGCATGAAAGATAAAGGAAGTTGTGACCGGAGTCGCCAGGATAAAAAGCTTAAAGCTCGAATTGTAATTAGAGCCTTACGCTTAGTTGTGAATGTACCCAGTATCCACCAACGGATATTGGACATTATGTGACAAAGCTCAGTATCCACTAAGGGATATGAGCTAGTACAAAGGCACTCAATCACAACGACAATTATAAATGAAAGTGAGTCTCACGTGCATTATAATTATAATTGATATGTGCATTTTATATGAATGATATGATCGATATGATTGTTTGAAAGTGAAATGTGATATTTTATGAATATGTAAAAAGATGTGAATAATATGTTACGTGTATTGATGTGATGCATGAATTGAGTGAGCCATCGAGGATGGTCACTCACTGAGTTCGCAAAACTCACCCAAAATTTGCAATTATTTTTTAGGCTCAGAAGAGCTACCTCGTTAGGCTAACGGCAGTATAGTCACGGCATTCAAGTAAGAGATAGAGGTTGGGATCAGTTCGTGTCTGCATTTGTATTTTATTATTCTTGTATCTAATAGAGTCTTCCACAGTTATTGAAATATATATATTTGAATATTTCTGTCTTTCCAAAATGGAAAGGTTTGTAAATGAGAATGATTTTGAAGTGTAATATTATTATGTTTATAAGTGTTTTATCTTTGTAATGGGCTCGAGTGAAAAGGGAAATTTCAATGATTTGTGTAACGGTTGAAATTTTGTAAATGAAAATGTTATGAAATAAAACGAGTCTGATTTAATTATTGATTTCGCATACATGTAAAAAAAATTATATTGAGTTTTTGAGAGTTTGACTGTTCTAGCATGCCACCCTTGCAGGGTATGTACTCGGACATCACTCAGGATGTCAAGTACATGTCTTGCGAGAGTAAAGTGCTACATTGGTTGGTATCAGGGCTCATACTCGGACGGTATACCAGCGAGGATGCTGGACTCCAAAAGGGGTGGATATTCATTATCCCATATCAGTCGAAGAGGCGAACGAAGTATGTCTTATAAGGCTGTGACAACCTCTCCCTCGTAGATTCTTTTTCCATACCCTAACGCACCGGATCCCATAAGAACTCCCTCACCCATCCTAGGAAGTCTTGTGGGAGTAGTGTCCAAAAGAGGCCTACATGCTGGAAAAACAAAATCGTGAGTAGGAGTAGTGTCCAAAAGAGGCTTACATGCAAAGAAAACAATATCTGTGAGCGAGTGACCTGGGCTATTAAATAGACCAAACATTATGTTAAACATCTTAAGAGTAGTTATAAGGAAGCATATTGAATTTCCATCATATTTTGAATAGATAAATAAATCATCAATAAAATTTAGACTTAGAATTTTTAGCTTATTATAGTTGCCATGGAATTTGAAGGATTGATTTCTCTCATCAACTGTTATTAATAGTTTTTTGAACACTACTTTAACTAATAAGAATAAGTAAAGGGATAAAGGATCCCCTTGCTTAATTTCTCTAGCTCCTTTAATTAGACTTGAGGGCTTTCCATTCCTCAATATTTAAATGAAACTATTGTTAAGGACTAATGAGTCTAAGCTATAACGGTGTTGGAAAATCCAAATGTAAGCAGTATATTGATAATGAAAGACTACTCAACTATGTCATAGGCTTTTTGGAAATCAATCTTCAAAGTACAATTCTTATGGCCTCTTTTCCCATTATAGTGTTTAAAGAGTTCTTGAATAATGATGATATTATCACCAATGCATTTGCCAAGTATATAAGCCCCCTGATGTTTATCAATATGGTTCGAAAGGACTTAATTTGGCCCCTATAGATGGTTTTTTAGTAGGCAATGGGTTGATAATCATCTATGGTTTTTTATTATTTGCCTTTAGGAACAAAGGTGATGAATTTATGGTTAATTTCTTTCATTAATTTTCTTTTCCTTAAGAATTCAAGAACTAAATCCATAATTAAATGAATACTGATAGGGTAGATTTTGATAAAGAAATTAGTGTTGAGGCTATTAAGCACTAGTGCCTTGTGAGGATGCAGAGATTTTGAAGCCTTATTTACTTCCTGAGCAGTCATATATTGAGCTAAAATGTTAGCCTCTTGAGGGGAAATCTGATATTGAATTATTTCCTATATTAATTATGTAATTGAATGGGTGCTCAAGAGGCTAGAGAAGTGCTCCTCTGTAACTCTGAGAAGGTGAATTTAAGTTGTTAGGATGGTACCTGAATGTGAGATAGATATAGTCTTATTAACAATTTGTCTAAAGATGATGGCTTTATGAGAAAAAAGGTCAAGTTTTTGTCTCCTAGCTTCAACTATGTGATTCTAAACCTCTGTTTCGTGAAGGAATGATTAAAATTTACATATTGAGATAGATTGTGCACATTTTTCTTTTCCTTATTTTGAAGATTTGTGGATAGAGTATTTTTATAGAGCTCAGCTTAGGTCTTCTCTAATGCATCTTTTATAATTTGAACTAGGTGACATTTGTTGTCAATTTTTTATTAGTAAAATAATTTTATCTCCTCCTTTACTTTGCTCATTTTCCTAGTTAGAATGAATTGTTTTGTTCCTTCAACATGAAAGCTAGAACCCCTCTCAACTGCTTCGTTAAAACCTATTACATTAACTAGAAAATTGTTAAATCTAAAAGGAGTTTTAATGAAATTTTTGGGATTAGTAAAATGCACTATGACAGGAGAGTGGTCTTATAATTTTGTGTTTAGAATTTTATCTTTGGTATGTGGTAAAGCCTGAATTCATTCCAGATTGGTGAGACCCCAATCTAATTTCTTTCTGATATAAGAACTTTCATTTTGCCTATGGCTCAAAGTAAAGTAGTTTTCTCTAAAAGGAAAGTTTGTGACTTGATATCATTAAGGTAGCTCCTTAAATCATCACAAAAGGTTCAATGAGAGTAATTGCCTTTAACCTCCTCCACACTTATGTTTCATTGAAATCACCTAAAAGGATCCAAGGTCCTCAGAGTAGTAATGACTTCTCTAAGTTTAGTTCAGGAGGTAGTCTTATAAAAAGAATAGTTGAAAGCATATATGATGGACATATAAGTAGTGATGTTAAGCTCTTTGACGCATATCTTAGTGAGTATTAGTTGATTCGGCTCCATAGAGTTCAGGATGGAGATCTATTTTCACTATAAAGTAGCATAATTCCCCCATTTGCATATGTATTATAATTATGAATCAATTTCCATCATTTTGCCAAAAGATTAAGTAAGTGACAGTTTTCATGCTTGATTATTGACTTCAAAATGGTTAATGAAACAAGCTTATTTTCTAAAATAAACTACTTTATTATGAGTGTTTTAGGGAAATTTAGATTCTTAACATTCTAAGTTATAAAAATTATGAATTTTGGTTCATATAAGGGAACCTTTTCTTCTTGTTGGATCTTCTACTATTTGTAAGTTTAAAACCATCATCCTCATTCATAGTTTTGTATAAGCTTGAGTGATCTCTATTAGGAGCGTTTATAGTAATGTTGTAATTTATTGCCTTACCACATTCAGTTTGAGGGCTATTAGATTGCTTAGTAATGTCAAATACAGTTAAGATGGTGTTACTGACAATTATTGGAGCTTTTCTTATCTCATTACTTATATCTTCTTGGGGGATTATGTCCATATTGGGATCAGATTCAAAAGCTATTGCATCTACTATTAGCAGGTATTACCATTGGAGGAGTGATTATATTGTCCTCTTCTAACAACTCCTGTAAGAATTCAAACCTAAAGATTCTTTCTGGTGGTTTCCAAGTTTTCTTAGTTGCCATTATTGAGGGATTCCATCCATAAGTTACTTTCCTAACATCCTTCACCAGTTAAAACTTATCATTTAACCAGAGAATAGGTATATCCTTAGGTAAATATTTTATAGCTTCGACAACTACACAGAATCTAACATAGCTTATTCTAATTGTCTCTACTATAGCTTGATTGAAGCAAATAGGCTTTCCAATAAAGCTGACAATTTGGCTGAGTGTGATTATGGTTTAATATTCTAGTGGAATTCCATGAATACATATCTATATAGGCATATTATACTACTTGATGTCTTCAATATTAATCCCTAGTCACCAATTTGGTAGCATAATTTGTTTATTTTGCACATGAAAGTACCTAATTTAAGGACCTTCCTTATAGAAGAGTTATTGTGAAATATAAAGAAAACTATGCCTTGGTTGTTTACAAGGATTTCATTTAAATTAAGGTATTCTCAATCGTTATTGTCCTATAGTTTCATGACTAAATATGATATTCTTTTGTACATAATGAAATCTGTAAGCGTTGTATTCCATATTTTAGCTTTGGTTTTAAAGTATCTAATGGAGAAGCAACAATATTATTCTCAACATTCATGTTAGGAGGGTCATAGCTCAACCAAATCTTTATATTTAAGCCAACAATAACGTAATTCCATGATTTTTTGTAATAACTAAAATGAATGTTTTATAGAACTCTCAAAAACTAGACAAAGTTGAATGGAGCTAGTGAGGTTAAGGTATAAGGCTAAAACTTAGGCAGAGTGAGGATTAGGCTGGGGTAGGAATTCTAAAGTTTTTTTTTGACATTGCAAAAAATGGAAAAAAAAAAGATGGTGAACAGTGGAGTTGGTAGGAAGAAAAGTTACAAGAAAAAGGAGAAACAAACAATAAGGAAAAAACTGAGTGAAACTAAGACAGAAAAGGAATATTTAAAGGGAGGAGATAGCTGAAGGAGAGGTGAGAAACAAGTTGAAACAAAAGGTTTAATGTAGCATATATGCCATGCTAAGCATATAGAGAGGGGAGAGCTTAAACAGAAGCTAGAATTTCTTTCTCTTGACAACAAAGTAACAAGCAAAGTTATAAAAAAAAAGTCAATAGCATTTTATGAGAAAATTATATTAAGTGCAATGTAATCTTTCATGTAATTCTTTTTGGAATTAAAACTGCATTATCATTCTTTTTTTTTCTTAATGCACACATATTTCTAAGTTTAAGAGGAAAATTAAGCTTTCATAAAGCTAGTATTGCTAACATTTTTGGACTCCATTAATATGAATGGGAGCAAAAATTGAAAAATGATATTCAATGAAGTTGCCACCTTACCTTATTAGGAGAAGATGGAGGAAACCTATAAGAAAGGAACATCACAACTTTTCAATCTAATCAATTTCTATATAGTTAGTTCTTACAAATGAATAAAGCTAAAAACATTCTAAACTAAAAACTGAGTTCAAGGAAAAAAAACTATAAAATAGGAAGGGTGTCAGGCACCTTATTTTACTCAATTGAATAATTACCAGGTCTGAAAATGTTTTATAAATTTAGATATTTTTAAAAAAAATTAGGTGTGAATTTTAAAAACGTGTCAATGAATTATAAATAAAGCATAAGGTGAATATTTAGGAGTTTGTGATTTTACGTAGGGTTAAAATAAAGCATTAAAAATTTATAAAATGTGTCATAGGAATTGAAAAGGAAATTTTAATTTTTGAATATCTTAAAAAACTTGAAAAGATTTCCTATAAAGTAATAAGTCAAAGAAATAGATTGGATTTAACTTATGAAAAGAGATATATGATTTAATGATCTTGAATTAAAATTAAAGGAACTAATTAAAGGAAAGGGATAAGCATATGGAAGTACAAGTCAATCCCACAAAGACAATAATTATTGGTAATTACCTTTCTTCTATTATCTAGCCTATGGATTGGATGTTGATTTTTAGTTAAAAATGATACTAAAATAGCAAAATAAAGTAGGAAAGAATAATGAGCAGAGAATAAAGAAGTCTTTTAGAAAATAATCAATATCAAGAATTAGTGTCTATGTGATGAATCCCTTTAAAACCCTTATATGATTGACCTTTTATTATGCAATTGTTTTATTAACTATTAAATTTTAGAAGTTCCTATCATATGCTAATAACTCACTTGAGACTACTAACAACTAATATTAGGTTTATCAACAAAAATTATTCAAGTTAAAGATTCTAAGATTGCTTTACTGATTTGTGAATTCTATTATTAGGTTTGGTCATAATCCAGAGGATTTATATTGACCTATCTCTAGGTTTGCAATCAACTCCTTTTAATTATAGTAGATTTATTTATGCATAGGATTACTCTATCTCTATGTTATGAAACTAGATTACATACTATATTTTAGATCTACTAAAACATATATTAAACACATAATTGAATCACACAGATCAATCAAAACAATTGCATTAAATAAAAGAATCAAAATATATTGTAACACAAGCTAGGATGCATCACACCTAGACATTAAAGATGTTTAGTTACATATGATAGAAAAACAAAATCAAGCATAAATAGGAAGAAAAAAGAATAGAAAAAAGAGTTCATAATTCTAAATTTCCCTTTTTTTCCCATCAAATGATCTTGTAATGTAGAGATTTGATGTTGTAATCTATTGGATTTGTTGATGATTTATTAATGCTTTCCACTTCTCTGGATTAGTATTGTCCCTTCTGAATGTTGTCCATGTATAGAATGACCTCTATAAGTCTCCTCTTCTCTTTTACCTTTCCTCACATCTTTTATAGTAATTTTTAGGGATTCTAGGACATACATGATATGATACATAGGCATTTATAGCACCATATATATCCCAAAATCTCCAGAATTCATGATTTTGCACGAGCTATGAGATATACACAGCCATAAACACAATTGTGTATCCCTTATTTGTTTCAAATCTTTGTTTTTGCTATGATTTCATTTGAATTCTTTTCCTTTTAGTCCGTAAAGGTAGTTATAACTTACAAGAACACATGGAGCAAATTAAGTACCAAATATACAATAAAAGTATAAACTATCAAGCAAAATACATCAAAAATGAGTGTATAAATATAGTCAAATATGTATCTATCAAATATCCTCACATTTAAGCTTTTGCTTATTCAAGCAAACCATAGTCAAAATTATTAAAATTACGACATCCATCCCTCATTAATCTTAACTTTTCCATTCATATTATAAATCATCATTTCATATTGAATCAAATTAACATTCAATTACAGCTAAGTTATCCTAAATTTAACTTCCTAAGTCAATAGTAATAGTAATTATATCAATAATCACATCGAAATTAAAAGCATAAACCTTTACATTCTCACTAAGATTTCACTCAATGCACTCAAATGTTAGGATGAAAAGTATCAAAACTCTCCAATCAGTGCATAGTGGAACTCTTATCATATGCTTGAAATATTATCACATCTCCACCACTTATGTATAAACTAGAAATAAAAATCGAAAGGCCTTTATACAAGTTGTAATGGGGCTTAGGTACGGTATGGTGGGGATAATAAAAAAGGATGAATTGAAGGAAATTTACATAAGAAAAATTACAAGAAACTTGTTTACAAATACACAGGGTATCATATAATAATGAAAAGGCTTCAAATAAAAATATGATAAAGTTTAATATATTGGCTTTAAACAATAAAAAACGCTAAGGCTCAAACTTTATTATTCCTAAAGGATAAATTATGGGTAAGGTAACTATCAAAGAAATAGGCTAAAATAAATTGTTGATTATAAGTGCCTTTATCACTCCAATGCTTCTAATTTAACAAATATGGTCTCAATATATATAATAAAAGTAAGTTCTAAAATCGTCCCACTATATATGATAACATACATGAAAGAAATAGAAGAGCTTAAAAATTTTGAAAATTTTGCTCATAGGCTCAAAAGCTCACAAAAATGATGCGTATATATATGTCTAAATAGTATACAATTTTCATTCAACTTGATTATATCAATGAATACTAAAAATATAACTTATAAAAGTAAATTTATTCTAACTATCATCCTTTTACATACTAATTCAAATCAATATTCAATAATGAAGTAAAGTATTGATGGAAAGATTTTAATTAAGTCAAGATATCAGTTCATAAAATTTAATAAACAAGATTATAATAAGCTTAAAGAAATTATTACGAATCATTAACCCCTTCCCCATTCTTAAAGTTGTACATTGTCTCCAATGTATACAATATAAGTGTATATTATAAGGGAGAAATTTTAGTGGTACTTTCCTGAGTAAGACGATTTTTCTAAATTCTGATCCATCCAATATTACACTACATCCTTGCAAAAAATAAACAAAAAGGGATTAAAACATAAAAGAAAAAAAATAACAAACTAAAAATTAAGAAAAAAAATAACACTAACTATATTGTTAGAGAAAAGAAAATAATAAATACACAATTAATAAAGAAAAAGAAAAATATACAAAAAGCAAGCATCTCCCTCATTATGTGATCCTAGCTGGTCTAATGAAGGAGAGTCCTCAAGCGGATTATCCTATACTGGTGTAAGGCTGTAGAAGAAGTACCTTTGCTAGATGATGGAGGTTAGAAATCGATGCCAAGATGGCTCGTTATTAATAACGTTAACTCTCCCGTACATCCGACTGTAGGCTCAAGTCTTCCTGGTCACTTAACTGTAGTCTCGAGTTGTCCTACTCGCTCAATAAACTTTGCTTGCTGTCATTAGATAGTCTTTTGAATTCCCACAAGCTTGCCCACCCATCTCTCCAATAATGATATCTTTATTGAGCTAGGTTTTGCATCTAACACAAATTGTGTCTACTTTTCTGTCTTCGCTTTAATGCCTACTGAATTGGACAAGTGCATGTCCCAGGTGAATTTTCATCCTCTCACTTATGCTCCATAGGTAGTTAATGTCTATATTCCTGACAAATCCCCAGCTGTCACCCTAATCGCTCAGCTTGTGACCCAGAATATCGTGGACGTATCTAAGCGTAGGATGTCGTAATGTACAAGCTTTGGATTTGTTGGGCCATAGTCGTCATATGTGTTGATCGTACGTCAGAAGTGCCGAGGGGACAAGACATAAGGAAAGTCGATCCGTAGTGTAATATATTCCAGTGTCCCAACATACTCCCAATCGTAAAGACCCATTGTGATGGAGAATTTCATATAGCTCGTCTGAAACATTTCTCCCATCATCTAAAATTGGAATATGTTAAGACAATGCTCGTTGTAGCAACCTGTCTCTATGAAGAATATGGAGAGGACCCTAGAGTAAGCTCCTGATAAATAGGTTCCACAATTTGAAGAACCAGGACCACGAGCCAATGTCATATAGATCCTAAACTTGTTGGGCTAAGCCAACTTGCTCAAGTGCCTCCCAATCAATGAATTTGTTCATACTGAACTTTTGATCGTTCAAATGCTAGTACTGTTCCTCCTGGGCCTCGACATTAAACAGTAGCATTGCGACTGCTCTAGAGGGTAGTCTATAATGGGAGATCCTTCTCCTTGTTGTCTCTTTCTATAGGTCGCCTTTTTATGTTGTGATCTTATCATTATGGCTACAACTTTGAATAAGTGTGAGAAGATAGACAAATAATTTACGAGAATATGCTTTTCCCCACACTTAAAATTGATTATGCTCACTAAATATTAACTGCGAAAACAAATTATCAATGAAAAACTAAAATATAGAAATAATTAATAAATTAACACATATAAATAAATAAACATTTAAACAAACTTAATTAGAAAATCAACTAACAAACTAATTAATATCAAAATTAAAACTAGAAATCTTGTAATTAACAAATTCACTAATGTAATTGTTAAATTACCATTTTAACCCTAAAATTGAAATAAATCACAATTAGACAATAAATCACAAAAGTTTGCACAAATCCCAAATTTCTCAATTCAAGAATTTTTAAGCATAATTAAACTAAATAACACACAACACCCAATTGAACATGCATAAATAGTTGAAATTAATAAGATTACTTACTTGGGTGTTGATAGATTGCAAGAAAATTGCAAAAATTAGGGTTGGAGAAAATAAGAGCGACAACGACAATGAGAGAGGGAAAAGAGATAATGAAAAAAAAAGAAGTGAGGGATTTTTAAGGTGTATCGTGGACTTATATAGTCTAATCCACAACCATACATTAAACGATGTATGTCATTGAATCACAAATTTTTGCGGATTTACACAGTTTGGTACACGAGCATGTATCAAAATATTTAAAACTACACCAGTGTGTCCAAAGAGCATGCAACTCTCTGTAAATGTGCAAAATATTTAAAACTACATTAGTGTGTCTAGAGAGCATGCAACTCTCTGTAAATGTGTGCAACTTTAAACTTTGATGCTCAAACATAAAAATTTTGCACTTTAGCATTATAACTCATAAACACGCATACCCTGACGTGCTAATTATGCTCAATGTTTGTATCTTAAAACACACCATACGAAAATCAAAAATTAATTAAAACCTATACTAAGATTAAATAAAAACAAAATAATATGGAAAATAAAATTAAAACTAACTCATAGATTGCCTCCCATATAGCGCTTTCTTTAACATCATTAGCTTGACGTACCTTTTAAACTAAATGTGGCTTATATAAATTGTGTTGTTGTAGCCTTCCCATAGGTTTCATAACCTACAAGTGGGCTACCTTATGCCTTAGCACCACACTTCTTTTTCAGTTTATTTCCTTAAATTTGCAATGGTTCTAGTGGATACTTAAGTGTAGGGTCCTGCAAAATATCTTGACACAACTAGTTAGCCTCATTAACATCCAAAACTTTTAGAAAATTATTTTTGACATCAAAAACTCTAAATATAATATCTTCATCCCTTACCTTCAAAGTTAACTTGCCTTTGTCAACATCTATAATTGACTTGGCAATCATTAAGATCGATCATCCAAGGAATAAATGTATTTCCATATCCTCCTCGATGTTAACAATTATAAAATCAGTTGGGAAAGTAAGCTTATCAACCTTAACATGTATATCTTCTATAATGACATTTTATTATTCTATCAACTAATTACACACATATCCTAGTCAGTTCAAGTTCTCTTATTCCAATTTTTTCAAACAAAGTATAAGGCATTATATTTATGCCAGCCCCTAGATTAGCTAAAGCCTTATGTACTTTTAAACTACCAATAATACAAGGGATATAAAAACTCCCTGGGTTAGTTTGCTTCTCTGGTAGTTTGATTTTCTTCATTGAGCATTCTCGCTCAAAACTGCATTGTCCAACTTCTTTACTTCTTCTTTGTTGAATGATAAAACTGCATTCTCCAACTTCTTTACTTCTTCTTTATTGAATGATTGCTCTTTCAAAGATTTTGTATTTTTTGGTAATTACAAAAGAGATTAAAAAAGCACAAAGTAGAAAAATTATAGATGTTTTAGACATACAAACTTGTGTGAAAATGCACACACCTATGTGAGTAATATACACGGTCGTGTAAAAGGACTGTGTAAGAGACTATAAATGTGTAAAGCTTCGAAAACATTTTTGTCCCTGTATGGAAATACAAACCTATATAAGTAACATACACGACCATGTCCCTTGCCCATATAAGTAACTAAAGACGTATAAAGTCGTAATATTAAAGTGTTTTTTAGATAGATGGTCATTTAAAGGGACTATGTAAGAGACTATAAATTTGTAAAGCTTCGAAGAGATTGTTTTTACCAGTATAAAGATATAAGCCTATATAACATACATGACCATGTCCTTGCCCATATAAGTAAATAAGAACATATAAAGTTGCTATATTGAAGTGTTTTTGAGATAGATGGTCACTTAAATGACCGTGTAACTGATCGAGTATAATTCAAAAACCCTAATTTTGCAATATGAAAGGCAATTATAAAGAGGAGACTAAAAAAACAACTAGAGTTCGAAGTTACAACCAAAGTTAGAGTTGGAGACACAATTCTAAACTTAGGATGAGGAAAATCCAAAGATTACTTCAAGAGATCTGATAGAGAGCAACTTTCCATCAAAGATTCTAAGGGATTTCTTTGGAGAAAAGGGGGATATACATATCTATCGATTCTTTTCTTTATGATTATTCTTTTAAACTTTCGATGTTTGTTCAAGTTTATAATTTTAGGAACTAAGTTTATTTTGTGCCTAGGTAGGATGAACCCTAATTAGGGATGGATACTATAATTTGATTCTTTGCTTAATACAATTTGACTAATTCATTCATTAATATTCAATTATACATTTTCATTCTTGAATTAATATTTATGGTGCATTAGTTTAATATTTGATTTCATATGATTAAGATTGAAAAATCCTCTTATAAAGATCTACCATAATTGGAAGGTGGTCCATGCAAACTTAGAGATAAGTTAACATAAATCCTCTAGATGAGGGTCAAACATAATAGAGAAATTCACAAATTGAATAATGCAAACTTAAAGATTTTAACTAGAAAGAGGTTTTAGTTAATCAACTAAGGATAAGTTGTTAATAGTCTTGAGAAAGATATTAGCATAAGATAGAAATTTTCACTGTCCAAGGATCAATAATTGAATTGCATGATAAAAGGTTAATGCCTAAGAGATCTTAGGGGGATTCATTACCTAGGTGCTAACTATTTGATATTATCTAATTCTTATGTTATCTGATTTCTAGTTCACTATTGCGTTGAGTTCTAGTTTAGTTTAGTTTTAAATTAAATCACCATATTATTTGATGGTTAGATAATAGAAAAGAGGCCATTACTAGGATTTATAGTCCTTGTGGGATCAACCCAACTTGTTAGTGCTAGCTATAGCTACATTGTGCACCTATGGTTTAAAATTATAACAATCACTTTCCATTTACTTGTTTCGTAGAATTGATGAGTCATATAATGACACAGAAGCTTTCAGAATGTCATTTTTGTAATATGGATCATTTAATGTAGGTTATGTTACTTCATTTATAAGGTGACCTCATTTTCCTCTTCTATTAATTATCAACTTCATAAATGTGCCTATTGAAGACAATCCCTCCAATTGAACTTATGAATCAGAAGTTATAAGGTAGAATTTTAAGAGGAAAAAACATCATTGGATGTTATAGATGCAGGTTAGATGCACTTCAATAAATTTTTAAAGATGTCTAATCTTTTTGTTGAGTCAATCATAGTTATTTTGGATGTTAGAAAATGGTAGAAAAGTTAAGAGCATATACCTTTGATACCATAAAAGCTTTATAAGGAAAATCAATTATTCTTTTTATTCTTTCATGAGTAAGTATAACTATTAATGACTAAGACCTAGCTATATATTTGTAACTAATTCAACTAGTAGATAATAGTCTAAGCATTCTTAATAATAGTATATCTCTTAAATCTATAACTAATTCAGTTAATAGATAAGATTCCATCAACAACAACAACAAGAACATAAGAGTCTATCTATTATATATAATAGTAAATCATCTAACACAAAATCTAAGTTATGGACTTTATATTTTATTTAACAAAAAAGTAATATCTTGAATATTTCTTAAAACTCAACATAAATCGATCACATTATGTAAGGTATAGGTCAGCCACTACATCAATTGACCTGTTGGTTGATCTACATAGATATAAATTGACCACATAAAAAGTTAAGTCGATGTATATTGCTAAAACTAATTATTAAAATGACTTTTTTTTTAACCTTAATAGTTATGATCAAGTGTTTTTGGTATAAATACTTCACAATTAAATTGTTGAAGGGTCTGTTGACATGTTGATGAGTCAAAAAGATTAAAATGATTCTTGCTTGACTGTGTATAAATTGTGCAGTATTTACTTACAGTCATGGTTTTATGCATCAAACAACACAATGATTTGTTGCAAATGATTCTCCTCCACACATCGCAAATTAAGACGTGAGGTTATTCTACATTCACGAAAGAAAGAACACCGTAGATAAAAGAAGGATGTTGCGAGAATTCCTCTTTACTAGAAAAAAAAAAGTATTATACAAAAGCTACATTTCACCTATTAAAAAAGGCACTAACAAAATTTTCAACTAAAACCGAAAAAGTGAACATAAATCAAAATTGTTAATTAAACCCCCTATAAATTGATTTGTTTAACATGTCCTTACTCTTTTATATTCCATGTTATTTATTATTACTTGCAATTGAAATTACATACTCTACTTCAATTGAAATTATTATGTGTTGTTTAAAGTTCATTTGATTAAAACCCTTACTATTGGACATTGCATTACATCAATATGCCAAGTGGTTTATAAGAAATTAAATAATTGCACGCATTCAATTTACCCCCATTTTTAGGTGTACTATACGACCAACAGCCAGCTCGAACTACCAACGAAATCCTTAAGGAACCCATTCAGCTGCTGACAAGTGCACTAATCTAGGACTTGCATCCTGTTAAACAAACAATGCACTAAGTGTCACAGTTTAGCCAGTTTTTGGACTCAGAATGCTACGACATTAGGACTAAAACCGGATTGCATAAACTAAGCCCTGTTAACAGGACCAGAGGAAAGCTGACAGCAAAACTACTACATCTAGTTCATCAAGTGACGAGTTGTCAATCCAACCTATCCTGATTGCAATTATTAATGTGAAGAGGTAGCATAAAATGATGGATAGTTCCAGGTAACAAAAAAAAGACTTCACCCACCAGACCCATGCACCTACGTTGACACGAAAACTTTCCTATTCAGGATAAAAGAAAATTAATTCTTGGTATAGCATCTACACTGATTCGTTTCTGTCCAACCATAAAGGATGAATGCCACTGCTTCACTGCTTCAAGAATATGTACTAGAATTCGCTGGAATGGGCTACACATTCACCTCTGATGCACAATCACTTGATTTCTGCTTGTAGAGAATATCAGAGCAGGCGCAGCTTCCCCGTAACTGAATCTACCAATGCCCTTGACCCTGCTCACAAGCAACAAAAGTAACACTTTTCCTGCTTTTGGTGGAAACTCAAATTTTTAGCTTATGTATGAATTTAAAGCATAGACATGATTCAAAGATAAATAATATAGCAGCAAATAAATAAATGTCCTTTTCGTTTCAGGATAAAAGTAAATCCAAGTTTTAACATATCAAACAGTTGAATAAACTTTGATAAAGAGTAGGAAGAATTAATTCAAATTGGTAGTAAACAGATATGTGCATACCTGGCCCAATGGCAAGAACAGTATTTGAGCCAGCCAACACCTGTTTGGAATAAACACACTCTCAAAGATTTCCCAACATAAGTCAACTTATTATGTCTAATTGCAGACTTGAAAAGTTATTTCCAATCCACATCGTGTTAAACAAAGAATCTACAGGGAAAAAAGTAGTAACTCTATCTCCAAAAAAGTTCATCTGAAGCTAGTGTTGAGCTTTTCTTCTGACAAAATAAGTGCAGTTTTATCAGTGAAGAAATTGTTTATTACAGAAGTCCTAACAAATTATGCTTTAATAAGAGAAAAAGAAGACAATGCCATCAAATACAACTTCAAGTTGGAAAAAAAGAAAGATTTCTTGGTATGGGCCATTGTAATTGCATTTTGTTTAAAATTCCTTTGCAACTAGACCTAAGTCAAACTCAAGTCATCTGAAGCTGACTTATGTGGCTTAAACCTGTGTTCTTCCTGCATCAGAGACAACAAAACTTGGAAGGTCAATGTCCTCAGCTGCTTCCTTTAGCTTATTCCTGAAAGAATAAGTTCTTCTAATGTAAGTTAATAAGAGAGAGATCTTATGCTGTCATTGATAAATATTAACAACTGACATATGCGAAACTCATGAAGTCACCTGCTTACATTTCTTGTTGGTTTTTGCATGTGACCACTATTTTAGGCTGTCCATTTTCCTCCCACTTCCTCAAAAGTGACGGATGGCTGGAATGAACAGAGAGCATAAGAATTCCAATTGGAAGACATAGCTTAGATTGTAACTACCAAAATGTAGACTCCTACAACAATAATCTAAAAGACGTGTGAACTTCAAACACATGGAAGAATGAAAAATGATGTTTGACAGCCAATGAGAATTCCTTAAGCTCATTCGCAAGTAACGTCCATATACCTTTGCATTAGCTCTGCATACATGCCAGTGGCTGCATCTGCATCAACGATCAGGAACTCAAGAAAAATGCAAAGCAGAATGCGCAAATGTTGCAATAAATAGTCAAGAAAATGAAAAGTTTAAAATGTACTAAGTCTATCTTACGAGCACACTGAGATGCTATCTTCCCTTGACCCATCTTTAAGTCTTGCCTGACCACCAAAACCTGCGACAAATATGAGCCATCTGATCAATAATTAGTTGAGGGCCAGGAACTTTCCAACACAACAGGATGAATTAGAGGTGTTACCCAACTAAACCCAAGTTCTTCCCATTAGGCATTCATTGAATATATAACAAGCTAGGTCAAATAAGCCTAGTCCACAATTGTTGCTAGTCAAAATGATAAGGTATTCCAACCGTTTCAAGAACAACAAGAACTTCAAATCAAATTGAGCTTTTTGATTGAGAAACATGTTACTTTTCAAGGAAACTGAAGACTGATGAAGAAGAAATTACAAAACTTCAAACATCAATTGCATCCAAAATTATCCTTGGGACTTCAGAGGAAACATGTTTATTGTCATGGATATAAATAACGTGCTTCAGCATAAAAAGGGTGACGAGTTTCATGAATTTCAAAACCATTCATGACTGCCACCACCTTGAAAAGACTATTTAGGAGAACAATGGAACATCAAAACAATTTAGCTTTCCTTATACTATGATGTACCTCTTTCTAATGATTACATGTCAAATTTCTCAAGAAACAGCAGGGAAACACAGAGGCACTAATCTAATTAATATCAAAAGATTGGATGAACTTCAAAACAGAAATCTAAAGACACTTGGAGACATACCATTTTAAGGTCTTGGTCAGCAGCGTTTGGGACAAGAGATCGCAGTTGGGACTTCCCTGGCAAAGAATTCTTCTTCTTAGCGTAATTCTTAGTTGGATTTGATAAATCCAAGAAGAATCCAAGAATGACGCCAATGACAATGCCAGGAATGAAGTTCTCTGGCCTGAAACTCTCGGATAGGCCTTCTGCTCTTCCTCCCTCCCGTTTCTGCGGCTTCTGGGGCCGGAAATGCATTAAGTTAAAATTTAAACTAAGAACTTGAACATTTAAAACAAAAACGAGGAGTTATGTAAAAGAAGTGTCCTTGGAGTGAAAGCGACCAAAAAAGATCAAAGCGAAAGAAACGAAAAGGCAAGAAGCACCTCGGTACTTGAAGCCCACCACATGGTTTGTTGGTTGGTTGATTGGCAGTGATAACATTAAGCAGCAGCAGACAGCAGTGGAGGAATTCAATTTCAGCAAACTAATTAGTAATTTACAATTACAGGAGAGGGGGATTGAGAAGGCGACGTCGTTTCCGCCAACTGAAAAATTAACTTAGAACGTGGTGGGTATGTGTTGGTTGAGGAGCCCAACAGCCAAGGTTTGGGCTTTTGGCAGGAGAGTGAACACGGAAAGGTACTCAAGAAAAGTAGGCAATCAATTACAAGTTATAACAAAAACAAAAGCATTCTATTGAATTGCAAACGCAAATGCAATAGCAGTACCCCTCCACTCTTTTACGCAAAGCATATCCTCAAGTTCAAACTCCATTATCAATCCCCACACACAAACCCAAACCCTTTCCTTAAAGCTTCCGTTCTTATCCATTTGTCCCTCTATCCCAACTTCCTCTTTTTCTCTTTCCTCATGGAATCGCTGCCCTCCACTTCTTCCTCTGCCCACCACCACCACCATTTCCGCTTACCGTTGGCGGACCGCATTATCCGAGCCCTGCGTCACCGCCTCCGTCTCCTCCACCGCTCCCAATCCAACTTCTTCATATTAGGTGCAACCGGAAACGTGTACACCGTCACTTTAACGTCCAACCCTTCATGTACCTGCCCCGACCGAACTACTCCCTGTAAACACATCTTGTTCGTTTTCATTCGCGTATTAGGTGTTCCTCTTGACGATGCATGCCTCCGGAGAAGATCCCTCCGCCCGTGCCAGCTTAACCGTCTACTCGGCACACAAACAGTCCCCGATGCACTGGCCGGAGCCAGCCTCCGCCAGAGGTTTCATGAGCTATTCTTTCAAGCGAGGCAGGTTGGTGATAACAATATTGAGGTTGAAGATGGAACAACGTGCCCAATTTGTCTAGATGAAATCGAGAAGGAAGAGAAGGTGGTGGCTTGTGGAACATGCAGGAATGTAGTACATGAAGAGTGCTTAAAGCGGTGGAAAAGGAGCAGGGGAAGGAGAGCTACGAGCTGCGTGATTTGCAGAGCTAGATGGAGAGATAGAAATGATCAGAGTCAGGATAGTTACCTAAACTTGGCCGCTTATGTTAGCGAAGATGATCGCACCGGGGAGAATGATCCGGGTGTCTGCGTTGGTTAACCATGGTTATGAAGGCAAGTTGTAAGCACAGATTAGCTAGGAAAGATGCCGTTTTACTTTATGTGACGAAATTTGTTTATTTGACAGGGTTGTAAAGTCATTGGATCATCTTTAAAGACAACTTTAAATTTGTCATCGATTTTTTAAAGTTTATTTAAGTTGCATGTAATAAATCTTCGCTTTCATTTGAACTGGACAGTATCTTTATGCAATTTCACCTTCCCAAAATGTTAAATATTTAGTCAAAGAAATAGCAATAAACTACTATAGTTTAATTGTTTTAATATATTAAAAGATTTCTTTAACAAGCAAGCATAATTTTTTTCCAACGATGAAACCTTCCAAGTTATTTTCGATTTCATTATGTAAAAATTTTATTTTAACATGCACATATTCCAACTTTAGGTTATATACAGCAATAAGAGAAAGTAAATTATTAACAAATTTGTGTTTTAAAATAAGAGAAAAATGTAAGTCTCTTATATAAAATGCAACTGTCATACTGATTATTAGTATAGTCATAACCGATTGTAAATGAGTCAAAAGTGTCTGTACCATTGCATGAGTGATTATTTCAATTTATACAAAAACTTCTTCAGCAAATAGAAATTATTTCTTTTTTTTTCAACAATGAGACCTTCTCGAGTTCATTATGTAAAAAAGTTGTTTTCACTATAAGGAAAATAGGAATTGGCAATGGAAAGCTGACAACGAAAAATAATCCGTTGCAAATTATCGATAGTTTTTATTTGTCCGTCGGAAAATTTGACGGGAAAATATAATTTAGTGACGGAACAATATCGTCGACAATTAAGGCGAAAATTGATGACGAAATAATAAAGTTTTGACTATTCCAATGGAATATTAGTGACGAAAAATTCTATTGATAAATTTCCAACCTATACGTCGTCGTCTTTTTATAATTGAACGTTATTAACTTAAAGAAAATGACGTCGTTTGGTAACGTTAAAACACACCCGAGACCCTCCTTTCC
>JANSVA010000008.1:22730943-22743965 GCA_025504915.1 Erythroxylum reticulatum | reverse complement strand
TAAAATGAAAAATATGGGTGAGCCTACATGCATCTTTAGGGGTCACTAAGAATCATTGAAGAAGATCATTGTCACTTCTATAAGCTACATTGAGAAGCATTAAGATACTTTTATATTAGAGACCCTAAGTACTCTAGTAAATATTGATTAAATCTGAAATAAATGCATTAAGAAGCAATAAAGAGAACTTTCATATATACTAGAGTTGGAATGTATCAATGTAAACCACACATGAAGATAGCAAGTATAATTATATCAATAACATAATAAAGAAATAGGAATGAATATAGAGTATATTATTATGAGACAATTGGTTATAAATCATATAACTAAGTTGAATCTTAGAGATAAGTTTTATATAGATGTTATGTTATTAGAATTCCTTTATGTTCTTAGCATAATTTTGAGAGTATTTAACTTGTATTTTGAGTGAAAATGACGTTAGAATCTATGTTTCCTATAAGTTACAACTAGCTTTTTACTATGCATAATGAACTCTTCTTTTTCTTCCCATTCTAGATTATAAAAACACTTCCAACCTTTGGGACAACTTCTTAATGTTATTTCCTTTAGCTTTTTGAGACCATGCCTGTAATGTTATCAAGTTTTGCACTATGTATAAAAGTATAGATCTATTAACTTCAATTATGCTTTATGCAAAACATTTTTATTGATTTCCTAGAAAGTCATCACTCTTTTCACATAATCCACATCCTTTCATTTCCAAGAAACAATATAACCATTTGTTCATAGAATATGGTCAACTGAGTTATTGGGCTCTAGCTTAGAAAGCCTCTCTTAAACTTGATTTGTTGATATCATTATCAATGCTACATGAACCAAGAACCATTATATAGATAATAACATTTTATAGTATTTACATAAAATCCAATTTGAGGGAGATGATGATAGTGGAGGAAAAATATGCCAGAGTGTAGGAGATGATATTCCTTATTATTCTTATTAATAAATAATAAAGTTTTAAAAATTATATTAGACTGATCAGTTTAACTAGGATAATTATAAACCAACCAATTTTTCAATATATATATATCAAACATAATTGTATATATGTATCACTAGTTAACTAATAAATTAGTCTTATATAAACTGTATAGACATTTTCCCATTTCCTTCTTCAATCAAAGTTCTTCATCCTCTTAACCATTAGTCTTTTATTTCAATTAGTTTGGTTTAATATTTCAACTATATTTCAATTTATTTTATGCTATATATTTTATTATAGAAACCAATACTGGATGTACATATTTTATTTTCAATGGCCTTCCTTTTTTCATTGCATTTTACATGTATAATTCGTAATTAATAATTTGAAATTTTAAAAAATATTTGAATGAGTGTAAATAAAATTATTACATAATTACCTTAACAATTTCAAGTTGCGTCAAAAGTTAATTTTTATTTTTGCATACTCTTTCATCATGAACAACTTCATAATAATGTTGTCATCTTAAAATTGCTCCTACCTTGCGCAATACTTTTGAATTTCATGGTTCTTCACCGTTATCCCTTCTTCTAGGCTTTTTAGGTCTTCTAGGCTTCTTATTGATCAAAGGAGGTAATATGAGCTCTGATCAAAGGAGGTAATATGAGCTACGATTTTTTAGTCTTTGGTCAAAAATTTTCATGTTTTCTAAACTATGCTCAATATGTTTTATATGATTATTTTAGTATATCCAACAATTTTGCTCTTGGTTGTAGGAATTCATTTGTTGGCAGTATTTCTATTTTGAACGAGATTGAAGAGAAGCTTTAGTAGGTATTCAAATGACATTCATTTCCTTATATTTTTTACAATGTCAACAATGAATTTGCACACATTTTAATCGAATTTGTATTAGTTTCTATATTTTTCATTCTAGCTCTGTCATCATCTTCTTTCACGTACTTCAGGAAGATCCTTCTGTGTGTTGGTTGAGGTAAGTGAATTTGTTTCTTACTACGTTTTTTGAATTTGGTTTAATTTGGATATTTGTTTGCGATTTGAACTTCCCATCTGAACGTATTGCATGACTTATTTAATTTGGCTTGCACGAACTGAGACTTGGTTGTGGTATGAACTTCGGTTTATCAATGAATTAATATAGGATGAGTTTGACTTATATTATTGTTTCAATTACCTTAATTATGTCAATCCGTTATTTCATTCATGCTCTCTGAAATGATTATGTTCTGTTTACTTTTCATGTGCAAATTTTTACATAGCTGTTTTTTTAAATTGTATATGTTAAATTAATTTATTAAAATAAGTATTCATATTTTTATGAATATTTATTATATTTGGCACTAGTATATATTTAATATAGGTTAAATATCAAACTTTGTTCATTAATTCTCTTCTTACATATATGATTACCAACATATATGTTCGATCTTCAGTTTAAAAATGTTTTAGATCTCAACTCATAAACCTTAACCCATAACCTATGATGGAGCTCTCGTGAGGATTATTCGTGAAAAATACCAGGAGCCTAGGAGTCATAATGAGAACTTGTTATGTTGATTCACAAGTCTTATCTTAGATGTTTTGTAATCTTTGGCGAACATGAATGATACTAACTATGGATTCACTGTTTTAAATTAACAGTTTTGCAGCAGTGAGTATCCAGGATAGATCTTGGATGTATATACGATTAACACCTGATGATTTCATTAATCCTGAATTTGTTAAGGGAGTTGAAGCTTTTATTCATTATGGATGTTCTCAACCTGCATATATGGATGGGCCAAAGATCATATGCTCATGTAAAAAGTGCAAACACAAATGTTTCCTTCCTATTGATGAAGTTAATGGGCATTTATTGAGAAAAAAATTTGTCCCCAAATATTTTGAGTGGACACGATATGAGGAACCGTTGATTTATAGCATCTCAAGGGGTAATCAAGCACAATCGTCTGTCAACTTAAATGAGTTTGAAGTAGGGATTAAATTTAGAACAAATTATGTAGATGGAACTGAAAATCTGTACCTGTAAATGATTTATGATGCAATCAGTTATACCTTTGAGAAAAATAAGGAAAATCTTGAAGAAGAACCTAACCCACATGTAAAACAATTTTTTGACTTACTACAGTCAGCTTACCAAGAATTATGGTCAAATAGTGAGGCGATGACCCAATTGTCTTCAATTGCTCGAATATTCAACATAAAGTCTAAAAGGCATATTTTGAACCATAGTTTTGATAAAATTCTTGAATGGTATAATGAAGCATTGACTCCTGATCATACAATGGTTGGTAGTTTTTACAATATGAAGAAACTTATTAGGGGTCTTAGTTTGCCTGCTGAAAAGATTTATTGTTGCAAATTAGGATGTATGTTGTATTGAGGAGATGATGTGAAATTACAATAATGCAAATTTTGTGGTCAATCTAGGTTCAAGCCTAGAAAGCATTCTATGAAACAGAAATTAGTACCCTGAAAGTAGAAGTATTATTTCCCAAAGTAGAAGTCTTATTTTTCTAATGTTACTAAATCTTACATGAGATGGCATCGTGAACACGAACAAGAAGATGGAATAATGAGTCATCCATTAGATGAACTGGTATGGAAATATTTCAATAACACCTATCTTGAGTTTGCAACTAAAAGTCGAAATGTTGGGTTGGGTTTGTCGATGGATGGATTCCAACCTTTTGGTCAATCCGACCACCAATATTCATCATAGCCAATCATAATTACTCCTTATAATTTGCCTCTATAGATGTGTATGAAAGACGTATATATGTTCTTGACAGTGATTGTGCCAGGGCCTACAAATTCGAAGCATAAAATTGATGTATTCTTACAATCATTTATATCTGAATTGCAATATCTTTAGGAATATAATGTTCAGATATATGATGTGTCTTTGAAACAGAATTTTGTGTTGAGAATAGCTTTGATGTGGACCATTAGTGATTTTTCGGCATATGCCATATTGTCTAGATGGAGCACAGCTGAAAATTTGGCTTGTCCTTATTGTGGCAATGATTCTAATGCATTCTATCTTCCAAATGGAGCCAAAATATATTGGTTTAACAATCACAGGAAATTTCTTCCTCTAGATCATTCATTTAGATGCAATAAATAAAAGTTTATTAAGAATAGGTTGGTAAGAACACCTCCTCCCCCTCACAAAGCTAGTGAAGAGATTTTGCAAGAGGTTGAGAAATTAGGCTTACTGAAAGTTACAGAATTTGAAGCTGATGAAATAAATACAAGCATTAGTAAAAACTTTGGTTGGAGAAAACGAAGCATATTTTGGGATTTACCATATTGGAAAACTAATTTGATAAGTCATAATCTAGATGTGATGCTTATTGAAAAAAATATTTTTGACAATTTGTTCAATACCATAATGAACATTGAAGGGAGGACAAAAGACAATGCAAAATCATGAGCTGATTTGTAACTTTTTGGTAGAAGGAAAGAGATATATAAAGATGTTTGCACTGGTAAATATCTGAAAACATGTTACACTTTGGATAAATACCAAAAAAAATATTGTGTGAATGGTTGAAAAGTCTAAAGTTTCCCAATAATTATATTTCAAACTTGGCAAGGTGTGTGGATATGAGGAAGTACAAATTATTTGGGATGAGGTTATGATTGTCATGTATTTATGCAAAGGCTAATTTCAATTGTATTTCGGGAGTAGCTACTGAATAAGGTTTGGGAAGTAATAACATAATTAAGTTTGTTTTTCAAAAGTTTAACATCATCTGAAATCAAGTTGGTTGAAATGGGAAAACTAGAAAGGGAAATTTTAGTAATTTTGTGCAAGTTAAAAGGGATTTTTTCTCCAAGCTTCTTTGACTATATGGAGCATCTACCTGTGCATTTAGCACATGAGGCAAAACTATCCGATCTAGTTCAATATCGATGGATTTATCCGTTTGAGAGGTAATTCAAATTCAAATTATTGTAATTGAAGTAATAACATGTTTTAACTAGTAAATTGTAATAACCATATTCTCTAATATAGGTATTTGCATCACTTGAAGGAAAATGCCAAAAACGAGGCTAGAGTTGAAGGTTTGATATGTAATACTTATTTAGTAGAGAAAGCTAGTACAATTTGTTCACATTATTTTGAGTCGTATGTTCACACAAGAGAAACAAAACTTTCTCGTAATGATGATGGGGGAGGAACGAGTGATGTTGATAGTAACTTATCCATTTTCACATATCTTGGACGAGCATATGGACATGTAACAAGAAGAATGTTAACAGAGGAATAAATTGAGGCTGCACATGGTTACATTTTATTGAACTGTTAAGAGGTTCAACCTTTCGTACAATAAGTTGACTTTCCTCGATGGTTTGAGAGATATGTAAGTTTTCACTTACAAATATTCTTATAATTGAATTATAATATTTAAGTGTTGAAATGAGATTATACTCTTTAATATGATAATTTCTTGTATATAGGCCTTAGAAAATCCAATAGAGAATAAGTTCATTTGTGATTTTACAAAGGGAACTCTACGAACTGTTAAATCATACCCGGTGTATTTCGTTAATGAATACAGATATCATACTAGATATCATGGTCATAGCATGACAACAATAAATAGTGGAGTTTCCATACAGGGAGAATTGATGGATTATTATAGTAAAATTATTAAGATACTTGAAGTTGAGTACCCTGTATTACCAATCAAGTGATGTGTGATATTTAAATGTGACTGGTATGACCCAAATCCAAATGTTGGAACAAAAGTGCATAGCTAATATAATCTAGTTGAAATCAACAACCGAAGAAGATTAAGACAATTTGAACCTTTCGTGTTGGCAATGTAAGCAAAACAAGTGTGTTATGTCCCTTTTTCAAGTTTAGGATGAGATAAGTCAGATTGGTTAGTGGTTTGCAAAGTTAAACCTAGAGGTGTTTTTAAATCACATGGAAAAGGAGAGCAGAGAATTGAAAGTGAAGCATTTCAGGAAGATGTTTATTTTATAAATGTATCTATCACATATGACAATAATGAACCTTTGAACAATGCATCTAACAAATATGTTGAAATTTCATCTGGAGAGGATGATGAGGGTCAGAGATTTGAAGAGGAGCCAGAGTTTAATTCTTATTCTTCCGAAAAAGCAGATGATTGTAATTTACAATTAAGTTATGATATTCATTAATTTGTGCATGTAATTGAATATTTTATTCAAAAAATCAATGATTTCCTTTTCAGTATATTATGTAAAGTATTTAATTCAAAATCTTAATCAAGGAATGTCGACATGGTGACTGGTTCTGGATGTAGTAATTCATTCTGTTGGGAGAAATGTGGTAAAATTGTCCCAACCATAGGAATAAAAATTGTAGGAAAAATCTCCACTTCATACACTAATGATCGTTTGCCTTCCATGGCCAATCTTCTACTTCAAGGTGTTTAGTATCATCTGGACAACGTCACTTTCCTTATTATATATATACTTTTATGAAGCTATTATATATATTCAAATTTGATGGTCTATACTACATGTTTTAAGCTTCCTTGAATCTCAAAGATGACATGTATGCTGATAGAAGCGGGAGCGATGTCACAACAGTCTATAAAGGATTAGGGAGATCGTCTCTTTTGGAAAATTCTTCAATTCCACAAACCTTGTCTAGACATTCACGTATGCATTAATATCCAGTTTTGGTTCGTTTAACGATTTTCTAATCTAACATTATCTAAGTTCTATACTGATTGTGTTTTAGGTAAACCGCTTCGTACTAGTAGTTCATCTGGAGGGTTAGTCTTCCATACTAAATTTGGCAACTTATTTACTGTATCCTTAACCAGTTTAGCTATAGCGGAAATGCTATTGCAAGAAGATGTTTAAAACCCTACAATTGAGAGAAGACGTATCACTATTTTAATTGGTTCATGTGAACATGCTAGGACTCTTCTCAAAAATCTAGACATCGGGGACTCATTTATCTTTACCAACTCTCATTTCATATGGAATCTAAGAAAATAATTATATTGTTGTATCTATAAGAATTTAAAGTTGATTTATTGTTGTATCTATAAGAATTTATGAAATAACCTCCCTACTAGTTAGGGGTCAACCTGTGTCCTTTTGAGTGTGGGTTGTTATTGTTCTTGTTCTATGACTTTAATAATTATTAACCTTCTATTTCCAAGTTTGTACTTGAATATGATATTCAAAAAATTGTCTTATTTCCTTTTCCATATATTGTATAAAATATTGAATTCAAATTCTTATATTTCTAGAAAATTCAATAAACAATCAATTTTAGGTAGAAATATGGCACCAAAGAGAGTGTGAGGTAATGCGATCTAAGTTTAGATGCATGTTCGAAGGTACTTACTGTGAAGGTAGACTGTCACAGTCTACAACCACAACTGAATCACGTTCTCCCCCTCCCCCTCTAAGGCCTACAGTTGCAGATGACGCATCACCTACTACTCATCATGCTACATCGTCCCCAACTCATACATCATCCACTACCCCTTTATCGGATGAAGGAGACAACCGCCAGCCTGGAGCTGAGGGACCTAATCGAAGAAAGTACATAATAATTGTCAATAATCTGTAAGTGAAATCGCATTAAACACGACATGTTTTTAATTAAGTTATAGGTTTTTCAGTTTTGCAAATGGTATAAAATTACTTGTTCTTATATTAGGTTGATTTTGTCTGGACCATGTTTCAAAAATATAACATCTAAATTTAAGGAGAGGATTGATCTTCAGGGTTATGTATAAAATAATATCTCTTAAGCTACAAAGACATTTTACTTTCAGGAGTTTGAGGTACAATAATATTTTATTTTATTTTATAATTAATTTGTATACATTAATTAGATAAATATTATTACATTATAAGTTATCAAATTTTTTTCTTTTTATTTAGGAAAGAATTTTTGTAGGATTCTGGTTTCGATGTGATCATACATAAAGTATAGGAGAGGCGAGCTCGTACACGTTATCGCGACGTTATTGGTGCAATACACAAGGCTGATGTACGACCACCTTATATTTCAGAGTAAATATAGAGTCGTTGACAGGAGTATTAGACATCACCTGAGGCAATGTCCATCTTAGGGCGTAACTCCACCAACAGACATGGAGGCCCGGGAGGAGAGAGTCTTCGCGTACATACAGGGGGATCAATTACCCACCACGAGCATGTAGAGAGACTTGTAAGTATCTAAACTTGACACTTATATTGTAATTGTTTTACTTTACTGTATTTAAATTTAAATTGATGAGTGAATGCTGAAATGAAAATATGTGAATTATGGATAATGATAATGGTATAAATGTCTGGTGCCATATATGGTTGTGTTGAGTTATTTTATTTGTTTAACAGGGGGTAAATATCATAAAAATAGAGGAAACACTGTTGAAATTTTTCTAAAATCTAATTCACATCTAACATTTTAGGTTAAATATGCAGGAAAAGTCTATAGGCATGAGACCTACATCTACTCAGGTGTTTTTGCACATTCACACAAAGAAGCATGACGGTGTGACATTCGTCAATAGCCGATGTAAAGAACTAAATATATTTGAAATTAATGATTTATTATTATTTATTAATAATTACCACTTACTAATACAAACATGGCTTCCTAATAGCACCAAATACATGAAACCATTCAATGATAGTCTCAGCACGACTAAGTTATTGATGAGAGTCAGACGTATCTTGATGTAATAGGTGGTAGGGACCGTCGTGGAAGGATCTTCGGGCTAAGTTCAATTGTAAACACATGTTATTCGCAATGCTCCACGTCCAGTACAGTAGCATTTAGTAGACAGTCGCAAACTGATCAAGTCAATCGGCTTCAGACCACAGTGGACACATTGATGGACTACATAGCTCATTTGAGACATGAGGTAGATGAGTTGAAGGCGAGGGGTAATATCCCCTCAGAGCACTCGCGATCACCAGGACATTAGGATTGTTGTAGTCAAGGGGTAGTAGCACCTCAGAGCATCCGTGATTATCAAGATATTAGGATTGTTAGAGTCATTTGCTTAGAATTACAAACACTTATCCTGTACATTATAATGTTTTCATTATCAATTAAGATAATTTTAACTTTATATCATCAATCAACTTTCTGTTTAAACAAATTAAATATATAACAAAGTCAAAATATTATGCACAGATAATTCATTACTGTTGAAATTATGCATCAATCATAGGATCATGAAATAAAATTTAATGTAGGGATTTTTTTAAAAAAATAATTTACTTTACCGACGAAAAAACAAAATTACGCCAGTAAAATGCATTATCTTTATCGACAGAGAACATAAATCGTTGGCAAAATCCAATACATTTACTGACAGTTACTCTTCGTTCCGTCGATAATATTACAAACCGTCAAGATTTTTTGAACTATGATTTACCGACAGTTAACCATAACTGTCGAACTATCACCAACAATAACATAATACCATCAGTGAATATTATGACAGAATACTTATATCGGTAGGTAATTTTACCATCGGTAAATTTACCGATGGAAACATAATAAATGTGTTGGTAAATTTGCCTACAGTCATTTTAATGATGCCTTTGTCCTTTGGTTGTTTCTGTTGCTAATTAATATTACTGACGGAATACAAATGTATTTCATTGGTAATTTTTGTCGCTAAACAACATTTTGCTTGTAATGTTATAAATTATTCCATTATAAAATAAAATTAATTAAAAGAAGCTTTAACTTATCTAATTTTAATTATACATTCTTATTATATTTATAATTACTGACAACATGTTAGGAGTCTA
Source organism: Erythroxylum reticulatum (assembly GCA_025504915.1). Lineage (NCBI taxonomy): Eukaryota > Viridiplantae > Streptophyta > Magnoliopsida > Malpighiales > Erythroxylaceae > Erythroxylum > Erythroxylum reticulatum. The sequence goes on along the minus strand of JANSVA010000008.1, from coordinate 22,734,199 downwards.
ATGAATTTTAAAATTAAAATAAAATTTTAACACTTTTCTTATACATGTAATTCGCCCTTCAATTTGTTCCTTAATTTCCTATGATGAATGCTTCATTTGTGAAAATTAACGAGAAAAGATTTCCGAATTTTAATATCAAGAATGGACAAAAAGAATTAAATGTAGCATTGAAGTAGAAAAATGCAATAAGTAGGATCATTTTAGTTTTGGTTATATACAATCTGATCAACTTAAACCTTTGAAGTTTTGTATGCTCTCGTTAGAGTGTGTTCTTTCTCCTTGTAGTTTTTTTTCTAGTGAGTTCTCTGATATAGACATAATCTGTCGTCCTTTGGCAGAAGAGGAGGATGAAGGTTTGTCTTTCAATATTGCCTTGGATGAACCAGCTCAGACTTATGAATGGTGTTTGGTCGGTATGTTTCTCACCTATAATTCCATAAACTTTAATTCTATGAAGTCAGTTTTAGCGGATATCGGGCATCCTCTAGGAGGTGTCACAATCTTAGACATCGGTGCAAAGAGGTTTTTATTCCAATTTTATAATAATGTGGATTTTAATAGATTTGTGGAAGGTACTCCTTGGTCATTCAATCACCATCTATTGGTTTAGAGCATGATTGAGATTGGGCAGGAACCACTGCATGTTCCTTTGCTTTTGGTTAATGTCTGGGTGCATGTTAAAGGGCTAAGCCCTGGGCTTTTTCGTGAGGAAGTCACAAAATCTCTCGGCAATTTTATCAGTTCTTATATAACCTATGATCTGAAATATAATTCACAAACCAATGAGACTATTATGAGAATCAGGTCAAAACTAGACATCTAGCAGCCAATACGTAGGAAAAAGAAGTTGGTAGATGCAAAGGGAGAAGCTTTCTATGCTCAGTTTAGTTATGATTGGATACATGTGTTCTGCTAACTATATGGATTGATTGGCCACATTGATTCTTACTACGAGCAGAGACTCCATAAGAAGCCATAAGAGCTTGGCTTTGAATGGGATGATGGTCTAAGGGTTTCCAATCGGCGAGTAATCAGCTTCGACAACTAGTGGTTGAGAGAGGAAGGAAGCTTGGTATCTGCGTCGTTGGCTTCGGGTAGAATGAATGCATTGTCTACTAACGATTCTGCGAGGTTGAAATCACAAATTTTTAGGCATTCCTTATTTGAAGTCAACTCAAATACTAATAAGGAAGGGTTTGACGAGGGAATTATGGAAATAGATTCTATGGGTCGGATGAGCATTGGTGACTTGGGTGAGGATGTGGAGGTGGGCCAACTTGAAGAGGCTAAGAAAAGGCCAAGAAGTGATAAAACGACTTTTCCTGCTGTCATTTCTAAAGACAAGGATTCGACAGTAGGTTTAAGCGTTGGAGGTTCTTCTTCGACGTCTAGGAAAGTGGCTGATCTTGCTAAGCGAGATAGACGAAAGCAATGATACGTATTAGCTGGAACTACTGGGGAATCGGCAACCCTCGAATAGTTAATACGTTAAAAGATTTATCTTTAAGTTACAGGCCACAAGTTTTTTTATCGAGACTCGCATGCATGTTCAAAAGTTGTAGAAGGTGAAGTTACTAATAGGGTTTGAGAATTGTTTTTATGTAGACAGAGTAGGTATAGGAGGAGGTTTATATATTTTTTGGAGGTCATCTATTGATCTTATTGTTTCAACTTATTCCAGTAATTTTATTGATTGTTGCATTGTGGATGAGACAGATAACTAGAGGTTTTCTAGATTCTATGGGTACCCAAAAGCTAGTCATAGAAGGTCATCCTGGAATCTTTTACATGCTTTGGTTACTAGAAGCTCTTTGCCATGGCTGTGTGTAGGAGACTTTAACGATATTGCTACAGATGTGGAAAACTAGGAGGCCCGCCAAAATCAAATTTTCTGTTGAATGGTTTTAAAATTGCTCTAAACGATGCCAGTTTGGTCGACTTGGAATCAGTTAGCTATTTTTTCACATTTGAAGGAACAAATCCTAATGGGGATAGAATTAAGGAAAAGTTGGATAGGGCAATGTCCAACAGTGACTAGGCTTCATTATTCCCAAAGTAGAATTGCTTCAACTCAAGTCACGCCTATTTCTGATCATCTTGCTATGGTGGTCGACTTGGCCCATAACGATACTACTCCTATTATCCATCCTTTCCAAATTGATAACTCATGGTTACTAGAGGAAAAGTTAGAACTAGTGGTTAAGAAGGGATGGATTTCGAATGTCAGTATTGATTTAATAGGTTGAAGAGATTCTTTTATAGCTGATGTTCGCAGGTAGGGGAGAGCTCGCAACAAAAAATTCTGGAAATGGAGGAACATTATAATTAGGCATTTGGAAATTAATAGATTTGTATATGGGGGTACTGGTTTGGCAAAATTGAAGGAGGAGAGGAATAAAATCATACTAACTAAGGAAATTAGAAAGAAACAAAATGTTAAGCTTTTTTGGTTTAAATATGGCGATAAGAACTCGAAGTTCTTTCATAAACAAATAAAAAGAAAACGCAACGTTAACAAAATAAAGTAGCTAAAGAAAATTGATGGTTCTGTTACATCTAGTCATGTTGGGATGGAGGAGTTGGTTAAAGAATATTTTGTGGATTTGTTTCAAGTGGATGTGACAATTGATAGAAGCAGGCTGCTCAATTTAGTATAGCAGAAAGTTACAGATAGTGATGTGGCTGGGCTGTTGGAACCATTTAGAAAGGAGGAATTCAGAGCGACTTTATTCAGTATGCATCCGGACAAGGCTCCAGGTCCTGATGGCTTAAATCCTACGTTCTTACAGAAATATTGGCATATACTAGGTGATGCTATCTTTGCTAGTGTTGTAGATTGGCTAAGAAGAGGTACTTTTCCTTCTGATCTTACTTTGACAAATATTATGATGATTCCTAAAATTATTGCTCCTGAATCCATCAAAGATTTTAGACCTATTGCATTTTGTAACGTTATTTATAAGATTATCTCTAAGGTCTTAGCGAACAGATCGAATAAGATTTTACCTCATATTATTTCTATGAACCAGTCAGCTTTTATGCCTAACGGTTTGATTACGGATAATATTTTTGTGGTTTTTGAGGCACTGCATAATTTAAAGAATAGGAGACACGGGGAGTTGGGTTATTGTGCTTTAAAAATCGACATCAGTAAGGCCTATGACAGGGTAAATTGGGATTATTTGTCTGATATGATGCATGTGTTGGGTTTCCCTACGGAATGGATTCATTGGATGTCTATATGTTATTCAAATAT
>JANSVA010000008.1:22706362-22730843 GCA_025504915.1 Erythroxylum reticulatum | reverse complement strand
TTTTCCGTATATGAGTACTGTTGATAGATCTTGGATGTATAGATGATTAACACTTGATGGTTTCATTAATCCTAAATTTGTTGAGGGAGTTGAAGCTTTTATTCATTATGCATGTTCTCAACCTACATATATGGATGGGACAAAGATCAGATGTCTATGTAAAAAGTTCAAAAAAAATGTTTCCTTCCTATTGATGAAGTTAGTGGGCATTTGCTAAGAAAAGGGTTTGTGCCCAATTATTTTGAGTGAACATGATATGGGGAATTGTTAAGTTGTAACACCTCAAGGGGTAATCAAGCACAATCGTCTATCAATTTAAATGAGTTTGAGGGGGGAAATGGATTGAAAACAAATTATGTGGATAGAACTAAAAATTTGTACATGCAAATGGTTTATGATGTAGCTAGTTATACCTTTGAGAAAAATAAGGAAAATCTTGAAGAAGAGCCTAACTCATATGCAAGATAGTTTTTTGACTTACTAAAGTCAACTGACCAAGAATTATGGCCAAATTGTGAGACAATGACCCAATTGCCTTCAATTTCTTGAATATTGAACATAAAGTCTAAAGGGCATATTTCAAACCATAGTTTTGATGAAATTCTTGAATGGTATAAAGAATCATTACCTTCTGATCATACAATGGTTAAAATTGTTTACAATATGAAGAAACTTGTTATGGGTCTTGGTTTGCCTTTTAAAAAGATTGATTGTTGCAAATTAGGATTTATGTTGTATTGGGGAGATGATGTGGAATTAGAAGAGTAAAAATTTTATGGTCAATCTAGGTTTAAGCCTAGAAAGCATTCTATGAAACATAAATTATTACCCTGAAATTAGATGTATTATTTCTTGTTAACTCCAAGACTTCAAAGGCTATATACTTTTGATGCATTTTATCTTCTAAATAGGGGCAAAATATGTTGGCTTGACAATCATAGGAAATATTTTCCTCCAGATCATCCATTTAGACACAATAAACAAAAGTTCATTAAGAATATTATGGTAAAAACACCTCTTCCCCCTCACAAAGTTGGTGAAGAGATTTTGTAGGAGGTTGAGGAATTAGGCTTGCTAAAAGTTACAGAATTTGAAGCTGATGAAGTAAATACAAACATTAGTAAAAACTTTGGTAGGAGAAAACGAAGTGTCTTTTGGGATTTTCCATATTGGAAAACTAATTTGATACGTCATAATCTAGATGTGATACATATTGAAATTTGTTTTTGACAATTTGTTCAATACCATAATGAACATTGAAGGGAGGACAAAAGAGAATGCAAAACCATGAGCTGATTTGCAACTTTTTTGTATAAGGAAAGAGTAATATAAATATTTTTGCACCGGTAAATATCCAAAAGCATGTTACACTTTAGACAAATACCTAAAGGAAATATTATGTAAATGGTTGAAAAGTCTAAAGTTTTCTGATTGTTATGTTTCAAACTTGATATGGTGTATGGATATGAGGAAGTACAAATTATTTGGGATGAAAATTCATGATTATCATGTGTTTATGAAAAGGCTAATTCCAATTGCATTTCGGGAGTTCCTATTGAATAAAATTTGGGATGTAATAATAAAATTAAGTTTATTTTTCAAAAGTTTAACATCATCTGAAATCAAGTTAGCTGAAATGGGAAAACTAGAAAGAGAAATTCCAGTAATTTTGTGCAAGTTAGAAGGGATTTTTCCTCCAAGATTCTTTGACTATATGGAGCATCTACCTGTGCATTTACCATACGAGGCAAAACTAGCTCAATATCAATGGATTTATCCATTTGAGAGGTAATTCAAATTCAAATTCAAATTATTGTAATTAAAGTAATAGCATGTTTTTACTAGTAAATTATAATAACAATATTCTCTAATATAGGTATTTGCATCACTTGAAAAAAAAGTCAAAAACAAGGCTAAAGTTGAAGGTTAAATATGTAATGCTTATTTAGTGGAGGAGCTAGTAAATTTTGTTGACATTATTTTGAGCCACATGTTCACACAAGAGAAAGAACAGTTCCTTGTAATGATGATGGGGGAGAAACGAGTGATGTTGATGGTAACTTATCCATTTTCACATATCCTAGATGAACATAGGGATGTGTAGTAGGAAGAATGTTAGTAGAGGAAGAAATTGAGGCTATCCATGGTTACATTTTATTAAACTATCAAGAGGTTCAACCTTTCATGCAGTATGTTGAACATGATTATTTCAGTTTTCAAATTTTATGTTATTCATAACTGAAATACATAATAATGTATTCAGATTATATGAGGCATTATTATGCGAGATAATGCAGGACAACACACAGGATGATATAAATAAAGTAGTTGGAAGACACTTTCCTCGATGGTTTGAGAGATATGTAAGTTTTCACTGACAAGTATTCTTATAATTGAATTATAAGATTTAAGTGTTGAAATGACATTAGACTCTTTGATATGATAATTTCTTTTATGTAGGCCTTAGAAAATTCAATAAAGAACAAATTCATTTGTGATCTTACAAAGGGACCCCTATGAACTGTTAAATCTTATCAGATGTATTTCATTAATGGATACAAATATCATACAAAATATCATATAATAAATAGTGGAGTTTCCATACAGGGAGAATTGATGGATTACTATGGTAAAATTATTAAGATACTTGAAGTTTAGTACCTTACATTGCCAATAAAGCAATGTGTGATATTTAAATATGACTGGAATGACCCGACTCCAAATGTTGGAACCAAAGTGCATAGTCGATACAATCTAGTTGAAATCAACAACTGAAGAAGATTGAGATAATTTGAACCTTTCGTGTTGGCAATGCGAGCAAAAAAGGTGTGATATGTCCCTTTTCCAAGCTTAGGATGATATAAGTCAGATTGGTTAGCAGTTTGCAAAGTTAAACCTAAAGATGTTTTTGAATCACATGGAAAAAGAGAGCAGAGAATTGAAAGCGAAGTGTTTCAGGAAGATGTTTATTTTATAAATGCGTCTGTCACATATGACGATAATGAACCTTTGAATAATCCATCTAAAGAATATGTTGAAATTTCATCCAGAGAGGATGACAAGGGTCAGATATCTGAAGAGGAGTTGTAGTTTGATTCTTATTCTTCCTAAAAACAAGATGATTATAATTTACAATTAAGTTATGATAGCAACTAATTTGTGTTTGTAATTGAATATTTTATTCAAAAAATTAGTTATTTCCTTTTCATCATATTATGTAAAGTATTTTATTTAAAATCTTAATCAAGGAATGTCGATATGAAAACTGGTTCTAGATGGTAGTATTTCATTCCGTTGGGAGGGATATAGCAAAATTGTCCCAATCAAAGGAATAAAAAATGTAGGAAAAATCTCCACTATATACACTAATGATCGTTTGCCTTCCATAGCCGATCATCTGCTTCAAGCTGTTTAGTATCATCAGAACAACATCACTTTCCTTATTATATACATCTCATTTTCTTTTATGAAGCTATTATATATATTCACATTTGATGGTCTATACTACATGTTATTTTAAGCTTTCTTGAATCTCGAAGATGACATGTATGTCGATAGAGGCGGGAGTGATATCACAATGGTCTATAAAGAATTAAGGAGATTAGTTCTTTGGGAAAATTCGTAAATTCCACAAACCTCGTCTGGACATTCACGAATGCATTAATATCCAGTTTTGATTCGTTTAACGATTTTCTAATCTGACATTATCTAAGTTCTATACTAATTGTGTCTTAGGTAAATCGCTTCGTAATGGTAATTCATCTGAAGAGTTAGTCTTCCATACTAAATTTGGTGACTCATTCGCTATATCCTAACTTTAGCTATGGCGAAAACGTTGTTGCAAAAAGGTGTTAAAAACCCTACACCTGAGGGAAGAAGTATCATTATTTCAGTTAGTACATTTGAACATGCCAGGACCTTTCTCAGGAATCCAGACATCGAGGACTCATTTACCTTTACTGACTCTCATGTCACATGGAATACAAGAAAATAATTATATCATTGTGATTTATCGATGCAATACACTAGACTCAACTTTAAAGTTGATTTATTGTTGTATCTGTAAGAATTTTTCAAACAACCTCCTTACTAGTTAGGGGTCAACCTGGGTCCTATTGGGTTTGGGCTATTACTGTTCTTGTTCTATGACGTTAACAATTGTTAACCTTCTATTTCCAAGTTTGTACTTGAATATGATATTCAACAAATTGCCTTATTTCCTTTTCCATATATTATGTAAAATATTGAATTCAAATTCTTATATTTCTAAAAAATTCAATAAACAATAAATTTCATGTAAAAATATGGCACCAAAGAGATAATGTGATGTAATGCTACCCAGGTTCAGACACATGTTCAGGGGTACTCACTGTGAAAGTGGACCGTCACAGTTTATAGCTACAACTGAATCACCTCTTCCCCCTCTAGGGCCTATAGTTATAGATGAGGCATCACCTATTACACCATCCCTAACTCATACATCATGCACTACCCCTTTATTAGATGAAAGAGAAGACTACCAGCCTAGAGCTGAGAGACCTGATGGAAGAAAGTACATAACAATTGTCAACAATCTATAAGTGAAATCGCATGAAACACTATATGTTTTTAATTAAGTTATAGGTTTTTCGGTTTTGCAAATGGTATAAATTTACTTTTCTTATATTAGGTTGATTCTGTCTAGACCGTGTTTCAGAAATATGACATCCAAATTTAAGGAGAGGATTGATTCTAAGGGTTATGAATAGAAGAATATCTCTCAGGACACAAAGGCATTTTACTTTCAGGAATTTTAGGTACAATAAAAATTTATTTTCTTTTTTAATTGATTTGTATACATTAATTAGATAAATATTATTACATTATAATTCATCAATTTTTTTCTTTTTATTTCATAAAGAATTTTTATGGGATCCTGGTTTCAACATGATCATACATAAAGTATGGGAGAGGCAAGCTCCTAAATGTTATCATAGCTTTATTGGTCCGATACACAAGGCTAGTGTGTGACCGCCTTATATTTCGAAGCAAATATGGAGTCGTTAGTAGGAGTATTGGACATCACCTGAGGTAATGTCCATCTCAAGGCATAACTCGATCCACCATGAGAGTATTCTGGGAGGATCAATTACCCACCACGATCATGCAGAGAGACTTGTAAATATCTAAACTTGACACTTATATTGTAATTGTTTTACTTTGTTGTATTTCAATTTAAATTGATGAGTGAATGTTGAAATGAAAATATGTGTATTATGGATAATGATAATGGTACAAATGTCTGGTGCCATATGTGATTGTGTTGAGTTATTTTATTTGTTCAACAGGGGGTAAATATCATAAAAATAAAGGAAACTCTGCCGAAATTTTTATAAATTCTAATTCATATATGATATTTTATTCTTATGTAGGAAAAGTTTATGGGTATGAGGCCTATACCTCGTTAGTTGTTTTTTCACACTCTCACTAAGAAGTATGACGGTGTGACAATCGTCAACAGCTGATGTAGAGAACTTAATGTATATGAAATTAATGCTTTAATATTATTTCTTAATAATTATCACTTACTACTATAAACATTGCTTCCTGATAGGACCAAATATCAGAAAGCATTCAGCGACAATCTCAGCACGAACAAGTTGTTGATGAGAGTCAGACGTATCTTAATGCAGTGGGTGATAGGGACCATCGTGGAAGAATCTTCAGGCTAGGTTCAATTATGAACATATGTTACTCACAATCCTTCACTTATGATACAACAGCATCTGTAGATAGTCGCAAACCAATCAATTTAATCGGCTTCAGACAACAGTGGACACATTGTGGACTATATATTTTATCTGAGGCTTGAGATGGATGAGTTGAAGGCAAAGGATAGTAGTACCTCAAAGCACCCGCGGTCACTAGGATATTAGGCTTGATGTAGTCATTTCTTTTAATGACAAAGACTTATTATGTACACTATAATGATTCATTATCAATTAAGATAATTTTAACTTTATATCATCAATCAACTTTCTATTTAAACAAATCCAAATAGTATGCCCAGATAATTCATAACTATTAAACTTATGCATTAATCATAACTATCACAAAATAAAATTTAATGTACGGTTTTTTTAAAATAATTTAATTTACTAACGAAAAAACAAAATTAAGTCGATAAAGTCCATTATATTTTTTAACGAAAAACATAAACCGTTGGTAAAATCCAATACATTTACTGACGGTTACTCTTCATTCCATTAGTAATATTGTAAACTGTCAGGATTTTCTAAACTATAGTTTACCGACGGTCAATCATAACCATCAAAATATCACTGACAGTATTATGTTACCATTGATGAATATTATGACATAATACTTATGCCAGTAGGGAATTTTACCAACGGTTTACTGCAAATATGTCTGCAAATTTACTGAAGGTTATACACATAATTAGTGCATCGGTAAATTTACCTATGACCATTCCTTTGTCCGTCAGCTGTTTTCGTTGCTAATTAATATTACTAATAGAATCCAAACGTATTTTGTTGGTAATTTTTATCATTAAACAATAATTTTCTTATAATATATGTTTAATATGAAATACATGTACAATTGATTAGTAAATGTCAGACCTAGGTTTGAGGAGTTAGTTATATGGTATGAGCACACATAAATGAAAATTAATGAAAGCATAACATATGAAATCATGCATCTCAGTATATTGAAATGCATGATTAGATAAAGGAGATATGATCGAAGTGATCGATGTGTAGGAAAGAGCCTTGAGCTTAGAATTATGGAAAAGAGCCTCAAGCTTTGATAGCATGGACTCGATATCCACAAGGGGTACGGGCCAGCCATAGATTCAATATCATAAGGGCTATAGGACAACAGATTGCTTCGATAGGCACTTGATCATAAGAAAACAAAATGAGAATGAAAACACATGTGTACTTACATTTGCATCCGTACATATATAATGAGATTGAATCGAAATCATTAATTAAACTGATTTGAAATAGTGAAATACATCTGAAGTCAATGGAATATGTGATGTGATATGCAACACTAGCTTATATGATATATTTATTGAAGTGTAATAAATTATGATATAACTTGTCTTTGTGATATAACTTGTGTGAGTTCATTGATGATGGTTCACTTACAGAGTTGTCGAACTCATTAAAATTGCAATGTTGTTTTTCAGGTTTGGGGGAGTTCTGGCTACCAAAATGATATAATAGAAGTTTAGTACTTACATTTTAGGGACAAAAATGGCTCAAAGGTCAGATCAGCTAAATCTGTAGATTCTAATTATAGTCTTATGCATTAGCATCCCATATCATGATACACATTTTTGTACTAAGATTAAACTCTAAACGATGTGTAATGTATATTTTGGATTCTAAATTATATTGACAAATGTGGACTTTTATGCATATGAAAGAAATGAGAGAAAAGTTGTATGGACCATTAACTGGTTTTAGTATATGTCCTTGTTAAAATATTGGAACAAGGAAAGATTAACTTTCCCTTAACTATATTTTTCACAGGTGAAATGTCAGCATAGATGGAAATTTAGAATAAACTCTATTAAATGAATATTTTGAAAGCTTATGATATGTTCGATGTCTAAAGTAAGTTAATTTTTTTATTTTCCTAATGTATCATTTCTGTAGAGTATTTTCTCGAATATCCTCTGGTATGTTTGAGAATATGCTCTACTGGAGTGGTATGTTACAAAATTGGTATCAGAGTAACAGGTTTGGCATCCTTAGGGACATATGTAAGCATTTCAGCATGACGTATATTAAGAGATCCATATAGTGATCATTATTATTATTTGTTAAAGGTCATCTTCTATAGGAGACTATGTTGTAGAATTAGCTAATCTTGAGTCAATAGGAGCTAATAGGTCCCCTATACCTAATCTGAGAGGAGAGAAAGGAGATACGATAAACTCAGGAAGCAAGGAGTTATAGACTTATATGGAAGCACAGATCCTACTGAGGTAGAGGGTTGGCTGGAAAGAATAGAGAAAGTGTTTGATCAGATAGACTGTCAGCCTGATTAGAGGTTCGACTATACAGTCTCATTACTTTAAGGCCCAGCCTATCAGGGGTGGAAGATAGTTCTAAATAATTTTGCCTAACCTTGCAAACTGACATAGGAGGATTTCTTGAAGGGTTTTAAAGATAATTAAATTCTAAAGGTCTATTTAGACAAGAAGATTAAGGAAACAGGGAAATCTCACAGTAGCTAAGGTTTGATAAAAAGGACAAGTTGATCCCTAGGTACATTGGTCCTTATGAGATCCTTGAAAGGATAGGACCTTTGGCATACAAGTTAGCTTTGCCTAATGAAATGTCTCAGTTGCAAAATGTATTTCATGTGAGTATGTTAAGAAGATATAGATATGATCCAACACATATGTTGTTGGCTCAAGACATTAAGGTTGATAGCAATCTAAGTTATGTTGAGGAGCTGATAAAGATAGTGGGTTATAAGACAAAGCAGCTAAGGAATGGAGTGGTTCCATTGGAGAAATCACTCGACTGAGGAACCAACTTAGGAAACGGAGGATCATATGAGGAAACAATATCCCCACCTATTCGAAGCATTAGGTAAGAATTTTGAGGACGAAAAGAGGGGAGAGTTGTAACATCCTGTTACTTATGATAAGGTTAAAATAGTGTTTATAAGAGGTTAATGAGAAATTAGGAAGCATAATTCATGCTTATACATAATGTGGCATACACACACATGAGAATATTGATTTTTGCACATTAATATGGTTGTACATGCATTCCTTTACATTTTTGGGTAGATTTGGCTTTTAATGGGAATTGTGGATTTTATTATCTTAAAAATTAAATTGGAGTGTATTAAATGTGGCAATTTTGGTAATATTTTAGGTAATTTGAGAATTTGGAGTATTTTTCGACTAGGAAAAATATTGAAATATGGACCAATGATAGTTTGACACGTAGACTAATGATTTAGTGACAAATGGCCTACATGCAATGGTGACATGTTGCAGTGAAATAGCAATACACGTAGTTACGTGTTTAGGAAGGAAAATTTTGTAGCTAGAGTTTACTCTTTATTTAGTTTTGTTCATCACCGAAAACACTGAAAATTTCTTCTTTTGCCATACACACTGAAAAAATTATGATTTATGTTTGAGAACTTGGTTATTGATTCTTACATCAAAGTAAGAATCGCAGTCCATAGAGAGAGTTTGAATGCTGTTAAAATCTCAATGTTCATCCATTTACCGAACTCTGAATTGTTGGAAATTTAGCTAACCCAAGTAAGTTAAGTTTTAAGCTTTGTGATATTGTAAATGGTATTTCGATAATAATTGTGAATGATTGATTGAATACAACTGGGATATGTGATGCTATATGCTAAATGGAAAATGTGCAGATGTAGTGTTTTCACTGAACATGCATTTATATTTTAGTCATATCTTGATCTATAGATTTCGAAATGGAATGATTTTTAATTTGGATTAAATTAATGACATAAGGCTCCATTTTTCACGAAGAAATAGAAATTGAATTTTAATTATATCCTTAAGGGTTATGAAATTTAGCTTGAAAGTGAGTATTAGCTTAGGTTGTAGCACTACCAGTGATAAAAATCATGTCTTCTTGTTATCGAATAAACTATATTGATGTAAGCCGATTCAGACAAAGGTTCCTTCATAAAATTTAGAGGTTATTCTCTTATATTTTAATTAGTATAAAGTTTTCAATTTTTAGATATTGGAATTGAGAGATATGAGTTGTACAAATTTGAATGCATGATCATGCCCTAGCCAAAATTTCAAATGTACTCAATCTGTGGTATTTTAGCATAACTCATAGGATAATGAACCAAATTGTATGATCTTAGTGTCATTAAAAACATAATATATGGAAGAATAATCTTCTAGAAGGAAATGTTATCAAATTACTTCACTTTCCTGATGAGAATAATCATGCAAAGTGGACCCGAAAGTATGTTTTTAAATAAATATGGATTGATCTATGAATGAGTTTCTGACAAGAATATGATAAGGTACCTGAAATTGTCATGAACATGCATTGTACATATTCAGTATACATGAATGTGCATAAATGAATTCATAATTGTGTAAATAGTGACATGTGTATGTACTATGTGTTGTAGAGGAGCACATTGAACGACAACATCCAGACATTGTCGAGACTTCAAGACAATAGTTACCTGGATTGTACTGTGAGTAACCTAGATGGTCTCACTAATTATTTGTTTGCTATAAATTCTTTACTAAATATGGAATGAATTGTTTGTACTGATTTCAGACATGAAGGTCCGAAAACACTGATTGATGAATGTGATATTGAAGTATTCCTTGAATGTGAATTTGGCGAAATATGTGTTACTCAAAATGTTTGTTGAATGCTAAACTAAGGTCTGATCATATATGTGTATGGGATTGATTGAATGGGAATGAGATTGAGAATGGGAATGATTAATATAATAATTGATTAAAAATGAATGTCATGCATTTCATATATGAATGCATGAGCAGTTAAAGATAGTTGTGCCATGAGTAGCCGTCGAAAATGAGCTTAAAGCTTTGGAATATGGTATAAAGCCAAAGGCTTGATATGTACAATGAGCCCTATATCCGCAATGGGTAAGGGATAGTAACAATGATCCCAGTATCCACCATAGATGTGGGACAGTTTAGGCACTCAGTCACAACAACGTAATAATTGAAAGTGGGACACACAAACATTGCATATACACTTATTGAGTGTGTTTTACTGGTTGAATTATAATGTAGACATGTATTTGTATGATTGGGTATGTGGAATAAATGTTAGGTGGTGTAATTTGCAATATGAAAAGATATGAAATTATCTACTTATGTGACTTGATATATCGTATGAATTGGGTGAACCATCAAGGACGGTTACATCACTGAATTTGCAAAACTCATCAAAATTGTAATGTTGACTTCTCAGGTCCGAGAGAGGACACTGGAGAAAGGGAAACTCTATAAGAAGATTGATTCTTGTATTTTGTGAAGCAATGGCTCAAAGGTCGGTTAGTTAAGACTGATGAGTTAGATAAAAGTTTTTGCAAAATTCCTCATGTAATATACTTTGTTCTGACATTGTATATATTTGGACGGTTTTGTAAATCACAATGTAAGTTTGGTTTTTATGAAACGAATAAGGAATTCAGTTTGATTTTTTAAATTTGGTGACTTTATGTGTATTAGATGATGCCATAATTAAGTTGGACATAAGTTTGCTCTAACATGTCATTGTTATAAGTTATGTACTAGAATGTCCACAGGATGTTCCGGTACATACTCTATGGTAGTAGGGTTTTACAATAGTCCTGTTGTTAGGGATTTTCTAGATGTCTTTCACACTGAATTACAAGGATTACCACCAGATACAGAAATGGAGTTCACTATTGACTTTGTCCTAGGTACTGCTCCTATATTTGTTCCTCCTTATAGGATGGCACCTGTTGAACTTAAAGAACTTAAAATTCAGTTGCAGGAGTTGTTAGATAAGGTTTTTATTAGATCTAGTGTGTCATCTTGGGAAGTTCCAGTTTGTCTGTTAAGCAGAAGGACGAGACTTTGAGACTATGCATTGATTATAGGCAATTAAATTGGGTGACAATGAAGAATAAGTATCCCCTACTGAGGATAGATGATTTACTTGATCAATTAATAGGATCTTAGGTATTTACTAAACTAGATTTGAGGTTAGGGTATTATCAATTAAAAATAGCAGAAGTTGATGAACCAAAGAGTGCATTCAGAATCAGATATGGACACTTTGAGTTTTTAGTGATGCCTTTTGGGTTGACAAATGCTCCGACTGCCTTTATGGTATTGATGAATAAAGCATTCCAACCTTACTTAGATCATTTTTTATTGTATTTATAAAAGATATATTTGTCTATTCGAGGATTAGAGACGAACATTCTGAACATTTGAGGTTAATTTTACAGATAATGAGAGAGAAGCAATTGTACGCCAAGTTTAGTAAGTGTCAATTCTAGCTTGATCTCGCGGTGTTCTTGGGTTATATAGTATCTGGACAGGGCATACAGGTAGACCCAAAGAAAGTTAAGGTAGTGATGAAGTGGGCAGCACCTAGAAATGTTTTAGCGATTCAAAGTTTTCTTAGGATAGCAGGTTATTAAAGGAGGTTTTTTCAGGGGTTTTCAATGATCTCAGCCCCTTTGACAAATCTTTTGAGGAAGAATTACCTTTTCGATGGTCTAATGAAAGTTAAAGGAACTTTGAGGAGTTAAAACATTAATTAACTACAACACCATTGATGACTATTCCATCTGGATCAATAGGGTATGTTATATATAATGATGCTTCACACCATAGGTTAGGCTATATTTTGATGCAATATGGTAGAGCGATTGCTTATGCTTCAAGATAGTTAAGGCCTCATGAGTTCAATTATCTAGTTCATGATTTAGAGTTTGTTGTAGTAGTATTTGCTCTGAAAATTTAGAGACATTATTTATATGTTAAATATTTCAAATTTTTTACAGATCATTAAAGTTTGATATATTTGTTGAGTTAAAAGGAACTTAATATGAGACAAAGGAAGTAGATTGAGTTGCTTAAGGATTACGATTGCATGATAAAGTACCATCCAGGTAAGGCTAATGTTGTAGCTGATGCATTAAACAGAAATCCAATAGCAATGTAGCGAAAATTTAAGCATCAAGGTTACCCAATCTAGTTCAACTGAGAGCACTGAATGTTGAGCTAAGTTTGGGGCAGAATGAAGCATTATTAGCTACATTTAAACTTAAATCAGTATTACATGATAGGATCAGAAAAGCTCAAAGCAAGGACCCAGAATTAGTGAAAATTGTAGAGAAGTTAACACAGAATCTGAGTTTTGAGTTTGAGTTAAAAAATAGTACATTATGGATGAATTAGAGATTATGTATACTAGATGTTGATGGTATGAGAAAATAAATTTTGGAGGAAGCACATATAGCACCCTATGCTATGCATCCTAGTAAAGATGTATAATACTCTGAAACAACATTTTTGGTGGCCAAGGATAAAGAAGCAATTGGCTGAGTATGTTGCCAGGTGTTTGACATGTTAACAAGTTAAGGCATAGCATCAAGCACCAGTTGGTAAACTGTAGTCATTACCTATTCTAAAGTGGAAATGGGAGAGGATTACAATGGATTTTATTATGGTTTTACCGAGAACTCCAAGGCAGCATGATGCTTTATAGGTCATTATTGACATATCAACAAAATTAACTCATTTCTTACCTATTAGAGAGAATAATACACTAGATCAGTTAGCTTGGAGATATGTAAATGAGATAGTGTAGTTACATAGGGTCCTAGTGTCTATTATATTATTTCAAGATCCCAGATTGACTTCTAGATTTTAGGGTAGCCTATAGATAGCATTGGGAATAAAGTTAAATTTTGGTACAGCGTTTCATCCTTAGATAGATGGTCAGAGTGAGAAGATTATTTAGACTATTGAGGACATGCTTAGGGAATGTGTTTTGGAGTTTCAAGGAGCATGGGATGAGTATGTAGCCCTCATTGAATTTGCATACAATAATCATTATCAAAGTAGCATTGGTATGGCTCCATATGAGGCATTGTATAACAGAAGGTGTCGAGCACCTCTGTACTAGAATGAAAAAGGTCTAAGGATTGTTAAAGGACCAGAGTTGGTTCAAGATACCGTTGATAAGGTAAAATTGATCCACAGTAGGATTAAGCCAGCTTAAGAGAGATAAAAGAGTTATACAGATAGCACCAAAGGGATATGGAATACCAAGTAGGAGATAAGGTATTTTTTAGAGTGTCACCTTGGCGAGGAGTGCTAAGGTTTAGTAAAAAGGGAAAGTTAAGCCCTAGGTATATCAATCCTTATGAGATTACTAAGATAGTAGGTTTATTAGCTTACAAATTAGCATTACTACTAGAAATGGCTCAAATTCATAACGTATTTCATGTTAGTATGCTTAGGAGACATAGGTCAGATCTGACATATGTATTACTAGCATAAGAGGTTGAGCTTACAACTAATTTATTTAGGGGGACTAGTTAAAATAGTTAGATATTAGACTAAGCAATTTTAAAATAGTTAGATATTGGACTATGCAATTAAAAATTGTGTAATTCCTTTAGTTAAAGTCTTTTGGAGAAATCATTCGAGAGAGGAAGCAACATGGGAGACTGAAGAGAATAGGAGACAACATTACCCCCATCTATTTGATCAAATAGGTAAGAATTTTTAGGATGAAATTTCTTAAACAGGGGAGAATTGTACTAGTCGGTCTCCAAAAATATTAAAGATTAGAGTGTTAGAAGTTTTCATTTACGCATAATATACAGAGTAACATAAGTTAAATCATTATAGAATTAATTTAGTGCATTTAGGATAAGAATTAATTCATATACATAATATTAGCTTACGCACGTGAATCTAATTTAGAAATATGAAAATGAAGTGACAAAGATTTTGTATACACTTAATTGACATTTTTTAGAGTATGAAAGTTGCAAAATGAAGTTGACATGTGAAGATTTGGGATGACTAAGCCTAGGAAATAAGTGACATAAGGCTTAGAGAATTAAGTGACATATGGAAATCATAAAGGACATGTGTACCATCTAAAGAGGGGATATGTATCTTTCATTAATACATAACTAGTGTCCTTTAAGAAAAAAAGAATGAACACTCATCCTATACCATATGACTTATATACTCCATAGTCATTTTCTTTTGTTGTTTTTCTGGCCATATTCTCTCCATCTCCTCCTTCTCATTGCCAAAACCTACACCTACTCACACCTTTGAATTTTTGCCTTAGTTTTGTACATCACCACCCTAAAACCTATTCAAAATCCATCATAAAGATAGCTTTACAGCTAGAATGTTGTTACATATATTGTTGTCTTTTTCTTTTGGCCATGGCCGAACCCTTCATACCCCCTCAATGTTCTTAAAATGTTCTTGCATGCAAGTGAGCCTAAGTAAGCTTGACATTTAAGGTGGCATTCAAGCTAATCAAGTAAGTGAAATACTAACCAATTGTGGTATATGTTAGCATAATTTTATTATGGCTAATTAGGGATTGATTGAATGGGTTGTTGGTGTTAACGATGTGCTGGAAAAAAATGAATGAATAATGAATTGGTTACTTTTCTATCCTATTTTCGGATGTACAAAAATAGTAGATTATGGGCTATTTCATGTATGATTTAAGTTGAGATTTTCAGCATAATTGACGAGGAATTCATGCTAAAGATAGGTGATATAAAGGTGTTTTCAAATCTGTAAAACTTAGGGTTGTAAGTGTGATTGTAAAAAGTGAATGGTAAAGAAATAAGTGACCAGAATTTTGTGAGCCTAAGTGTAACCAATATGGAAGTTAAATTAACTTGAAATTAAATAACCTTAAAGGACATGAAATCTGAAAAAGTTCAAGTGTTATTTATGACTCTAATCTTGCACTATTCGTGAAGTATTGAAGGAAGTAAAGTTACACACATTAGTGATGTTGATGACAAATTCTGGAACTTTAGTTTCAACCTTATGTACATGTCAAAAAATTCAATATATGTTGGTGCATTTTGGCTTAATCAAATCTAGGAATGAGCCTATGTTGTTTCTTGATTAATTGGTTAAGAGAATGATAAGGATATGTAGTTAATTGAAGACAAAAACTAAAAATGGACTGTTTTGATGTGGTTGTATTCAAAGCTAGAAATTATGATGTGTTAAAAGAATAAATGCATTCTTTTCATAAAAATGTAATCTAAGGACATGTGTAATATTTATAAAGCATGTATGAATGAGCATTTAAGAACATGGGGTAGTTATGAACAAGAATTGGGTAAATGTATAAATACATATTCCTTCAAAAATTTTGATGAGTGAAGATATCTAGCTTGCTGAAATTTTCATATTTAAAGTAACAATTGTGTGTGATATAAAAAGTTATTTGATCATGAAAATGTACAAAGAGAAGTTTAATGTACGGTTGATGAATTGGGTGTAAATCATGTTTACTTAAAGTATAAACTTGATTTCAAAATGATAGTATACAATTTGTAATGTTTGAATGGTCTTAAGGTAAATAAGCACACATTATTTTATATAGTAGAGAGATTAATTTACATTGGATATGGTAACATTTATAAGTGATTTGTAAGGGCTTATGATACCAAGTTGGTTCTAATTTGATAAGTCAACTCATAATGGATAAAGTGTAGAGTTGAATAGTCAACATCTATATATAAGAATACATATGTGGAAAGTCAATTGAGCATGCATTTAAACATGATATATATGTGTGTATGTCTGTGTATGTGTGTGTTCATGATTGTATAATTACCTGATTAAAAAACTTAGTGATTTATGACCAATGTGAGTATGAATTGCATGACAATAGACGCAAGGTGATCATCAATAGCTAGACGTTGCCAGAACATCGAGGCAATAACATTTCTAGAGAGTACTGTAAGTCAACTTAAAGGCAAACTCACATATATGTGCCTTTGTATGAAATGTATGTTTAATATGAAATGTGTGTACAATTGATTAATAAATGTCAGAATTAGGTCTGAGGAGTCAGTTATATGGCATAGGCATATATAAATGCAAAGTAATGAAAGCATAGCATATGAAATGATGCATCTCACCATATTGAAATGCATTATCAGATAAAGGAGTTGTGATCAGAGTGACTGATGTGCAAGAAAGAACCTTGAACTTAGAATTATGAAAAAGATCCTTAGCCTCTAATAGCATGGACTCAATATCCATAAGGGGTACGGGCTAGCCATGGATTCGGTAACCACAAGGGGCACAAGATAGAAGATTGTGTTGATAGGAACTTGATCATAACAAAAAAATGAGAATGAAAACACATATGCATTTACATTTGCATCCCTACATACATAATAAGATTGAATTGAACTGATTTGAAATAGTGAAATACATCTAAAATCAAGGGAATATGTGATATCATAGGCAACATTAGCTTATATGATATATTTGTTGAAGAGTAATAAATTGTGATACAACTTGTCTTTATAATATGACTTGTGTGAGTGCATCAATGATGGTTCACTCACAGAGTTTGTGAACTCATCAAAATTGCAACATTGTTTTTCAAGTTCGAGGGAGTTCTAGCTACCAAAACGATATAATAGAAGTTTAGTACATAAATTTTCTAGATGAAACTGGCTCAAAGGTTGAATCAGCTGAAGCTGCGTAGTCTAGTTAGAGTCTTTTATATTAGCATCCCATATCATGATACACATTTTTGTACTAAGATTAAATTCTAAACTAATTTGTAATGTATATGTTGGGTTGTGAATTATAATGAATTTTGTGACCTTTTACACACATCAATTTAGAGTTTAATCTTACTCAATTTAATTATATTGAATATCACATCACATTTCGCCATACCTTATCAAGTACATCAAGATTATCATACTCTTATAAGTATATCAAGTAAGCTAACATTTCATATCATAACACATCCTCATTTCTTAACTATATTTCAAACAATTGAATAATTCATCTCAATTCAATCATATGATACATATAAGGATGTATATGCAAATGAACATGTGACTCCATTTTATTTTTTCTTTGTTGTCACCGAGTTCCTATTTACTATCTCGTATGTGTTAGGGATACCGGGCTCATTTCTTTAACTGTTCCATATCTATTGTGGATACTAAGCTTATTATTAATTGAGCTTGTGCTCTTTCTGCACAATCCTGAGCTTAAAGCTCTTTTTCACATTACTCACAGTCACAACTCTTTTATTTGATCATGCATATCAATGTTATGGAATGCATCAATTCACAAAAATGATACCAATACTTTTTAGTCAATGTGCTCATGTCATTTATCACATTCTTCATACTTGAGTTCAGCATTCAATATTCAGTTGAGTATAGAATCCATATTTCATATACAATTTTAAAACACTTCCATAAGTATCAAAGTCCTCAGACCAACAATGTCCAGAATCATGGAAATCATATAAGTAACTGTTCAATAACTGAAAGTTAACCAAAAACAATTCAATAATTATGAAAAACATCTAGGTTAACTCACAGTACACTCCAGATAAGCTATTGCCTTGATGATCCGCCAATGTATGGATGTTGACGATCAACTTGTGCATCTATCTTCATGCAATGCACACATATTTCACATATCACTAAGTTGTCAATCATATGATTATTCAATCATTCACATGTATATATATCATGTTTCAATGTATGCTCAATTGACCTTTCGGGCATGTATTAATATGAAAAGATCTTGACTATACTTATACGCTTTAAAATCATTCGAACTTTGTAGCTTGTATACAACCATTTTGCAATTAGGTTTATACCTTATGTAAGCTTGATTTGTTCATCAATCATATACATTCATATTGAATTAAATCACTTGTTAATATAGAAATCACGTATAATATGTAAAATAAAGGGTTGAATAGTGTAAACTTTTCAAACATATTAATCTTTTGGGAATTTCTTAAATTTCTTTACAAATTTCAAATGATCACTAAAAAACACTTTACTAAAGTCGATAAGTAATGCAATCGCAAGAATTATTATCTACTCTTCTAACAACTAGAAAATTGAAAGATAAGGGTTAGAGAATAGACGCTGCGATTTTATACTAGTTCACCCTAAACCTTGGGCTATGTCCAATCCTCAAAGTTTGTTTGAGATTTCACTATACTCTACAACATTACAAGTATTCTTTCTACAATTGTAGAGCCTCTTTAAGTCTCTCTCACAAAGTATTCTTTATCTTCTTTCTTACCCTCTCTAGGCTCTAGCCTTTCTTTCTCTCTCTAGGAAAGATATTTTTGAGCTTCACGTTACAAATATATTCGCTCTCTTCTTTCTCACTTTGAATGCAGAATTTCTCTAAGTATTGTGAAATTAGATTTTCTCTCATAAAAAATGTTATTTAGTTTATGACAAGAACTAATATTTATAGCCTAAGTCTTCAACTGTCTTCTTGAGAAATTGATTCTTGAATCTTCTAGAAACCGTTATTAGTTGAGTCCTGTAACTAACTCCAACTAAATAACTGACTGACGTTCTAGAATAGCTTCCTTTTGTATCGTACAGTATAATACTTCTTCTATTGTCACGCTTCTTTTGGTATTGTGCTTCTTCTATTATCACCCTTCTTCTGTTGTCACGTTTCGTCTGTTATTACATGTATCATCTGTGATGATTTATCGTCTGTTATTGACGTGTTTCGTCTATATTGATATGTATCGTCTATTGTTAACATATTTTCTACCATTGATATATCGTCTAGTGTTGACCATGCATCTTCTGGGTTTGACTAAGTGTTACATTTTTCTGCAAACTTAACAAACTTATCAAAATAGTTCATACATTTCAAAGATTATTATTATTTGATTGTTATCAAAATTAACAGAAGTGAAGTTCTTGACTTGACAATCTACCCCTTTTTTATGATAACAAATAATCATAATTTTAGAAGATAAATTGATATTTAGACGAATAATGTTCATACGAATAGAAGAATAATGATCAAAGAAAAAAAACATAAGCAATGAAAATGCATACACAAGATATAGACAATGCTTTCGAATTGTCTTCTCTTTTCTCTTTTCTCCATTTCTTCTTCTCTTCTTCTCTTTTTCTCTTCTCTTCCTCTTCTCTTTCTACCATTATTTGTTATTAATCAAGAAGATAACTCATCATAGATGCTTTAGAATTTCAGAAAACATATGTTGCATGTCAGTAAGGATCGTGTTAAAGTCTTGTTCAATAGAAACTCGTAGAAGTGTTACTTCCTCATAAAGATCACCCACTGAGTCACCCAATTCATCAACCTTAGTATGAATTTCTTTAATATGTTTACCTAAGGCTTCCTGAACTTCCTTCTGTTTGTGACTTGCTTCCGTCCAATTGATGAAATACTTTAAGAACTCTGAATTGACAATAGGATCTTGTTGTATTTAACTAAATGCATAAAGGTTTTCAACAATAGATGATTCTGTAAGTAAGACGTCTAACTCTATAATTTTGAATGAGGGTAGTCTGAAGGTATGCTTTCCTTCTGGGAGATCAAGATCATTAGGTCTAGGTAGTTTAAAAATTGGTTGCCTAAGAAGGTGTAACACATTTTTTACTGAAGGTATGAAACCTAATGGTCTAAAATGCATGATTAAATGCACAAAGGTTTCTAAGTTGAAATTGATACCTTCAACCGTGATACTTCTCTATTGTCCTTCTATCACAGTACCAATTACTTTGAAATTTTCGTCTTTGGTAGAACCTCCAAATTGACTCCTTGATGCCCTTGAACTGTGAAGTGAAATATAGATATCTCCAAGTTGAGCTGCAGTACATGCATCCAGCCATTTGAATCTATTCTTCTATAAGATCATCTCCATTCCTTTTAGGAAACATTTTCTTTTTCCCTTTTTCTTTATTTATCACGAGGGTTGAACATCTTGGATGTATATCTGGCACAATCTTTATTGATGTTTTACTCGTAATCGGATAGATTATATACCGATCCTTTGAAATCTTCATTGGATATGGTTCTGCCTTCTCATCTCTCAGAATCCTATATAGTCTTCATTCTTTATGATTAAGAAGATGTATTGTCTGATCGTTAATCGATATAGGTTCAACTTGTACCTTGACTGTTTTCTTTGAAGGTTCTTTGATAATAATTGAGCTTCTGCTTCGAATTTATACTAATTTTTCTATAATCTTCATTTTCAAATCCTTTTTGTTGATTAGTTGAGAAGGATTGTAAGGTTCCAATCGGTGTTCAACTTTCTGAGTCTTCTATTAAACATCAGATGAAGAACCCTTTTTTAGACTAAACTTTACCTTCTTTTATTCTTCTGCCAGTTTAGAAGAAAGTTGTTGTTAAGGCTTCTTCCTCTCAAATACTAACTTCCTTTTTATCTCTACCTCTCCAGATGATTTTGCTGATTGACTTTGCAAAATATAGATAATTGACCTGGTAGGCTGCTATCTTTCTCTTGCTTTTTAGAATCTCCACTAAGAATCAAAGCTTTCTGCTTTTTCTGTTCTTGTTGTCGTGAGGTCAATAATCTTGGTGACCTTCTTGACTGTTTGGATTTTTCGGATTGAAGTGTTTAAGCCTTTCTTTTCAATGACACTTGTTGTGATGATTGTTAAACCCAGCTGTCCTCTTTTTGTAGAATCATCTTAGCTTTTATTTGCACATTAGACAAATTTTTAGCCTTTTCTTCTACAGATGTTCTTTCCATCGATCGAGGTTTTGTTTTTCTTTTAGACGTAACATGTTCACTCCTGCTCTCTCTTACTACAAGCTCCCCCTCAAACCTTGCTTTCGGTGTAGAACCTATATCTACTTCATCCTCAAACTTTATTCCCATTCTATTAATAGTAGTGGCATTAATAATGCTTTTCACGTCCATCTTTACCCTATTAGCTCTATTGAGTAAGATTCCAGATTCTCTAAGAATCCTTGTCAATAGTATACCGTAAGGTCAAGAGCTAGAATCTCCTTTTGACTTATCATGTACTTCAAAATCAAGTACATAAGATTAATGGGTTGGTGATTAAGTAGGTGAAACAAACAATATTCATCGTTCACTATTACAACATCCTTCGAGCCTATTTTTAGTATAACACAGTAGAGAAGTAGTGAATGTAGAACCTTAGAACAAGAGTTGAAGCCTTCTTAACTCTTGGATCATTACTTCCATATAGTTTTCGATTGATGTGCGCTTTATCTACATGACCTTGAGTAATCCATTTTGTATTATTAAACAGCTTTGCTCTAATATTAGGACACCCAATTACTTTCTCGATAGTATCTTGTGTGACTATAACTGACAACCCATCTACCATTGTTATTAAGGTGTTGTCCACTACCTTTGCATTCTTCCAGAACTCATATATCTCATTCAAATAGACCTTTTCACGAATGTTGAAGAAATTTTTCCAGCCAACTGCTTCAATTTCTGGTTCAATGTCCATCTGATTTTCCTTCAAAGAGGTGAAATCAACATATCTCACATAGATAAGAGATTGCTCTATTTGTGATCTGTAACAAATAAAAACAAAACAAACAAATGTATTTCACTCAACGTAGTGAGGTTAGTATCTAAAAGTAAGAATATAAAACGAAAAAGAACTTGAAGTTTATAACAGAGTATTGAATCGTCTTGATTGAGAGCATTAAATAAGTCGGTTTAAAAGTTTTTCAAGAAAATTCTAGAGTAAAAGGTATTTTAGAATCTTGAGAAGATTTCTTTCTTATAGATGCTCTTGAAAAGTTACTGTTCCTAACTTACAGTTACTATTTACTTAAAAACTTTCGACTTTTTATCTTCTTCTTATACGAATTATCTAGGTTATAATGTGTCAGACGAATGGTCATTCTGCATTACCATGTTTATGTTTCATCTGATTTCCTTGAATCTATCTTCACACAAAGGTTTAGTGAAGATATCCGCCCATTGTTGATTCGTCTCAACAAATTATAGACTAATGATTCCTCTCTATACATAGTCTTGTATAAAATGATGTCTAATTTTAATATGCTTTGCCCTCGAGTGTTGTATTGGATTCTTTGATAGACTGATAGCACTTGTGTTGTCACAGAAGATTGAAATTTGATCTTCTTGTATAGAATAATCTTCTTACCGATACTTAACCCATAACGTCTATGAGCAATAACTTACAGCTGACAAGTATTCAGCTTCTGCAGTAGATAGAGCAATTGAGCTTTGACTCTTACTTGACTAAGAAATTATATTATGATCAAGAAAGTGACACATTCCACTTATGCTCTTTCTATCAATCCTATCTCCAGCATAATCAGCATCACAATAGCCAGTTAACCTGAAATATTTACCTTTCTCATATATTAAACAAAGATCAGTAGAATCTACCAAGTATCTCAATATTCTTTTGACAGCAACATAATGAGATTCTCTAGGATCTACTTGAAATCTTGCGCATAAACAAACACTAAACAGAATATCAGGTCTGCTTGCAGTTAGGTAAAGTAATGAAGCAATAATTCCTCTTAAAAGAGTTTGATCAACCTTCTTACCTACTTCATCCTTAGATAAAAGGATTGAAGGATGTATATGAGTTGACATAGATTTGACCTTCTCCATTTTATATTTAATTAATAGTTCTTTGATATATTTTTGTTGATAAATAAAAATCTTTTCTTCGGATTGCTTAATTTGTAAACCAAGAAATAATTTCAATTCACCCATTATACTCATTTCAAATTCACTTTTTCATAAGATTTTCAAAACTAGAACATAGCTTCTTAGAAGTTGCAGCAAAAATAATATCACCTACATATATTTGTACCATAATGAAATCATTTTTAATACATTTTCTAAATAAAGTCTTATCTACTTGTCCTCTAATAAAGTCATTTCTAATCAAAAATGAACTCAGACAATCATACCAAGCATGAGGTGCTTGTTTTAATCCATACAAAGCTTTATGAAGTCTATAGACATAGTCTGGTTTATCAGTACTTTCCAAACTAT
Organism: Erythroxylum reticulatum; assembly: GCA_025504915.1. Lineage (NCBI taxonomy): Eukaryota > Viridiplantae > Streptophyta > Magnoliopsida > Malpighiales > Erythroxylaceae > Erythroxylum > Erythroxylum reticulatum. Next base: position 22,707,234 of record JANSVA010000008.1, on the reverse strand, counting down.
AGGGTTGCTTTACATAAACTTCTTCATCTATAAAACCATTTTAAAAAGTACTTTTCACATCCATTTGAAGTAGTTTTATATCATGACAAACAACATATGCAAGCATAATCCTAATAGCTTCTAGTCTAGTTACAGGAGCATTGGTTTCATTATAGTCTATTTCTTCTTGTTAATTATATCCTTAAGCTACTAATCTAGCTTAGTTATAGTCTACTCTTCCTGATTCATCTAGTTTAACTTTGAATACCCATCTGGTTCTTATTATAGACTTATTGGGTGTTGTAGGAGCTAAAGACCAAACTTTGTTCCTTGTAAATTGATTTAACTCCTCTTGCATGGCTAAAATCCAAGCTTGATCTTGAAGAGCTTGATCAATTTTCTTAGGATCCAATTCAGAAACAAAAACTACATTTGCCTCTCTTCTAAATTTAGACCTAGTTCTTACTCCTTCTGAAGTTTCACCTATAATCAGGATTTTGTTGGATCGGGAAAAGAAAGTATGCCATATTTGGAGAACTGGTAAATTTCAAAACTTCGTAGAAATCTTATTTGCAATGGAAGCAGTATATCCAAATCATCATATCAATCTATACATGATATGGTATAAGGATAATAATAAACATAAGCAAGATAGTGATATTACCGACTCCTTCGCTACAACTTTAATTCCTCGCTGCAATATTGTCTCCTTCTTCTTGTATCCGAAGCCTTTGCTTTTGAATCCTTTTCTTTGTCAATCTGTCCTCTCCTTGTTGTTGTATCCTCAACAAATTTGATTTACCTCTAGTTCTTCAAGACAACTTGGTTAACAAAATCCTTTGGTGGGAAAGGAGAAGAAATGTTTGGAGGAGATTTTTCTTAGAAGAAATGAA
>JANSVA010000008.1:22683831-22706262 GCA_025504915.1 Erythroxylum reticulatum | reverse complement strand
TGAAACAAAAGAGTGAGTAGAACCCGGATCAATCAAAGCAAATACATCATCATCAAATAACTTAATCATACCAGTCATAACTTCTGGGGCCGTCTCTGCATCCTCTCGTGTCATTGCAAATACTCTAGCTAGTGCTTACCCCCTGGGTCTTCCTGGAGGATTCACCCTCTTAGCCACATCAGAACTGCCCTCTTCAGCTATTGCCCTATGTCCTACTACCTTAGTTCTCCTTGACGGTTGCATATGTGTTTCCTCTCTTTTTGCATACCGCGGACACTCTCTTAGTATATGCCCTTTCTCTCCATATTTGAAACAAGCTCTAGTTAACTTGTAGCATTCCCCTTCATGGAACTTGCCGCAAGGGTCACACTTGGGGGCGGATGACTTGCCTCCTTCACCCCTTCTACTGCCTCCCATCGTTGAAGCTTGATGAGAAATAGTAGAAGTCTTCATTACTTTAGGCCTGCTTGCACCAATACTCCTCTCCTCAAACTGTGCAGGGAAAGTCCTGACACTCCTCTTCGGTATAGAAGTACCACCTCCCCTCTTGAACTGTTCTCTCCCCTTTCTCTTTTTGCTCACAGCACTCTTAATGTTTTCAATGTTCTCCACCCTCAAAGCCGCCTCAACCAGCTATTGAAAATCACAAAAATTCTACACCACCACTTTCTCTCTGATAGCTAGGTGTAATCCCGATTCGAATCTACAGCACTTAGCCGCCTCACTCATCATTATCTCTGCTGCATAATGATTAATTTGTATTTGTAATTGAATATTCAACAAATCAATGATTTCCTTTTTAGTATATCATGTAAAGTATTTAATTCAAAATCTTAATCAAGGAATGTCGACATGACGACTAGTTCCGGATGGTAGTGATTCATTCCGTTGGGAGGAATGTGGCAAAATTGTCCTAACCACAGGAATAAAAAATGCAGGAAAAATCTTCACTTCATACACTAATGATCATTTGCCTTCCATAGCCGATCTTCTACTTCAAGGTGTTTAGTATCATTTGTACAACGTCACTTTCCTTATTATGTACATCTTATTCCTTTTATGAAGCTATTATATATATTCACATTTGATGGTCTATACTATATATTGTTTTAAGCTTCCTTGAATCTCGAAGATGACATGTATGCCGATATAGGTGAGAGCAATTTCACAACGATCTATAAAGGATTAGGGAGATCGCTTCTTTTGGAAAATTTGTTAATTCCATAAACCTCGTATGGACATTCACGTATGCATTAATATCCAGTTTTGGTTCGTTTAATGGTTTTCTAATATAACATTACCTAAGTTCTATACTGATTGTGTTTTAGGTAAATCGCCTCGTCCTAGTAGTTCATCTGGAGAGTTAGTCTTCCATACTAAATCTGGAGACTCATTCACTGTATCCTCTACAATTTTAGTTATAGCGGAAATGATATTGCAAGAAGGTGTTAAAAACCCTACACCTGAGGGAAAAAGTATCACTGTTTCAATTGGTGTGTTTGAACATTGTCTCGGGAATCCAAACATCGAGGACTCATTTACCTTTACCGACTCTCATGTCACATGGAATCCAAGAAAATAATTATATCATTGTGATTTATCGATGCAATACACTAGACTTAGCTTTAAAGTCGATTTATTGTTGTATTTGTAAGAATTTGTGAAACAACCTCCCTACTAATTAGGGGTCAACCTGCGTCCTATTGAGTATGGGTTATTATTGTTCTTTTCTATGAATTTAACAACAGTTAACCTTCTATTTCCAAGTTGAATATGTTACTCAACAAATTGTCTTATTTCCTTTTCCATATATTGTGTAAAATATTGAATTCAAATTCTTATATTTCTAAAAAAGTCAATAAATAATAAATTTTAGGTAGAATTATGGCACCAAAGAGACAGCATGACGTAATGCGACCTAGGTTTAGACACATGTTCGGAGTTACCTACTATGAAGGTGGACCGTCACAGTTTGCAGCTACTATTGAATCACCTCCTCCCCCTCCAGGGCCTACAGTTGCAGATGAGGTATCACCTACTGCTTGTCATGCTACACCATCCCCAACTCATACATCATCCACTACCCCTTTATCGAATGAAGGAGACGACCACTAGCCTGGAGCTAAGTGACCTGATGGAAGAAAGTACATAACAATTGTTAATAATATGTAAATAAAATCGCATTAAACACTATATGTTTTTAATTAAGTTATAGGTTTCAGTTTTTCAAATGGTATAAAATTACTTGTTCTTATATTAGGTTGATTCCATCTAGACCGTGTTTCAAAAATAGGACATCTAAATTTAAGGAGAGGATTGATCCTGCGAGTTATGTATGGAAGAATATCTCTCAGGCTACAAAGGTATTTTACTTTCCAGAGTTTGAGGTACAATAAAAATTTATTTTCTTTTTTAATTGATTTGTATACGTTAATTAGATAAATATTATTACACTATAAGTTATCAAATTTTTTTCTTTTTATTTCAGAAAGAATTTTCTGGGATTCTGGTTTCAATGCGATCATACATAAAGTATGGCATAGGCAAGCTCATACATGTTATTGCAACTTTATTAGTGCGATACACAAGGCTAGTGTATAACCGCCTTATATTTTAGAGAAAATACAGAGTTATTGGCAGGAGATTATGACATCACTTGAGGCAATGTCCATCTTAGGGTGTAACTCCACCAATAAATGTGGAGGCTCGGGGGAAAAAGAGTCTTCCCTTACATACAAGAGGATCAATTACGTACCACTAGCATGCAGAGAGACTTGTAAGTATCTAAACTTGACACTTATATTCTAATTGTTTTACTTTGTTGTATTTCAATTTAAATTGATGAGTGAATGTTGAAATGAAAATATAATATATGTATTATGGATAATGATAATGGTATAAATTTCTGGTGCCATGTATGGCTGTGTTGAGTTATTTTATTTGTTCAACAGGGGGTAAATATCATAAAAATAGAGAAAACTCTGCCTAAATTTTTATAAAATCTAGCTCACATCTAACATTTTAGGTTAAATATACAAGAAAAGTCTATGGACATGAGGCCTACACCTACTCAGGTGTTTTTGCACACTCACACAAAGAAGCATCATGGTGTGACATTCGTCAACAGCCAATATAGAGAACTGAATGTATGTGAAATTAATGCTTTATTATTATTTCTTAATAATTATCACTTACTAATATAAACATTACTTCCTAATAGGACCAAATACAAGAAAGCATTCAGTAACAGCCTCAGCACGACTGAGCTGCTAATGAGAGTCAAACGTATCTTGATGCAGTGGGTGGTAAGGACTATTATGGAAAGAACTTCAGGCTAGGTTCATTTGCGAATACATGTTATTTGCAATCTTCCACATCCAGTATAGCAACATCTAGTAGATGGTCACAAACTGATCAAGACAATCAGCTTCAGATCATAGTGGACACATTGATGGACTACATAGCTCAGCTGAGACATGAGGTGGATGAGTTAAAGGCGAGGGGTAGTAGTACCTCAGAGCACCTGCAGTCACCAAGACATTGAGATTTTTGTAGTCATTTGCTTAGAATTACAAACACTTATTATGTACACTATAATGTTTTCATTATCAATGCAGATAATTTTAACTTTATATCATCAATCAACTTTCTGTTTAAACAAATTAAATATATAAACAAATCAAAATATTATGCACAGGTAATTCATAAATGTTGAAATTATGCATTAATCATAAGATCATGAAATAAAATTTAATGTAGGGATTTTAAAAATAATAATTTACTTTACCTACGGAAAGCAAAATTACGTCGGTAAAAGTCATTATATTTACTGAAGGAAAACATAAACTGTGAGTAAAATCCAATACATTTATCGACAGTTACTCTTCATTCCGTCGGTAATATTGCAAACTGTCATGATTTTCTGAACTATGATTTACCGATGGTCAACTATAACCATCAGAATATCACTGAAAGTATTATGTAATCATCGGTAAATATTGCAACAGAATACTTATATCTATAGGTGATTTTACCAACGTCTTACTACAAATCTGTCGGTAAATTTACTGACGGTTATAGGTAATCGTCGATATATTTACCGACAGACACATAATAAGTGCGTCGGTAAGTCCATCGGTAAATTTACCTACGAGCGTTTTAACAACGCTTTTTTCTGTCGGTTGTTTTCGTCACTAATTAATATTACCGATGGAATACAAACATATTCTGTCAATAATTTTTGACACTAAACAACATTTTTCTTATAGTGTTTAACATCCATCTATTCCAAATCAAGGTCACTGTAGCAATAAGAGCAAGTAAAACACAAATAGAGCTATGCTTTATAAAATGAGAAAATATATCATTAAAGTCAATTTCCTTTTTATAACAAGACTTTTACAACTAGTTGACTCATATATCATGTATTTGAACACTTATTTTCTCCTTAAAGACCCATTTATAACTAATGATTTTCTTCGTTAGTGGTCATTTTAATAGCTTTCAATTATCATTTTTATAGAAGGATTCAATATCCACATACATAGTGATTAAACACTTAGCATAATCATTTTTAAAATAACTTCAAAATATTTAGAAGGCTCACCAATGTTATCATTTTTTGTGCTACTACTCAACACAAGCCACCAAATTGGTCTCAACAAATTTTTGTGGCCGCCTAGTTTCTCTTCTTTGTCTATGATAAGTTATGTGGCTCCTTTTATGGTGAATTTTTGTCATCCCTTACCTCTCTTTAAACTCTCCTCATCATCTCCAGAGCTATGAGTTTAGATTAAGTCAAGTTTAAGATGAGATTTTTTTGAAGCTTTTAGTGCTCTAATCTTTAACTCTACCGTCTTCATTAGACTCTCTTTATCTATATTAAATGAATAAACATACTCTTTTAGGAGTGTAGAAAATTTGTTTAACCAAACATTCCTATTGATTATAATTCTTTACCACTTTGGATCATGACATCACAATACATCCATTTATACTTAATTCATAATAAGAACTATGGTTTCAGATATTGTATCCAATTTACCATTCTTTACATGTACATAAGCAAAGATAACCAAATACATGTATATTAAAGAAGTTAGCATGTTTACCAGATCATGCTGCTCGAATAATATTAAATAAGTAATATACGAAGAGAGAAATTTACCAAATAATGTTGAGGATAATGCTTCATTTCATAAAATATTTGGACAAATTGAAGTTCAACATCATCCAACACCCTCTCTCCGAAGGTGTTTTTTCATACGCTTAGTATCTCCATTTTATAAAGGAATTCTTACAAATGTATCATGTCTAGATATACCATGAATTTTATAAAAATTAGTAAATTATCCAAGATTCCAAATCATTATCAATTATAAGATGCTTAGTTCTTTTTTTGATTTTATTTTCAATCAAAACTTTCTATTACTTAAACGTAATAAAGATATCACTCTTATGATTGAGGAAGTAAATTATACCTTCTTAGAGTAGTCATCAATGAAAGGTAAGCAAGTAATAAGCTTTACCTCTTGAAGGAACTTGAGCATATCCCTAAAAATTTGAATGAATGTAGTTTTACTTTTGTTACGTGAATTGTTAAAATTAAGTTGACTTTTACATAATTTCCAAAGATGTTATGCTCATATAAGTCTAACCTTGATGTACTCTACTTGCCTAATAAGTCTCTCTAACTAAGTAAGATCATACCTTTTTTTTCTTCTTATGTTCTTAATCTAAAATGTCATCACCTAGTCATGTCAAAACATGACAAATGAAAGATGTAGTTAATAAAACAATATTTATAATATTACTTCCATAGAAAACAAAAAAGTACCAATATTATTATTTATTAAATTTTATTTTATTATATTCTATGTGATTTATAGAAAAAATAATTTATTTATATTTTATTTATATAGAAATATACAAACAATCAAACAATAATATTTTATATATTTTTATTTTCATTAATAAAAATTTTATTAATTTTATTAATTTATTATTAATTATATAAAAATTTTATTATTAATTATTTAATAAATTTTATTCTATTCTATTCTATATGATTTATATTTAAAAATAATTTATTTATATTTTTATTTATATAGAAATATATACAAACAATTAAAGAATTTTTTCTATTTTTCTATTTTTCATTAATAAAAATTTTAAATATTTCATTTTATTATTAATTATATACAATTTATTATTAATAATATAAAAATATTATTATTAATTATTTAATAAATTTTATTATATTAAATATTTTTATATTTTATTTAATATAATATTATAACTTAGTCATAGTTAGTATTACGAAAAATTATTGAGAGTATATTAGGTAGTATATATTTATTAGTTTACGTTTTATTCTAAACCTCCTGAATCGAAAGTTTCTTATTTTCACTGTTTATGATGGAATGAAATATAACATGAAACCTTCTGCTTCCATCTCATTCTATTCTATTTTATTATAAAACTTTCTTCCAAGCGATGGAAGTGTGTTATGTTCCATCTCATTCCATTATGAAACCCTCAACCAAACAGACCCTAAGGAGTGCCGAGAACCACCATTCGTCCTTTCTTCTCCATTTTTCTTTCAATTCTTACATTTTCAAGCCAATTTTCTTTAGTCTTACCCCAAATCACCTATTAAACACTATATCATCAACCTAGGGTCCCTAAACTCACCATATCAATAAAAAAAATTGGGGAAAAGATGAAGAAAAGGTATATGGGTGTTCTTGATGAGTAGTACCCAAAAATTTATAAGGTAATTTAATGGAATTTTAATTATTTTTAGTACATGGTTTTGGTATGATTGCATGTATTAGTGAATCAAATGCATGAAATTGAATTGGTTATGCAATATTATGAAGATAAAGAAGATGAATTGAAGCAGTGAGAGAGAGAGAAAGAGAAGGAATAAAGAATTAATAATGAATTGAAGTTTATGGAAGTTTAATTTGAAGATTTGGACATCAATTTGGTATGTGTTCTTGCAATTCTACTTTTTCCTAAAAATTATGTATTGGGAAATTTAGGGTTCTTGAGTAAAAATTAGGGGTTTATGAAATTGTTGTTAAAAATATTTAACTGGATGTTAAATGAAGTATTATATGTGATTAATTGAGATTTTGGACTTATAATTTGTATTTTTCCCCAATTGGTATACATTATATTTAAATTGAGAAACTTGATATGCATGTTATTTTTGACTAATTGGTGAGATGAATATATCTTGAATGTTCTATGAATTAAATTAAAAAACAATAATAGAAAAATGATGTTAAAGAATGACATTTTCTTTGGTCAAATATGGAATAACTTGAATTGGCTATTATGAGTGATTATCATTAAATTTCAATGGAATTTATTTAGATTTGCCCCGAGTAAATAGATAGGAATTCGAGGAATATGATAAGGTTGGCATGCCAATTAGGAAGTTAGAAGTACTATGTCATGATATATGTTACCGGACTATATGGCTCCGAGAGCTCGATTCTGATGTAAGATATTTGATTTGGGTTATGAACTGTATAGCTCCTAGAGCTCAATTCCAATGTGAATGTTTATTAAAAAAATGGATCGTATAGTTCTAAGAACCTGATCTTGTATTTTTAAAATCCCGTTTATTTAGCTCAGTGATCCAATTTTGATGGATTTTACTTTGGGGCAATTACAAAAAGTAGATAAATGCGTGATTAGTGATAAAGGACTTCAAATGAGATCATTGTATATTTCAATATAAACTATTATAATAGATACATGCTTATGTTTCATAACTTGATTTTTAAATGCCTATTTCTGCTTAAAAATAAATGAAGATACTTATATGTGCAAAATATTATATATCATGCATGAGATGACTGAATGAATTGAATTGAATGAGAAATGGAATTGTTTGAACACAACTAAGCATCTAGCTTAATGTGGATTTTCTTTCCACGCGTAGGTTTTGAAGGGAACTAAAAGAAAGCTATGGTGGATCTACTACAAGACAAGAATCATATAAAGGACCCTGAAAGATTTGGAGGTGGATGTACTATAAATTTTTATTTGGTTTTTGGTTATGACATGTACATATAAAGAAGTGAAGGATCTTACAGGATTTTAATGTGAATTATATATGAATAAATGAAAGTTATGAATGAAATATGGTTTAGATGTGTTGAAAGGTATTGGAGGATAGGTAAATTATTTTTTCAAGGAGTCTGACATGGGGATGGATAGTTAAGAAACATGCATGAGAAGTTTATTGAATTTTCTTGCATGAGGTTTTAAGTAAATATAGAGGAAACTCTGTCTAAATTTTTTAAGTGAATAGTAATTAGTATATTAATGAGGTTTAAATAGAAAATGTTGTAGTTTGAAGTATTAGGTATTTAAGAATATGGTAACACTCGGTATGTCGATTTCATTATCGGGTATCGGGTATTATAAGATATTCGAATTTGTGGGTAAAAAAGAGGGTATTTAGGTTTTTGGAATTAAAAAGAGAAAAATGACTGCTGAGTGTGTGAATGTGTTGGATATTTATATGAGTTACTGAGTTAAGTAGATTGTAAGCCTATTAATATTATATGTGCAAGAATAAATAAAACGATTTAATAGAATTTGTAATGAAATTTTTATAAATTATGAGAGTTTTGTATGAAATTTTTGAAGTAAAAAAAACTTTTAAAGAATTGAAAAGGCCAAAAAATTATATTTTAAACATTAATATAAGAGATAACAAATCTAAAAGTGTAAATTTTGAAATTCTTCAATTAAGTACTTAACTTTTAAGAGGTTTTGATTTAGTGATTAACGTTTCAAAATTCATATAACCTAGGTCAAAACATTATTTTTGCTGATATGGTTAATGGATGGACACTCATATTACATTTAGTTGACACTAGTGATTGGTGTATTATACCATTTTGGCTAGTATATACCAACCGAAAAATGGTACTCAAATAAACAATCCATATCAACTGAAATTTTTAATCGATACTAGTAGTTATTTAAAAATATCGGTTAATATCAAGTGCAATGTGTAAATTTAAAAAAAATAAGAACTAAATTAAAATTTTTAACTTTTAGCTAACCTGAAACATTGGTTTTCTCTTCGTCTTATGTCCTTTGGCTGTGGTTGCCACTCTTACGAATGTTGTCCTCTTTTCTCAAAAAGCTCACTATCGTTGCCAACTTGATGTCATTCTAACTCGCCGCACTACTACTATACCGGTTCATCTTCCATACAGTTCACTGCATGCCAGCTCACTATCATGTCAACTTATCATCATGCCAACTCACCACCATGCCAAGTCATCTTAATAGCTAACTTGCCACCACACTAGCTCATTTGCCACACCAACTTGCCACTATGCCATCGCTAGTATTTCAAGATACTATCTAAGTTAGGTGCTATAAGTGCTATAATAAAATAAGTCTTATTCTTCAACTATAAGATTTTTTGTTTTAATGTTTGCTTTCAATCAATGAGTTTGCATCTTAGGCTATACTTGTATATTTATACAGGTTATGAAAGTCTATGACCTTATAACTTCTGTGAAAGAATTTGAGATAAAAAAAACTATTGATTTATAGTTGAAAATTTTGATCCTTTGAATTACTAAGTTGAATAATAATTCAATATTTTTCTCATTTGATTATCTATAAACTTGAACCTTTGTCAAAGAGGCAGCAAAAGCTATACTATGTTTTTAAAAAGACTTTTTTTTATCCATTTTAAAATTTTTGCATATATATATAGATGTTATATTATAGGGTGTCAATTGTGAAATTAAGCCAAAAAATGTTAGACTTCAACACATAATTTGAACAAAAGCTTTAAAAAAGTAATGTTAGTTTTTTCGTATGACATTGTTTAAATTGACTAAAGCTGTCATCAATAAATTTCTAAAAATATGAACTATTTCAAATAAACTAATGAACTCTTTTAAATATTCATTTAATTTTTTGAAGTCATAAATTGTTCAATTTGAATATTTTTATTCCATATTAAAAGAAGTGCTAATCAAAAAATTTTGTTGAAATAAACTTCTCTTGAATAATTACCCTTTCTTTTTTCTTTTTTCTCCTATTAAGAAATTGGTAGATGATGTTTTTATTCTCTAGTGATATCTACAAAAAGTACAACTATAATACATGTTGTATCTTCTTAAACATATAATATGGAAGGTATAAAAAGGAATCAAATATGATCTATTTTTAGTTAAAAGAACTAAAAATGAAGGGGAGTTAAAGTACGCTTAATGATTTAAACTCTTTAGGAAGATTTGATGATCCATTTTTGGCTCATGCAAGACAGGTTCCTAGTATGAAGAACTAGACTATTTATTTGTATTATAATAAACATTTGAAAGTTAGTGGTGTTAAAGAAGTGATCTAAAGGCAATCACCTTTAACACTTTTTGTACAAATCATTTTATAATTAATAAAGACATTTTTCATTATTTCGATATTCATACATTTATGGATTTGATGTTGATCTTAAATTGATTTAATGAAGTCCTTGATACAAAACATAGGATGGAGGAAATCATGATGAGATCGTAGTAATGAGATTCATATCATTCATAATTATGTTCTCATTAATCCGAATAGACTAGCACATGTTATACTCCTTGATTAAATCAAGCAGTAGATCTCATAAGCTATAGACATGAGTTGTTTAGAGTTAACATGTGGATACTTACTAAAAGTAGTAAGTACATTGGATTGACCTACTATAAGACAATCATATGGATATTCTATTCCAATGTTAATGATAGTCTCATCATAGCAATGATGCAAATATCCTTTGATTTGAGGTGCTCAAGGATATCTCAGATACTAATCCTACGCTTTGACTCCATTCATCGGTGCTTTTAGGGTTTACTCATAGGGTGGTAATTGGGTACTGCTTGAGGTATGCGGAGGTAATTGAGTAGCCAATAAAGGATTCACCACTCCTGATATAAGGAGATGATACCCACGACCTCTTGTCAGGTCATTACTCGGGAGTCTCTAGCCAAAACAGATATGTGTCATGAAGAGAGTCTTCAATGATACATAGATTAATGAGATCCGCAAAACAAGATATAATAACACTTGGACTAGATGTTACGTAGTCAGTCTAGTGGGGGTTGACATTTTGACCATACTCTGAACCAAGTGGGTTATAGATGGTAAAAGGATGAATTGCATGGCAACACTACATATGGAAAGGTTTATAGTCAAACCACTAACTTTTTACTAAATTGGGGGTCATGAAGTGTTGTTAGATACCGCTCTTGACTTATTTGAATTAAGTGCTAATTCAAATGACTAACATAACCAAGAATCTAATGGGTCATACATATAGGAGATCCGAAGGATCAGTAAAATAATCTTGAATGGTGATTAAGATATGAGAGAGTGTTTCGAGATTGTATCACAATGTGATCGTGGTAGAAAACATTGCATAGAATGGATTAGAAACAAGTGTTGTTGGCTTCCATTAATGCATGGTATTCATGGTCATTCACTTCCTATAACTTCCATAAATGCATGTTATTAATAGTCATTAACTTCCATTAATGCATGCTATTCATGACCATTACCTTCACATAACTTTCCATTAGTGATGGTGGTAATGGAAGGCCAAATGGTGTAGAAAATTAAGATGATTTTCGTGCATCTTGTGTAAGACGTAAGAAAAGAAGAAAAAAAAGTTCTTTTTCTTACACACAATTTTTCTCTCTAACTCTCTCAAGAGCTCTTATCTTTGCTAGCACAAAGAAATAATTCTAGCCATCTCCTAGTGAGATTTCATCCTTCTATCTTCGTGTAGACTTTCATTAGAGACAACCTTCATTAATCGTTGTGGTTTACAATAACCCAACACGAAGAAGATTAAAGAACGAAGGACATCGTCAAAAAGGTATGTAAACATCTTACATTTCATGTTTTTGTTTTCCTATATCTATATGCATGATTAGATCTGGTTTTTGAGGTTCGCTGCATATATTTGATATATGTTATGTATGAGATGCATAATTGAAACCTAACAGTAGTATCAGAGCCATCTTATTCCTTATTAGATGTAGAATACATGACATGTGAAAATTGTTTTCATGGTTATGACAACTTAGGGTCCTATAATGTTTTATTCAAATTTAATTATAGAAAAATGTTTTTCATGATTTTGTTTCACCAATATGTTTATAAGATGTATATGAATGATTCAGTATGATTGAAAATATTTTTAATGTGCTTAAAATATTTAATTTCAACTTTACAAGAACATGCATGAAATTTGTCTTTTTGTTGGGTATGTGATGTCTATTGGCTAAACTAATGAGGTTACACATGATTTTCATGGAATTTGATTTTGGAAAAATTATATGAACATATATGGGATGTGTTTATGCCTCTGTAAATTTTCTAGAATTGTTAAAAATGTTTCAATAATTTTATGAAACAATTTTCCAGATCTGAATAGTTTTCCAGATATTGTAGGATTTGTTTTGTTTAATGTTTTTGTATGTTTATATTTCAGTTCCATAACCTTTAAAAAACTTTTATGTGATAAAAATGTGTTACTTTGATTTTTTATGCATTCCTAAATGGTTTTGCTTGAAATTTGATATCTAGAAAATTTTAAAAGTCATATTTGTCGTTTTTGATGTTTTATCGGTGTTTAGGCGATCAAGATATTTTTTGGGTGATTCCTAAATATTTTGATCATCATGAAATGACCTAAAAATTCTTGTAATGATTATTTGATGTTCTGTAAATTTTGTAAAATTATAGAAATTAATTTTAGTAGAGCAATAGATTTCTAGTAAGACTAGAAAAATTGGCATGTGTGACAAAATTGAAGTTATTTAATTGTGGACAACAAATAATTATTTTAAGGTATATTAATTATGAATTAATTTCTAGAATTAGGAATTCCTGTTAATTAGATTAATATTAATTCCAATCGAAATAACATACAATAGTAATTTTGGCCAAGTTAGTAAAAGGAAGATAGTAAATCTAAGTGATGGATTGGACTTAGATTCAAGTGTTAGATTGGGCTTTCATGTTATGATCCATAAGATGTCATAACCAAAATGATGTATTTATATATATGCATTAGAGAATGCATGGTTAGAAAAATGTGTGGGCTCATATGATGGATGGTTATGGGCTTAGACCCAATTTGATTGGGTAGTCCATATCATGTCATATAGTTATAGTAACTATGTGTATATATATATGGGTTATATGTATACGACCATCTAAGTTAGATAAGACCTTAGTCAAACCCCTCACTTAGAATATTAAAACTAATGCCTTCCTATAATGTGACGAGAACCAAAGTCCTTTTAAAGTTAGGGTTGTTGGGCAAATCTAAGCCTGCTCTACACGGATATGTTCAAACCATGAAAATAGAATTTCCAAATTAATGGGTCAGTTTTAACTAAAAGCATTAGTTTGTTGGGCAAACCTAAGATCAATGTGGACAGAGGCAAAGTTGGGTAGTGTATATTAGATGTACACGTGTCAAGAGTTAATAGCCCAATGAGTGTGCACACATCAACAGTTGATAACACTAGATTCGATAGTTGCATTGGAGATGTAATTGGTATGACCAATACCTTCCGATTGAACTAAGGTGGCTTATTAGGCAAACCTAAGGTCATTCTTAGAGATATTGGATAGCGACCCACTAAGAGAATTTCTCCATGAGTTCTCTCAGATTTATACTGAGGGTTATGAATTTGTGAAAATAGTGGGAGCCATAATGTGTATTATTAAAGTCCTTATAGACATGGATTTAAGTACATTCTAATTTTTCTCTATTTGATGATAGGTTGCTATAGCCTAAGTCAACACCATGGGTACTAGTTTGAGTATAAGATAATTGATGGAAGCTAACAAGTTGACTGGACCAAACTTCCTTGACTGGCTCAAGAACTTAAGAATAGTTCTCAAGTCTAAAAAGCTCGGTTATGTCTTAGAAGAATCACTTCCCAATCCCCTTACTGTTGATGCTTCTAATGATGATCAGAGGGCATATAGGAAGCATCTCGATGATAGCAAGATGAATAGTTATATTATGATAGCCACTACGTCACCGAAGCTGTAAAAGTAGCATAAGGCTATGAATGCTCATACCATAGTCTATCATCTGAGGAAGCTCTTTGATGAGTAAGCAATGTCCGAAAGGTTCAAGACTTCATGATTGCTTTTCCGCTCTAAAATGGTTGAGGGGACATCTCCAATGCAGTACATACTGAAGATGAATGGCTACATTGAGCGGTTGGCCTCTTTGGGTTTTCTTTTGGATCATGAATTAAGTATTGACTTAATTTTGACGGCTTTAACCAATAATTACTCATAATTTGTGCTTAACTATTGGATGAACAATATATCCAACACAATTCCCAAGCTAATCAACATTCTTAAAGCAGTTGAGTCATCTGTCCGCAAGAACAAGGTTGAACAAAAAGAGCCAAAAGAAGAAGTAAGTAGGGCCTAAGGGAGGTGTGAAGAAAGCAAAGAAGACTGCCTCAAAGGGAACTTACTTCCACTATAGCAAGGAGGGCCACCAAAAGAGAAACTGCAAGGCTTATCTGGAGTCCTTCTACTTAAGGTATTTATATTATTGATATTCATACTATTTCTGATAACAATATATGGGTATTAGATATTGGTTGTGGCTCACATATTTGTATTAACATGAAGGGCCTAAAGAATAGTAGACAACTCAATAAGGGAGAGTCAGACATATGAGTGGGCAACGGAGCAAGAGTTGCTGCATTAGTTGTAGGCACATATGTATTGACACTTCCTAGTGGGCTTTTACTATAATTGGACAATTGTTTTATATACCTACTTTGATTGAAAATGTAATGTTTGTTTCTAGTCTTAATAAAAATGGATTCCATTTAAATTTCAGTAAAAATGGTTGTTCAATTTATTTGAATGGAATGTTATATACTTTGGGCACAGTGTGCAATGGTATATACATATTAGATATGTCTAATCTGGTTCTAAATATCAGTAATATCAAAAGAATAAAACAAGATAATGTGAAATCATCTTACTTATGGCATTGTTGCCTTAACCATATAAGTGAGAGATGCATGTCTAAACTACACAAGTGTGGTAGTTTAGGGTCATTTGATTATGAATTGTATGACATGCGAATCTTGCTTATTAGGCAAGATGACTAAGTTACCTTTTAACAGAAAGGGTGAACAAACTAGTGGACTTTTAGACCTAATATATACTGATGTATGTGGTTCGATGTCTATACATGCCAAAGGTGGTTTTGTATACTTCATTACCTTTATCGATGATCATTCTCGATATGGGTATATGTATCTTATGAGTTATAAGTCTGAAGCCATTGAAAGGTTCAAAAAATTCATAAACAAAGTTGAGAAACAACTTGGGAGAAGTATTAAAACACTTTGATCAGATCTAGGTGGTGAATACTTAAGCCAAGAGTTTTTGGATTATCTCAGGGATAATGGAATATTGTCCTAGTGGACTCCACCTTACACACCACAACACAATGATGTGGTTGAGAGGAGAAACTGAACCTTGTTAGACATGGTGAGGTCTATGATAGGTTTAGCGAATGTACGAAAATCCTTTTGGGGGTATTCACTCAAAACTCCTATTTATTTATTAAACAAAGTCCCATCCAAGTTAGTTGATGTTACCCCATATAAGATATGGACTAATAATAAACCATATATTTCTCATATGAAAGTTTGCGATTGTCTTGCTTATGTGAAGCGGATTTAATCAGATAAGCTTGAAGCTAAATTTGACAAGTGTCTATTTGTAAGACATCCTAAGGAAACTATAGGATATCAGTTCTACCATGTTTCGGAACAAAAGGTGTTTGTTTCAAAACATATTGCCTTTTTAGAGTAAGAGTTTCTTATAAAAGAAGACAGTGGGAGCAAAATTGAACTTGTGAAAGTTCAAGATGCTTAAAGAGACGCAGATCAACTACTTGGACTTGAGACTATTGTTCATAAAGATGAAATACTAGTTCAACCTTCTAACATACAAGAAGTTCGTAGGTCAGGTAGGATGCGTCATGTTCTTGAGAGATACGGATTTCTCATAAGTGAAATTAACGACATATTGCTTATAGAAGATGATGAGCCTACTACCTATGAGGAGGTTCTAAAGAGTTCAGAAGCTAACAAATGGCTTCAAGCTATAAAATCCGAAATGGATTCCATGTATGAAAACCAAGTATAGACTTTGGTTGACCCATCTGAAGGGATAAAACCTATAGGGTGCAAATGGGTTTTCAAGAAAAAAACTGACATAGAGGGTAATGTAGTTACCTTTAAAGCTAGGCTTATAGCTAAAGTTTATCGTCAAAGGCAAGGTGTTAACTATGATGAAACGTTTAGCCTAGTAGCTAAGCTTAAATCTATTAAGATATTCTTAGCCATTGTCGCTCATTATGATTATAAGATATGGCAAATGGATGTAAAGATGACTTTCTTTAATGGAAACCTACCTGAGGATGTGTATATGACACAACCTAATGGTTCCATATCCATAAATGGAGAAAAGGTATGCAAGCTTCAGAAACTCCATTTATGGATTGAGGCAAACATCCAGGAGTTGGAATATCCGATTTAATGGGACAATAAAAAAGTTTGGTTTCTATCAAAATCTGAATGAGTCGTGTGTGATAAGAATGTTAGTGGGGGTGCCATCGTGTTCCTTATATTGTATGTAGATGAAATATTGCTTATAAGAAATGATGTCTTAGCTTTGCAATCAGTAAAAATTTGGTTAGCTAAGAACTTCTCTTTTAAAGACCTTAGAGAAGCAACTTATATTTTGGGGATAAGGATCTATAGAGATAGATCTAAGAGGCTGCTTGATCTTCCTCAGCCTACATACATAAACAAGATGCTAAAGAGGTTTAGCATGGAGTAGTCTAAGAGAGGTTATCTTCCTATGGTACATAGGATTACACTCTTTAAATCTATGTGTCCAAAGATATAAGATGAGAGGACTCGCATGATTTTGATTCCTTATGCTTTGGCTATAGGATCAGTCATGTACACTATGTTATGTACTAAATCTGATGTATCGTATGTTTTAAGTATTACAAACAGGTACCAATCGGCCCTGGTGAAGGTCATTAGGTGGCTGTCAAGAATATCCTTATGTACTTGAGAAGAACTAAAGATGTATTATTGGTATATAGAGAAGGTGATCTTGTGGTAAGCGAGTTTACTGATGCCAGCTTCCAATCAAATAGGATGACTCTAGATCCCAGTCTAGATATGTATTCACATTGAATGGTAGTGCAGTCAGTTAGAAAAGTTCCAAACAAGAGACGATTGCTAATTTGACGATAAAGATGGAGTACATTATAGCTTTAAAAGTGGTAAAAGAAGTAGTTTGGATCAAGAAGTTCATCATGAAACTCGATGTGGTTTCGAGAATGGCCAACAGTTTAGTTATATTGTGACAACAACGGGGCTATAGTGCAGGCGAAGGAACCAAGGTCTCATCAGAAGTCTAAACATGTGCGCTATCATTTAATTAGAGAGATCATTAGTAGAAATGATTATAGAGAGAGTTCTCATCGATCAAAATATAGTTGACCTGTTGACTAAGTTTATTTCTCAAAAGAGTTTTATGTCACATGTACACGTCTATGGTATTAGATATAAAGCCAATTAGCTTTAATGCAAGTGGGAGTTTGTTATAAAAGTGCTCTAAAGACAATCAGCCTTAGCACTTATTATTCAAATCATTTTATGATTAATCAAGGCATTTTTCATTATTTCAATGTTCATACATTTATAGATTTGATGTTGATCTTAAATTGATTTAATAAATTCCTTGATACAAAACATAGCATAGAGGAAATCATGATGAGATCATGATAATGAGATTCCTATCATGTGTAATTATGTTCTTATTAATCTGAATAGACTAGCATTTGTTATACTCCTTAATTAAATCAAGCATTATATCTCATAAGTTGTAGACATAAGTTGTTTAGAGTTAACATGTGGATGCTTACTAAAGGTAATAAGTACATTGAATTGACCTATTATAAGATAATCATATGGATATTCTATTCCAGTGTCAATAATAGTCTTGTCATAGCAATGGTGCAAATATCTTTTAACTTAAGATGCTCAAGGATATATCAGATATTGATCTTGTGCTTTAACTTCATTCATCGGTGCCTTTCAAGGGTTACTCATAAGGTGCTAATTAGGTATAACTTAAGGTATTCGAAGGTAAATGAGTAGCCAATAAAGGATTCACTACTCCTGATACAGGGAGATGATACTAACGACCTCTTGTTAGGGTCATTACTCGGGAGTCTCTAGCTAGAGTAGATATGTGTCATGAAGAGAGCATTCAATGATATATAGAGTAATAAGATCCTCAGGATAAGATCTACTAACACTTGGACTAGATGTGAGATAGTTAGTCTAGTGGGAGTTGACACTTTAACCATACTCTGAACCAATTGGGATATAGATGGTGAAAGGACAAATTACATGGCAACATTGCATATGGAAGGGTTTGTAGTCAAACCACTGACTTTTCGGTCAATTGAGGGTCATAATGTGTTGCTAGATACCATTCTTGATTTACTTGAATTAAGGGTTAATTTAAGTGGCTAACATAACCAGGAGCCTAATAGGTCGCTCACATAGGAGATCCAAAGGATGAGTAAAATGGTCTTGAATGGTGATTAAGATATGAGAGAGTGTTTCGGGATTGTATCACATTGTGATCATGGTACAAAACATTGCATGGAATGGATTAGAAACAAGTGATGTTGGTTTCCATTAATTCATAATATTCATGATCATTAACTTTCTATAACTTCCATTAATGCATGTTATTCATGGTCATTAACTTCTCATAACTTCCATTAATGCATGCTACTCATGACCATTAACTTCCCATAACTTTCCATTAGTGATGGGGGTTATGGAAGGCCAAATGGTGTAGAAAATTAAGATGATTTTTGTGCATATTGTGTAAGACATAAGAAAAGAAAAAAGGTTCTTTTTCTTACACACACAGTTTTTCTCTCTATCTCTCTTAAGAGTTCTTGTCTTTTCTAGCACAAAGAAAGAATTTTAGTAATCTCCTAGTGGTGTTTCATCCTTCTATCTTTGTGTGGACTTTCATTAGAGACGGTATGCATTGATCGTTGCAATTTATGACAACCCAACGTGGAAAAGATTAAAAAATAAAGGAGATCATCAGAAAGGTATGTAAACATCTTATATTTCACGTTTTTGTTGTTCTATATCTACATATATGATAGATATATTTTTTGAGGTTCCGTTTTATTTTTCTGCATATATTTGATATATATTATATATGAGATGCATGATCGGAACCTAATAAGGGGCATCACCATATTAAAGAAACATTTAGTTGAGATTAAAGGTAATGTAAAGCTTTGTAAGAAAGTTGGTCATAATGTAAAATGTAAAAAAAAAACTTTACTTAAAGAGTATCGTAATGAAACAGAAAGAAGGCAAAGATTGAACTATGAAATTAGTAGCGGAAGTTCTTTTTGCGGTGCTTATGATGATATAGATAATGCTTAAAGAGGTTTTCCTATTTAATAAGAAGAGATATTTGTAACTGATGTAAGGAAGAGAAGAAAACAAATGCCTAAATTTGTTGTTTCATGAATAACTCTTGAAACTTAACATTCAATTCATCATGCATTACAATCTAAATAAGTAGCTCATAATGTAGAGATGCAATGGGTACATGGTAGTGTGATGCAAGTGTCATTCAATGTTGCTCAGGTTTATTGTTACTGGTTTATAGTGGATGTTATTGCTTTCTATAGTCTATGATATAATGTTCTTTTATTCAAAGACTATAGAGGTAATCTTATGAGTAACTTTATTTATAAAATAAGAAGTCATTTGAGATAAAGAAGAATGGCTTGAGCAACTTATAGGTATTAAATCATATATGATGGTTTGAAAAATAAAAGATAGGAACCTATCATAAAGTTTTTGGTTTATTTTACTAAATGGATTATATTTTAATAGTCTATTAATTGTTCTGGCCTTGTAAAAAATGTTGATACTTTGTTAGAGATATTTGATGAAATTGTATATATAAATATTGTATAGTTCATCACTAACAATAATGCTACTATATAACAACTAAGAAGATGTTACAAAGCAACAATTCTTTCTATTGGACTCTTTATGTTGTACATTATATTGACCTAACACCAAAAAATATAGGAGATGCTAAATACTTTCCTATCATTGATGAAATTATGTCAGAAAGTGAAAAAGTGACTACTTTCATTTAAAATCGCACACAGGTTTTAAATTTGATGAGAATGGTAAAAATTTGTGTCATCCTATTATTAAAAGATTTATAACTAATTTCTTATTAATTTAATGTTTTGTTCAAATGAAGAAAGAATTAACATAAATGTTTACAAATGATAAATAATTTGCATCTCACAATATGCCAGGTTTAATAATCGAGTGGAGGTTTCTATAATTATACTTGAAGATCATAAATTTGATCTCTTTGTTAATTTGACATCAAAGTTTGTTAGCTTTTGGTGAGAGTGCATTGTCTACTTGATAGTGATGAGAAGACAACAATGAGTTACTTTTATGGTGTCATAGAGAAGACGAAGGGGGCAATCAAGACTAATATAAAAAAATATGTTTTTTTATACGTACCTAAGTTTGTAGTAATAAATGAAAGATGGAAAAGATAATTTTACTCTCCATTGTTTGTTGTGGAGGCATTTATGAATCCAAATGTATATTTTAGACCAAGTTTTACAATAAAATTTGAAGTTAATATGGGAATCTTATTGACTATCACAACAATTTTTTCACATTTAAAGATGCAAGATCTGCTTAATTCACAAATAGTGGCATAGAAGGACGCGTGAGGTGATTTTGGACTCATTACAATATATCAAAAGGTAAACTTAATCCAAGTATATAATTCTTCACTTTTGTTACTTTTTTTAAATTAATCATCATTTTGTTTTGTTTATAAGCTTATTTTTGTTGTCTTACAATTACTTAGAAGAACTAATTTGAAAGTAGTATTTTAGAATTGCTAAGGTTTGTAATTTGAATTCTTTGTCAATATGTTAGTGCAAATGAGTATGAAAGGAATTGGAGCATAATTAAAGTCATCCTTTCCAAAAAAGTAAATATATCGAAACACAAAATATTAAATAATTTGATATTTGTTTGATATAACTTAAAGCTTTTCAAGATGTATATTATTATTATTATCATTAAGTTGAATATATTTCTCACAACTTCTTAATATTTTTTTTTGTATTTTTTCACTAGGACTCTTAATAGAATAGGTAGTTCTATAGATTCAATTTGTCTTGATCATATCTATTTTTTAGCACATTTGATTTTTGAGGAACTAAGTTTTAATGATGAGAGTAATTTGGAAGATGCTCTTGAATAAGAAAGTACTGATATGATATTTAATACAATGAGTTTTAATAATGGTGATGATGAGATTTTTATCAATTTTTGATTTTTCTCTTTTCTCTTTTAATTTCACTTGTATATAATGTATATGTTAAATTCTATATATATATAATATATAAATATAAAACTTTTAATTATGAATGTTTTTGTTTATGGACTTACTTTTATTTTACCGTGTTCCTGGACACAAACTATTGTTGTTATGCTTATAGACTTATTTTATTTATATTATAAAATGTTTTGATATAATTAATTGCAACATTTTAAGTACTTTATTTAGTTTTATATCTGTATGAAAATTAAACGATCTTGTTTCTTATATTAATAATGGTTATTATTTATATGAAAAATATATGAAAAGTAATATTAATAAGAATATGAAGATAGTTGGTATATCAAATCTACATTATTATAATTTTTAGAGACATGGTTAAAATAAAGTTAAAAAATAAAATAATATATATAGAGACTATTTTGTAATTTCTAAATTTTAATTTATAATTTTAAAATTACTTGAATGATATTCGGTATTAAACTGTATCCATACGATATCATATTAAAATTAAAACCAGGACCAAAGTTGATATAATATAACATTGGTTGATACACCACATCTATAAAATAATTTTATGATATGAGCTTTATGAATTTTAAAAAATTAGTTATTAAATTAAAACTTGTAAAAATTTGATACTAAATTATAAAATTTTTAAAAGATTAGGTAATGTTAAATTTGTTATTCAGATTAACTAACAGCCTGTTTGGAAAGGGCTTAATTGAATTCAATTCTGTAATTGAATTCAATTCAGCTGTTTGGAAACATAAAAATTGGATAAATCCAATTCATGCATGTAATTGAAACTCATCTTCTTTATAAATTGAATTCACTCCTCTAAGTGTAGGAATTCAATTACATTGAAGCTTG
>JANSVA010000008.1:22664394-22680541 GCA_025504915.1 Erythroxylum reticulatum | reverse complement strand
GTAGCTTGACAGATTTCAAGTTACTCATCAATAATATTCAGTGCGAAAATCTCTCAGACATTGAGAGTTCTATCAGTTCCATAAGAACATGCAGGGCAATTTTGTCTCCTGCTTCCTTCCCTTGATATGTTAACCAATTAGAAGTTATTGATATTAATTTCACTAAAAGTTTGCATTTTCTCGTTTCAAATTACCTACCAAATTGTGTGAGTAGGTAGTTAAGACAAATATGGATGGACTGAATTTCATGTTTACTTCTGTCATTTGGTTCAGATAGAGAATGGTCTTGTGGAGGCAGTTGCTGTTCTCGTTTCAAAGATGCCACGCATGCGTCCAGAAATAGAAGCTGGCGAATTAAGTGAATGCTTCAAAGCCAAGCCTGATTTTATGAAGGTAATTTTGCATCTTTGGATAAGAATACATCAAAATTTGTGCCTGTTATGTTTCATATATTTTCTTTTCTAACTTCTTTTTCCCTTTGGCTTAATGGATCAAGAAGCACCAAAAGTTTATGGGTTTGTGCAATCTTGCTGTCTAAATTTTCACTTTGTTTCAATTCGGTACACATTTTCAATTTTCAATCCAACTAATACCCTGTCACTGTGACATGTGAGAGAGATTGTATGACAATTACGTCGTATATTACATCATAACTGGGTTACTTCTCAAGTCTACATATTTGTGTGTGTTTGAACTCCACGCTTACATGTAATTTTCTGTGCTCAATTGCATGAAGCTGAATTTGGGTTCTTAATTTCATAAATGCACAAAGTTCAGGGATTTACTAATGCAATTTTCTTTTTTGTTGTCCTACCTTCCCTTTTATCTGTTTTGGTATTTCTGATGTAATGCCATTTAAATTACCTTACGACATATCTTTCAATTACTTAGGCATGGGAAAGATGGCGGGCACAAGTAACTAAGTTGGATTCCAGTGCTTTCTGGGTTCAGTGTGCTCATCGTCCGACTCGGGGGGGCTTGAGAAATATGCTTCAGATCATGCTGGGAAACCTGAACGTTCTCTGCAGTGCCACATATCATTGGATAGAACTCTATATATCTCATTTTCTATACATAAGGCCCTTAACTAGAGTAAGTGTCTATGAATTGGAAGAGAACATAATCATTTTTAGTTAGGTGGAGTGTTAAAAATTTGGCCGTGTAAATATTTGGAATTAATTGTTTAATTTGGCTTCTTGGATAAGGGATTGGAAAACATGTACAACCTAGCTCAAAAGTGCCTTCAGTTGAAACCAACATCCTGTCCGGATAAGTTGGCAAAACTCTTAATTGGAATTCTTGGGGAAAATACTGAGGTGAGCTTTGTAAATCAGCCTGCTGATATAAGGGCTCTATTGTATTATCCTATGGTTTCTTTAGAGATTGACTGGAAATTTTCAAATAAACTGCAGGTTGTACTAGCAGAATGCTCAAGAGGGTTTGGGCCCTGGTGAGTTGCTTCAAAATCTCATCTTGCCATGCCATTCTTTTCCTTTTTTCATTTGTTGTTGTATTTCAGTTGTTTAAGTTATTCTGGCAACGTCCTGGAGCACAAATTTATGGAAGTTAGACTTGAAACTGGGAACATGTGGCTTCAATTATGATTTCATGTTCATAACATTTTTCTTGTGGCTCATTCATTGCAGGATGGTGTCTCATGCCATAGAGCTTTTAACTGCTGAGAGCAATCAGGCAGGGATTCTTTTGCATGAAGAACGTCATAGCTTGGGAGAAATCAGCATGGAGGAGCTCCATCGGCTCATTTATGCACAAGTTCTCTCTTCTCATGTCTTGACTTGGCAAGTAAGTGCAAGCTGCTTGTGCAAGGATATTATTTCCAAATCTTTCATATATTGTCCGTTTTACAAGCATTTGGACACCCATTGGGATGGATATATGCTTGGATTATGTGTGTGGGCATTCCGTTTCTCATATACAATTTCAAAGAGTGAACTATATGTTGGACAAAATAGGTACATGGAATGATTTAATTTATTAAGGACATTAGTGCAATTTATACCAACAATTTTGAGATTGTTTACAGAAATTATTTGCTTTTGTTAAATTGCCATTTAGTGCTTACTAATTTTCATCATGTTGTTAATGTAACTTAGTAAGTAGCCAATTTTGAGAGATTTGAATTTCATCTTGGAAGCTATGCCACAGTTACTTAGTAACAGCATCTTACAGAGAACAAGGAATTTTTGATGAGGCTAATTAGGTGAAGTGATTTTCTTCCCATACAACGCCCTTGTCTTGAAAGATGTTATGCATCAGGATTCAGATTTGTTGCTTAATGTTTGCTTTTATGGCCTTTGAGATCGCAAAGTAGAATCATTATATAAATTATCTTATGGACCTTATTTCATGCACCTAAGTTTATTTTGTCTTATTTCATGCACCGAAGTTTATTTTTTCACTTATGTAAACTTTCTTTGCAATAATTCTCATATTTTACTTGTGTTTTCTTTTTCTTTTTTTTTTTCCAGATTGCTCCAATTTATCTAGCATCATGTATAAAGCAGGGGATGGGGTTGTTAGAAATTTTGTTGAATAGGCAGCCTATTCAGGACAGTAAAATTCTGCTTAAGGTCATTTATTCATCTGTTTCTCTTGTCTCTCCTTATCCTTTTTCACTACTGAACATTTATTCATTGTCAATTGTGATGTGCTTTATGCAGAATTTAGAGATTTGTCGTCTTTATGACCTTGATAGTGTCAGTACGAATATTATGAAGGTATGTAGAATAAGGTGCTTTCTACTAGTGAACATAGCAAGTCATGTAACATTGCACTTGGGGATTTCTCTGCTTGAATTTGTTGAAATAACATAGGACTTGCATATAAAACAACCGAGAACCTCTTTATAGTAAATTTATGTTGCCAGTACATTTAAGCTAACAGTTAGTTGATTTGAAAGTTTAGATAGCAGGGGTGTATCACTGGAAGCATGGTAGGAAAGGGTCTGGGGTCTTCTGGCTTCAACAAGCTCACGATGAACGTTGTCTTAATAGGATTGCTCAGCAATTATTTGATTATGTTGGAAAGTCAATCTCTGGGGAATGTTTCCTGGTAATTTGTCATTGATATCCATGAAAGTGACCAGTCAGCATATTTGAAATTAAAAGTCCTTATGCTCATTCTTGATTACTTTCTGGAATTAAAATCTTGGAATTTCACATTTTCCTCTGCCATACAGCAATGGGAGGGCTTAATTGAGTTGTTGGGCTCAGAGTCCAAGCATGCTGGAGGCCTTGAGTTTCTGCATAAGTATGTAATTTTTTGTAAGAGTGGCCACCCACCATATGTTCTTCCTTTTTCCTTTTCTTTATTTCCATTGTTAATGTTTCTCTAATATTTGACCATGATGCAGGTACAGGGATTTGAAGAAGTCCCTTCAACACTTTGATCATGGAAAAACTGTAATTGCCGCTCAAGAAGCTGTAGAATCACTTATGTCGGTGTGTGCATTACTACAGATTTTGTGTGATTGATATAATTGTATTACTTAGTTTTATTCCTTAGAGTTTGTTGCTGTGAAAAGGCTTCCTTGATTCAAATGTCCTCTCATTTGAATGGCCTTTTGTAAAATTCTGGATTGAAAATAAGAACATAAAATTGGATTTTGCTACCCTCATCGGTATTTTTTAGTAATTTCTGCTTTTTGAATCTGCAGCTTATGAAGAATCCTTCGACTCCTCAAAGATTCTGGCTGCCTCTTCTCTATGACTCGGTAAGCCTTTTTATGTTCTGAAAGTTTTCTCTTGGAGAAGGCAAATGGTAAATTTGTCTTCTTGCGCTGAAACTGTATAGTGACTTTTGAGGGTAATTCACTGCAGTTGAAGTTGCTTAGCTGGCGTGAACAACCTTTGTTGAATGTTTCTCAAACAAACCTTTTGTTGAATAAACTGCAAGAGCTGTCCATGGCAAGGCTGCGCCCAGATTTTGTTGAAGCTGATTTGCCACCCCAGGCCTTTAACTCTGTGAGGCTAGCTCTTGCAACCAATCTTGGACGCGCTATCCTGGAGGAAAAATGACGCTCTACGATTCTAAGAATGAATGGTGAGCATGGGGGTTTTGCCTCCTTCCCTCATGGTGCTGGGCATTAGCAGCCACCAAACCTTTTCATCCTTATTTTGGACGTGTCCATGATGACAATGGATAGCTCATGATCACCAGAGCAATTATTATTCTGTGGGCAGTCAACTTTTTCAGGGAGCTTTGCTGATTGGGACTACAGGTATCCTGTATATGATTGTATTTGACATGTTTGTACAACTATGATGTGAAATTATGTGCCTTTAGTAGTTAGGTGATAGAGGAGCCAATCAATGATTTACCGAATAGTCACTAGAGATTAACTCGATACCCTGGGTTAACCAATTAATATTACTGGTACAATATTTTGTGGTGGGTCAGTTGAAGCATGTTCTAGCTGGGGAAGCATTTGATTTGTCCGTTTGAGAGTTTCTACCCATAATTTTTTTGGCTTTTTGCCTGCAAAAGAAGAGTTATATTATATATATAATCTAAATAACTGCCAACTTCTTGATTTCTTCAATTCCCACTTTATCTTCAAGGAACTTGCCATTTCTATGCTTTGTAAAACTAGAATTCTAGTTGAGAAGATTTGAAGGACGATGACGCAACATATGACTAATTATTTATTTTGAATTCTTTAGAAAGGTTCGCCTATATGAGAAATTGAGCGCATAAAGACGCCTGTAGAGGTTGAGAGCATAACAATGGCCTAACAATCGCGAGTAGGAAAAAACAGTTAAAAATGTAATTTAACTGTCATGTAACACCTGCAGGTTCACGCACGCAACAGCTATTCAATGGGAACATTTTCGGATACATTATAGTGTAAAGAAAAGCCAATGTGCCTTTAATTCCAAAGTAACTCCAAAAAACTCCGTCATGCCAGTTTCTTACACAACGCGCAATCCAGTTGCGTATAATATTATATTCTAAGGAGAAGCTATCAAGCAACCACATTGCAAATATCATCAGCACGTTATAATATTTGATGAAAAGAATAATCTCTTTTACCCAGAATAGACAAAGCCTGCCTTACAATACAAGCTAATAAATGACACCACAACCAACACGATTATCCTATGCTATATCCGGATCTTTTAATAAAGAAATACAACTGACAGTAAAGCATATTGATCGATTTAGAAAAGAACAAACAAATACAATAACCTCGAAACATGTATAACCAATAGAACGGGGGAAACCAAAAAAAAAAAAGCGCCGAGCTGCAGATACAGATGGACCTTCAATGATAAGATCGAAATCCTGAAACAAACAAGCTTGGGATTACAGGTCGTTCACTAATCACCCTCAGTCCTGGATAGTGGCAGGGAGCCGCAGGACTTGGCCAACACACTTCCAGGGAGCCCTAAGACTCCAGAATACTATACAATTTCTTGCCTTTCTCAAAGCCACCGCCAGCTCACCCAAGCCTGGGATAGAGTGGTCTCTGACAATCTTGGTCTCGTGTAAGGATATGATTAGAAGATTTTCCTTGTACATATAGCTCTTTACGTGAGTAACAGTTTGTTCTAGTTGACATGCCTGTACCTCAAGTTTACTAAAGCTTCTTGGGCAGATTATAAGTCTTTTTCAGGAATTTTGATGCTGCATCATCATTCCGATAACATAGTACGCGAAGTAGAGTATTAGGCTCAGTTGGGCTCCACTGCCCTGAAGTGGGAGGTAGTGTAAGCTTGGAACTCGCGGAAGACCCATATGCTTCTAGTGTCACACGCCTGAATCGCTGTATGAGGCTCTCTGTATCAGTCCGGAATAGTGGGAGTATACCTCGGACTGTGGTTGAAAATTTATCTATTAAATCAACAGGCAAGCCATCACCATTGGCCCAGAAAAGATCTTTGAGGTACTTGAAATCTTCCTCTACTAGTTGGGAGTCCTGCAAAGTAAAAGCACGGGAGGGACCTCCAGCAAGCAAAACAAGCAAAAATCCATCAAAGGAGGCTCTCATTATGTCGGTAATAACTCGTGTACGAACCCTTTCATGGATGGTGCCTGAAACAATCATCAAGTTCCGCTCAAGCTCCTGGAGAAAAGGTTCAATCCTCGAAGATGATGGCTCACCTACATACAGCCCATCCCATAAGAGATGAGATAGATCATGAAAAACAATTTTATAACCCAGTGCCTCACTGAGTTGTTGAACTCCTTCAACACAAGCAGATGGTGTGAGTTCAAACTTCTTTGCCAAACCATTTGAGAAGTCTTCTGCCTGAGCAGATTCAGAGTTCCTAAGATGGGTTATTATTCTCTTCTCTAAGACTTCCAACTCTGCTCGGATTTGATGTAAAGTATTTATGCGAACACAAAGCTGCGCTATGCCAAAAGAACTGTCCCCATTTGTTGTAGCGACCTGAGAATTTCTCTTCTGAATATTTGTTGCCTTCTCTTTCTTCTTCCAAACACCTTGGAACTTTGATCCGAGAGTACATCTTGTCAGTGCTGGCATAGTTGGCATATATGTGTTCCTTGATCCTACATTACAGATTGAGTGGCTGAAATTGTAAGAAACCAAAGTATGAAGCTATGGCAAATTATTTCAACTTTGTGAAAGTTACCGCAGCCAGATTTTGCCTTTGTTGCATAATATTGAAGACATCTATCAAGGCCAGTAACCAAGTCAGGCAACAATGCAGGATGCATGGGTATCGGCAGATGAAAGTAAGCATCCAAAGTTTCATCAATAATTCGCAAGACTTCTACTGCAGAAAGAGCATATCCTTCTTGATTTGCCTGTGGATTCCAGACCTATATAATATTGTAGAAAGTTTGGTCAAGAAAAGCTACTGAATGCGCATACGAGAAAAGGTATAAATTAAAGGGGTTGAAGGCAGTTAAATTTATGATGGACATTAGGAAGGCTTTAGATCGAAAGATATTTACAGTTGCAGAAATCCAATTTTCTCATAAATTCCTTACATAATGACACAAATCATCCAATCAATACATCTATTGCATTATTAACACTTGACATTTCCTGCTCATAAACTGTACCTCCATCTAAAGTAAGCCTCCTTAGAAGTAAGGGATAACTCTTAAGAACTTATTTTACTTGTAATGTGCAACAATCCTATTTCACTTAATTTTATAATCATGGATATTTTTTGTTTGTTACAGCTCTCCAGCTATTCGAAGATACACACAGGGACTATGGATAAAACTATCAATGACTCTAATGCGCAGATATTCCGAAGACATGGTGCATATACATGCCAAATTAGCATATGTGACATGCAATGTGTCGCACAAGATTCGATGGAGCAAAAATAGAACCTTATCAAACAAGTTGTGGGCCAAAACCCAAATCAGATTAATGTACAAAAAGGATTTCTAATTTGCAGCATACATATTGTGCCTTAGAGGTCATGGCTTAGATTGAATCGTGTAATTAGGGGATAATGACAGCTGGGTTGTCTTGTAGGTGCTGAGTTCAAATTGCTGGTATGGGGTAGAGTGAGGATGAGTTTGGGTTTCAGATGCACAGAGGAGGAATAAATAGAAGAATCACTGGATTTCTAGCTACTATAATGGTAGCAGGAGGTATGGAAGTTGAGCTTAAGGACAGAGAAGGTAACAGAGGCTTTGCTTTGGATTGCTTGCTGCAAAAGATATTGCAACTCTTGTATGAAAAAGCTGCAGGGATGCAGGCATTAAGCATGGCTTTAGCTTTTAAAGATCTCTTGCTCCAGAAAATGTGAGGGACAGGGTTTTCAAATAGAAGAGGCAGATCAGACTTTACTTTTGGTGAACTCATTGTAGAAATACAGTATGTATTTGGCACATATACAAATAATGTCTGTGGTGACACTGGCGAATGACCACCAAAAATAGCCATGGAGAAAATCATAGGCACCTAAAATTTTTTTAAAATAATAGGTGGTTTACAATAGGAAAAGTTTCAAGCAAAATACAAGAAAAGTGAACTACACAAGTAGAGACATTGAACAAGTTCATGTGTTAGTTTCATCGCATGGGGAGAAATACAAAATACAAATGGAGAATACTTGAGGAATAAAGTCTATTACCTTGATCACATAATTAGAGGGAAGAGATAAGCTAACAAATATTATGGATGTTCCAATCCCACAGCCTTATATGACAGTCTCAGATTATACAAGCACAATAGATACACCTTCAACAGAGACAACTGGAAACTTGAGATACCTACCAGTACTGTTCTAGTGAATTCTGAATTCTAGACACTAACAAAGAAGAAGGTACCGGAGGCCTACCTCTTGCTGCAAATTCCGGTCAACCCACTCCTTTAATCTGTCATTCCTTGCTTTGATCCATGATTTTACAAGATTGGCAATTGCAGCTTCAGCTTCATAAGGAGGCATTTCACGGATTATAGCTTTCCCACCATCATCGCTATCTACCGAATCTTCAACAGCAATCTGCACAAGATCTTTTTCCAGCTTATCTGCTGCTCTTAGCACTTGAACTGCATCTGGTGTCAATTCCATTATACCAGATATAAATTGTTTCAGTTCATTGCCGTAGCAAACATGCAGAGTGGCTACAGCAACACCAGCAGCAAAAGGGTGCCATCTCTTCATTATTGGACTGAAAACTTTCTTTTCATTGATCGCCAGCTCACCAACATCCCTTGCAAGGATGGCAAGAACAGGAAGAGGGTTGGGCTGATTTTTTGATGACCTTCTGTTTGAGTCTGCCTTTTCCATTCGCTATTGGATGAAAAATATAACAGTCAAATAACCAACCAATGAACAGTAGAAGAGGAAAGTATGCAAGTCCAATAAAGTTCTTTCTCTCTCACACGGTTGGATCCAGAACCATTTTCGAAACTTATCTTGAATGCTATTCTTGACTACAAGCCCAGTTAAGATGGAATGGTGGTCCTCAACTAAAGCCTGACCTATACGAAATCTTAAGTCCATGTACAACCCAAAAAAGATGACCCTCATTGTAAAATCCATGCCAAATCCATTTCCAATTCATGTTGATTTATGCAATAAAATTTAAAAAACTAAACTATATGAACAAACTTGCATATTGAAAATCTAAAATTAATACAATTATAATTCAAACATGAAAGTTTACCATAAAATCTTTCAAGGAACAAAATGCAACCAGTTGGAAATACATGTTACCTATTGATTACTTAAAAGCGTAAGAAAAAGAACAAACGTTAAACTAGACTTTGTCATAACTTTCTTATTAAGCACATAATTCATTTAAATTTATTTCACACATTTTTAAAGTCCAACTTATGTCATACCAAACCTACACATTTCGGAACTACTCCATCTGACTTCTTGCATCACACCAATCTCACTCAGTCCTTTAATTTCATAAGAATTTTACCATTATAAAAGAAAATATGCCACTGTAATAATTGAGTCAACCACATGCGCCAATTCTGAAACTAGTTCACTTCAAGCTATTCCAAGCTGATCTTCAGCTACAAGGTCTTCACTCTGTTCAAGGTTGAAACAGGCTGCATATTGCAGTATCAAGTTGGTCCCCAGTCAATTCTTTCCTCCCATACTTATTCAGGGGGACCTTACACGCATGTAAACATGTAAAATGTATGTTTTGATATGCAAACACCTCAATGGTATAATTTAAAAGAAATTTTAAAAATTGAAACAAATCTTTCAAAACCTTCGCTATTATCATAAACAGGAAAACATTTCAAGTAAAAGTTTTAGTTCATGAACTTATAATTGCACCATATGCTGTAATCAATTATCACATATAAAATGAAAGGACAAAACAATTGGAAGCAAAGTGTTCAAACATGTCGATTTTCTGCAGATATAACCTAACATATAAAGCAAATTGCATTTTGAAGTCCATATCACACAATGTAACAGTAAAAGTAAGCTGAATTTTCTATCTACTTTGCAAACAGGTCAGCCATAATAGCTATTTGGCCGCAGGCCAAAACCTTTAAACTAACGTTTCTTTCTCACTAAAAGATCATGTATTCTGTATTTTAAAAAAAAGAGAGGGAAAGAAGCCATTATTCTAAATTGCAGCAGGTTAAGTGAAAATGTTTCAACTTAAAACCCCTCTCATCAACTAAAGTAGACTTGCCTGAGCAAAAGCAGTGCGCAGTGACGATCTGATGTAAGTATCGATTCTACTCCTAGCAACATCAACTTCACCTTTTCTCTTTCTCCTATACTCATTAGATATGTCTTCAACCAAAATCTTAGCTGCCGATACTCCCAGAGAAACAATACTTTGCATATTATCGATATTTCCAGTACTGAAAGTATCATGATAAGCAAGGAGTCTTTTCTCTACCCAACCCAGTATTGAACTCAGTGTAGAACTCAAAATCTTGGCATACTGAGGATCCTTGGTTGCCTTTGCATCTTTTGCAACTTCTGCCAATTGACCATCAGCAGAATCCAGCAGGTCAGTTTCAACTTGGTCAGTTGTGACAAAGCGGTGAAATAAAACCCATGTAAAGCAGAGGTTATGCAGCATTTGATTTATTCCAAGTATATTCCAAGTTTTCTTAATGTTTTCCATAAGTTCGTCAATTTC
This sequence comes from Erythroxylum reticulatum, assembly GCA_025504915.1. Classification (NCBI taxonomy): domain Eukaryota; kingdom Viridiplantae; phylum Streptophyta; class Magnoliopsida; order Malpighiales; family Erythroxylaceae; genus Erythroxylum; species Erythroxylum reticulatum. Next base: position 22,669,960 of record JANSVA010000008.1, on the reverse strand, counting down.
CTCAATTACAGATGATTCATCAGATACGTCAAAGCAAGCTTCTAAAAGCATTTCATATAGTCGGAGATTGAATGGAATCCCATCAGCCCAGTGGCATATCTCAGACAGAGAGCCATCAGATCTATTAGCAAGAGCCATGACAGCACTACGAAGCACTTGCATAGACTCATTGTTCTTTCCAGTTTCAATAGGCCTATCTAAAGCTCCACGAATTATTTGTCGTAAGCGCAGTGAGTTAGGGTTTGATTTATCCAGTGGCACGTGGGGATGCAAAAGAAGTCCAGCTTCAAGAACTTTTAGAGTTCTTTTCTGCCATTTTTCATATTCTTGTTGATCAGTAAAATCTGAAAGCTTGAGTTGTTGCAATAGCTCTAATGGTAAAACAACTGATTCAACTCGCCTTCCAACCTGTGAAAACACATTACTATGGGGTGAACGTATTGCATGCATGATGCAATAGTGTGTAGAATTCAAGTTGAGCCAAAGGGACGGTCAAATGTATCAACAATTTGAGAGAAAGAAATGACAACAAAATGGACGGTTCAATTTGAATAATCCAAATTAATGAATGAAGACACGCCAAAAATAAATAAATTGGTATTGGATAATATTCCAAGACTTATGCCATCGACATCAGTCAGTCTCCATGGATGAAAAAGTATCAAACCAACCACATAAATACATAAATAAAGGTTGATAACATGTAAAACAACGCTCGTGTGGCAAATCCATAAACTAGCGCTAGATGAAGACAAGAAACCAAAACACTTTCCGATTATTGGGAACAAATATTTTAAAAGAAATAACACGTCCGGAGGATCCACAGGAATCAGTGGAGAAGCCCATGGGAAGTTATAAACACATAAGATTGAAAGAATTTTGTTCTGTGAGAAACGAAAACACGCAGAATACACAGGCTTTGAGTTAAAAACATAAAACAATACAAATTAATCATATTGCCTTTCAAAAACAGAAAAAGGATCTCAATTCTCATGTATTTTTCGGCTTCACCGTTCTGATCAGATCAAGGAACGATAAAAACATCAAGGTTAGTAGAAAATAGTGAATTGTGGGCTCAATTCTTGCACTTATACAAAGAATGACACAGAGATCAGAAATAAAATAGATCAAATCATGGAACGTCAATAAAGGCGCGTGTAATAAGAATGCCCATAAAATTCCGAAATAGAGCACACCTGAGCAGCAGAAATCCTCAACAGAGCTCTCCTAATTCTAGAATCCACGGTCTCCGACACCCGCATTTGAGTCCTCATCAACTCGCCCATAGTCAAAGCGTGTCGGCTCTTACCCGGACCCGAAGAACCTGGGGATTTCAAGCCGAGAGCTTTCTTCATCCGACTGGCAGCAGCAGAAGTGAGAGAGCGCTGCAAAGGAGGCGAGTGATTGTGATTGGGGGAGTTTGATGCGTAGCCCAGAGGCTTGCCGGCGGAGGTCCTACACACCCCCACCAAGATCTCGTAGGCAGTGGCGCGAAGCTCCGATTCCGAAAGGTTGCAGGAGAGGTCGCCCAGCGGGGATGGGAGATCAGTGGGGCAGAGCCTTGATGGAGACGGTGGTTCTAACGGCGGAGGTGGTGGCGGACGCGGGGGTGTTGACTCTCTCTTGGAGTGGCCCAATGACAGCTCTCTGAATATAGAAGCCATAGATTTGCTTATGGGTTTCTCCGGGAGGCAGGTGGATGAGTGGCTGACTAGAGCTGGAGAGAGAGAGAGAGAGAGAGAAGAGAGTGTGTTTTCTCTTTTTGTACGAGTCAAGTGTGGCCGCGCGTGCGTACACGGAGGGATGATTGATTTGGTACGAGTAGTGAAATTAAATATTTTGAGTTGTTTTCTGCACAGCACACCACACCGCAGTTGAGGAAGGCCAGGTCACTGTGTGCTATGCAATCTAATTTTCTTTTTGAAATTAATTCGTTCTCACGCTATCACCACTTTACTGTCGTCTGTAGAATGTTCTATAACTTCACCGCTGTAGGATGTGCCTAATCTTTATATTAATTCTAAATCTTTTTCAAAATTCATATAAATTTTCTACGGTTTGATAATTTGTGAATTTTACTTCGGTAATACTACTAAGACAGTGTCTTAAAGTAAATATATCTTTCTAAGATAAAAAATAAGAATATAAAAAGAGCATAAATATTGCTAAAATGTCGCATAAAATTATCCAATATAACAATTGATGAACATTGAAGTGGCTTCGTATCGATGTTTTAAAAATGGGTCAGAAGTAATATAAGATATTTAAATTTTAAAATATTAAATAGTATTAGATTGTTATAAAGTTGACTAAAAATTAAATAAAATTAAAGAATTTAAAATATGATTAAAAAATTGTTCATATCAAAGTTATGAATATCGTAACGAGTTTAGTATCGGATTGAGTTCCAGTACAGTATTGTACTGATACAGATCGGTACCGAATAACGTTTTGGATAATTTTTAAATTTATGAAATAGCCCCTAAAATTTTTAAATTTTACAAAATAGTTCATTGGTTTGTTATACAGTTGTACTATATACTTTACTAGTTTACTGTTTACATCAACCATGTTTTTAAAAAATATAATAATAAATAATAATGACAATTAATATGAAACAACAATAATTTTTAAATATTTCATATATAAATAATAACCACAATTAATATAAACAAAGACAATTATCATCATACAAATATAAAATTAAGAATAATACAAAGTATTTAAAATATTATAATAATACAATTTCATTATTTTAATAAATAATATTATATCAAAATATTCAAAACATCTAATAAAAAGAACAATAAATCTCCTTAAACAATTTACAAAAAGAGTTGATAAAAAGAAACAATCAAGTTGAAGTTAAACCTGAAATAAAAACGTTACAATTACATTACATATATATAGAATTTAACATAAACATCAAATATAAGTAAAATTAAAAGAAGAGGAAAAACAAAAACCTGGAATTCAATCGTCAATGGGAGGATACTAGCTAGAACTGCACTGACCTCATTGATCATTTGATACAAAATCTTCATCATTGAGAGAAACTTCATCATCATTATCATTCAAATTTAATGCATCAAATGATATGTTAATGTTTTCCCATCCAAGATTATCTTCCAAATCCAAATCATTCCATCAACCAAATTGGGTTCTTCAAAAACCAAATCCGCCAAATCATCAATGTTATCAATTGCAATTGGATCGGTTGAACTACTTATGCTATTAAGATTCCTAGTAAACAATTAAATTTAATTATTAAAAAATTATAAGAAATTATATCGAAATTAATAATGATAATAATGAAAATACCATACCTTTCCCGAAGCTTAAATTGTAACAAACAAAAACCAAGTTATTCAACCTCTTATGCTCCGATCTATTCCTTTTCTTTGAGTGGATAAATTCAAATATGTTCTAGTTTCGTTCATACCCAATTACACTTGCACATTAACTTAAAATTCGAATCGCAAACCTTTTCAATTCGGGAATACTATTTCTGAATTGATCCCACCAAGAAATTGCGAGTTATAAGATAACAAAAGTAGTGTTATAAACAAAATAAAGTGATAATTAATTTTTAATAAATAAGAAATAGGAAATAACTAATACTTGGAAAAAGTTTTCCTCTTTGTTGAATAGCAATCGACATTCTAAAATCTCCGTAAGACAACTTGTAAAGCTTTATTTGTGAGCTTAAAAGATCTTGCTTCGCGTCAAGAGGAACAATTGTTGTAATTGTTAAAAGCATTCCTATCCTAACTTCAGCTTGCTTTGTAAGATCCAATCTAAAACACGCATTAGGATTAAAAAATGCCCCAGCTGTAAATAATGGAGAAGAAAGTTTTCTTTCCCTTCTCTCATTAATAATTGAGAGATATGGTGCATATAAAGAAGGCTTACTTTTTAGATTGACCTTGATTGCTTTCGTCGCTCTTTCTATAACATCAAAAATATAACTCATTGTTAGCTTTTCTTCACTATCAGCCAACCAAAGCACCCTCACTAAAGGCTCACAAACTCGGACAACAAATTGACATTACGAACAAAATTCTCTGTCTTCCAGTATAATACTACAAACCTCCACTCCAGCATTAGACCTAGCATGCTGAGATGCAACTCACTTATCACTTGTAAACATTTGCCTTAACTCCTTCTTCATCGAAATAAAAGATTGAAGTGATAAGAAATTTGTTGCAAATTTTGTCATAGCAAGGCAACACAAATTCCTACCATTAGTAAATTTCCTTTTCATCAAATTTAAAACCCATGCACAATTATAAATTAATTTTGTCACCTTTTTAGCCTTCTGCCTAGTCTCATCAATAATAGGAAAATACCTTGGATCCCCTATATTCTCCAGCATTAAGTCAATGCAATGTGCAATATAAGGTGTCCAAAAAATGAATTATTGGTATTCTGCAACCTTTTCCCTGCCACTTTATAAGCGGAATCATTGTCAGTAATCAAATATCCCAAACAAAGTCTCAGTATTTATAATAAGGCCAGATGCAACAATAGATTTCAGAAACATAGAACCATTTGAAGAATAAACCAAAAAATATATAATAGGCTCTTGTCTCCTATTTGTCCAACCATCACACATAATTGAACATCCATAAATATCCTAACTAACTCTTCTTTCAACCCAATAATTTCTAATTTCAGAAACAACACAACGCAAAAGTTTACTTCTTAAGTCATCAATCAATGGCCCTTTGTATCTTGGACCATAAGAGGCTATTGCATCCATCATAGGTTGATAATAATAAGATTGAGAAGCATTGAATAAAAGCCATTTGAAGAATAAACCAAAAAAATTATAATAGGCTCTTGTCTCCTATTTGTCCAACCATTAGACATAATTGAACATCCATAAATACCCTAACTCACTCTTCTTTCAACCCAATAATTTCTAATTTCAAAAACAACACAACGCAAAAGTTTACTTCTTAAGTCATCAATCAATGGCCCTTTGTATCTTGGACCATAAGAGGCTATTGCATCCATCATAGGTTGATAATAATAAGATTGAGAAGCATTGAATAACGAACTTGTATCATACCACCAACTAACTATTGCCATATCTACATTGTGAGTCACATCTCTTAATTGCATTGCACGACAAATTGAAGGTTGGGCTCTAAGAATCTGATGTGAGGAAGAGAGGAAGGCAAGTGACTAGTTTCTTTGCACGACATTGTGACTAGTCACTTGCCTTCCCCTCTTCCTCACATCAGATTCTTCATGATCTTGAGATGGAACACTACCAATACCACTACAACTACCACTTCCACCTTCAACATTTCCATAATCACCACGAAAACCAGAAAACGAACTTCCACTAACAATTTCAAATTTCAATCTTTTCCTTTTATCTTTCTCAAATTGATGTTCATCAATCAATGTTTTGATCTACTACTTCACATCATGACTTACTTTTTTACACGCTTCCACATCTCCTTTAACCCCAGCTAAATGTGTAAGGCCCCAAATTGTAGCCTAGTTGGAATGTTTCATTGAACATGTATTCCATATGACTTACTTATGTTTTTAA
>JANSVA010000008.1:22652084-22664294 GCA_025504915.1 Erythroxylum reticulatum | reverse complement strand
ATTGATTAATAAATAAATTTATCAATTTTAATAATAGAAATTATTTAAAAATCAAATCTCCTGAATATTTTAATTAGCATTTGTGACGACCAAGTAAAAGTGAGCTACCGCGGCGTTATAAAAAAACAAAACGAAAGCGCGTGAATGGAGAGCTAATCTTTCCATCTTTGGGAAATTGAAGTTAGGAGGAAAAAGAGCTACAACAACATCTAATCAATGACACCTATCAGCCTGGATTTCGACTCTTCACCTTTTCGAATATCAACATGATTGGTTGGTTTTGTCAAACATTTTTTTCCTGTACAATTGCTTTTCCACTTGACAAAGAGTTTAAGCCACCCGAGATCAACTAAATAGTTCAAGACATTTTTTAAATAATATTGAAATTTTAAAAAAATCTGTTTTAATTTTTAATATTAAAGTAAATTTAATTTTCGATGCAACTTTCAAGTCATTTATATGTTCTAATTTGTAAGTAAAAATGCAAATAATAATGGATTGAAATATATTGTTAACTTTTTAGAAAAGAATCATAAATCGTCATTTTAATAGTCAAAGGCCGTCAATTTCAATTCCATATCAATAAAACGTATTTATGGGTTTTTCTCTCAATTATAATAAGTTGGTTTATTTTAATATAAAATTAAAATTAATATCAATATGTTAAATAGTATAGATTTCTAACTTGATCACTAACTTAAGGTTAAAATTTATGGAATTTTTATATCAATTTTATTTTTAACATTTTCATATAGATTTAAAAGCTTTATAAAATATAATTTATCAATTCAAAATGTTTATTTTGACAAAAAATAATATGTCAACGAAACAAAAAATAGATTTTTTCTAATTTAAGTTACTTGTTCTCTTATTTTTAAGGGGATAAATAACTTAAACCAATAATTACATTTTTAATTGAAAATTATAAAAATTTCATACTGATGAAAAACATTTGTTTAAAAATTTACCATTAAATGAAAGGAAAGAATGACATAACTGCTATATGTTATGATTTTTAAAGATCCAAACATTTTCTAACGAAGATGGTGATAAAGAATGAATACTACCTTTTCATTAGTGATAATCAAAACTTTAAAATGTTCATAACCTCACTTTCACTAACTTTCAAGATTTTAAATCATGATATCATGAAGAAAGACATTTTAAAGATTTATAAAGAACAAAACAATTTGGATATTAAACAAATTGTCGAGTAATCAAGGACAAGTTATGATCATGTAAGTATATGGACAATAAAAAACTAAAATAAATGTTACATAGTGGTAACGACTCATTATGTTCATAACAAATGGACTTTATGTAGTCGAATCTTAAGGTAAATAATATACCTTAATTTTGTTATTATTTATTCATTGATCATGTTATAATCATACTTATTTATGTTTTTAAATGTAGGTTTACTTAGGAAATCAACGAAGCTCTTAACTATAACTTTGGATAACTATAGTACAAATAATGTTGTAGTCAAAAAATTGAAGACTAGGTTGTAATATAGAAGATTGCTGTTGGAATGAAGATTATTCCATATGCATTATTTTATGCATATTATGGATTTGGTAGTGAATGTGAGTTGAAGATAATAAAGGAAGGATGGAGGCAAACCAAGAATAATGTAGTGTATTAGAGTGTAACACCAAATGAGTTGAATTTTTTTAAAAAATTGCACAATAATTATGCATTCTATACCCAAATAAGTTGCTTTTTGATTGTCCAATAAGAAGAAATTCGACATTCAAAATACTAAAGTTAGTAATTGATGTATTTGTTAGGTTGAGACAATCAGATTCACAGGATACTTGCTTACTAATAAAAGATCAATACGAGTTAGCTAAAGCAATTTGTACGAAGTTGGTGATAATTCATAAAGTCAGCAAAATATCTAACTCACACATCTCCTTTAGTAGCATGTCTGAGATTTAACTAGTATTAACTAAGTGGATTTTTTTAATTCCAGTAAGGTAATTTTAACAATTGGGGAGTAGACGGTGGAGAAACTTAATACTTATTAGACTATAATTGGTAATACCATGGTAGTAATATTTGCGTTGGACTTGAGGTAATACATGGAGCGAATTTAATCTTTTGACCACAGGTATACGGTGAGCGTATGAAAGGACGTATCGATATTATTAAACAATTAATAGTATAATTTGTTTAATTATTATCAATTAAGAATAGATAAAGAACTGTATTACAATAGTTTAGGATTAGTTTTATCTTTTGTTGATACATCATTATCAAACATAGATAAAGGTTTGACATTTCATTTTAAGGAATTTATTAACAATAAAAGGGCGCAAATAATAATAAGCATTTTGACGTATTACTTGGTGAAAGTTGGAGCTCGATATTTGATCAGGCAAATAATTGGACGACACTTGTTATTAATTCCAGTATCTAATATTACTTCCAAAATTACCTTTAATACTGTTGATCAAATGGTGAGTTCTCATTGTAATCTACTTAATCTTAAGATTATAGAAGCCCTAATGTCTGCTTGAAATTAGTTGGGTATTGAAAATATTAAAGGTAAACTCTACATTTTATGATTTGTTAGCTTTTTTTAGTTTTCCGGAATTTTAACAATAATTTATTATTATCTTATATTCTCTTTTCTATATGTGATAGGTGCAAAGACTATTCATCTAATTGAACATTTTTTTAAGGAATGTCTGATGTTGAATGTATATTTATTTGTTAATTAGTATACATTCATTTAACAAAAGTTTTACATAATTAAGTTATGATTTACATGCTAATTTTTTTTATATATGTACATAAAGAGGCATGACCTATTAGCGATCCTAAGAGAACAATTAGTTAGGGCCTTTTTTTTTTTTTTTTCCTTCCTACTACTGGTTTTTCAATCTTTAAATTTTGATTTACATTTTTTTGGTGAAAATAATTTGGGTTGCCTCCAAATATTGAAAATGGAGATGTATATAGTCGAACTTTGTGGTTTTTTGTAGAACAAAAGAAAACTCTTTACCATTGCCTCTGTCTATAACATGATGCATTTAGATAAGCTTAAGTTTCTAACTTTAGCTTCTCAAAGTCCAGAAATCATCCATCCTTAGCACGGTCTGTTGAAAGTTTGTTACTTATTTTGATTGTCTGTTATTACTGATTGGTTCCCATTGATCTTATTAAAGATCAATAATAGTGTGGTAAGTTTCTTTGAGTTTATGCTTCTAGTAATGCTGTTTCTATCAATTTTTAGTTACTTTAATGAGAGAATAAATTGTTATGATGATGATCTTGCTTTAGGATCTATTTTAAATGGCATAAAAATGTTAAGAAAATTCATAATAAACTTGTTTTCTGAGACATATAGTTCATCACTTGATAACCCTATCAAAGGTTGCTTCTTAGTGGATGACAGAGTTGATATATCCTGAGTAATTTAGGAATAGGGATCTAACTTTATAATTTGATACATTAGTTTGCAATAGCATAAGTGGGGTGAAATTTTAGGAGATTGTTGCATTTAGTTTTTGATGTTTAACTGTTGTATTTAGTTGTTCTTATTGATTGGTTATTTAAATGAAATTTCTTTTATAGTGACATTATCTGGGACTTGATGTTCAATGCCCCATGATGATTGTACGAATTGAGTTCATTCATGTATTCAATCATATCATATTTCTTAGGTGGGTTACATGTGAGTTGTACGAAGGGAGTTGCTACCTTACTACACATTTTGTACCATTGCTATTATGGAAGGCGTAAACCAAATAGTTACTCCTGATTTAAGCTGGGCTCGTTGTTGGACTTAAATTAAAACCTACTTTATCGAAATTTTTATAAATAAAAAGGGCAAGCTAATTAGGGAAAACGTTAAATAAAAATACAGAAAATGAAAAGAAAGGGACGAAAAGGAGAGAAGCAAGTCGATCCCATCTTGTAGTTGTAGCCCACTTCTTGATTTCTCCAATTCCCACACTAATAAACTTTGCGTGTAGTTATAACCCACTTCTTGATTTCTCCAATTCCCACACTTTCCTGTGTATGGTGAGAACCATCAACCATGTCAAATCTTGGTGACGATGAATTGGCCTTAATTCTCAACTGGGTCTACCACCATAATGACAGAAAATCCTGCTCTCTTGTCTCCAAGCAATGGCTTCGAGTCGAAGGCCAAACGAGATCCTTCATCAGAATACTCGAGCTCGATGATCTTCAAAGTTTCTTACCCAGATTTCCAAATTTGCTCCACCTTGAATCCCAACTGCTTATAACTGATTCCCACCTCCAATTCATTGCTCAAATGTGCCCCAAGATCGAGTTCCTCAATTTCAATCTAAAGCCTTCGCGGCGGGGTGAATATTTTCATGGGCTTGATGAATTCCCCGACTTCAGTGATTTTGGTGATAATGGAGTTCGCTCTCTTGCAAAGACATGTTGCAATTTGACCAAGGTGTTGTTAAGAAGGAGAAAGAATGTTGCTAATCACGGGGTAATCACTCTTGTAAACTTAGCGCAAAATTTGACCACGTTGGATTTGGGGTGGTGTAATTCGATTAGTGACCAATCTCTTGAAGCGATTAGCGGTTTGCACTTTATTCGAGTTTTAAATCTAGAAGGCTGTTCGTTGATTACTGATCGTGGGTTGGGTTTTTTGGCTAATGGGTCTTCTTCAAGATCATTAAAAAAATTGGTTCTTGCAGATTGTGACAGAGTCACAGATTTTGGGATCTCTCTTTTGCAGGGAATGTGTTGTCTGGAGGAGCTTAATTTGGCCGAGTGTGGACCTAAAGTGACTGATAACGGAGGGATGGTGGTTGCTTCAATTCCAAGTCTCAAAAGACTGAATCTTTCATGGCTTATCAATGTGTCGGACATTACTCTCGTTGCAATAGCAGAAAATTGTGAGGAATTGGTAGCGCTTGTATTAACAGGTTGTGAGATGATTACTGGAGCTGGGGTTCGTGCTTTTGCAAATCATGAACGATTGGAGTCGCTGGTGTTGGCTTCCTGTTATAGTATTTGTGGGGATGATGTTGAGATGGTGCTTAAATGCAAGACATTAAGGCAAATTGTGCTTGATAAGGGATTGAGGATGTGGATACCTGCAAGAACTCAAGAAAACATTAGCAGATCTTGTCAGCTTCATTGGAGATGATTACGACAGGAAAAGTTGAATGAAATTATGCAAGGTATTATGTTCTCCAGTTGTTCTTTGTTCGGGGAAGGAGTAACGAATGTTGCTAATATATATTGTCTTATCGCTTGAATGTTCTAGCTTTTTGTTAATCAAAATACTTTATAGTTCTGGTGACTTTTCTGTAGAATGTGAATTGTTGGAGAGTAACCGAACTTTGTTTTACTTTACAGCTTGAAGCAAACAAGCGGCTTGGAGATGTCTTAATTTGTTGCTTGAATAATTTCTTCGGTCGAGAAATGTTATGTTCGTTTTAAAGCGGGACAGCCAGATGAAGTTGATAAAAGGGTGTCGACATTGTTGGTCTTATTGATAGCTCCAAGGTCTGATGACAACATCAAGGGTGCTTCCCTTAAAATAAGTTTTGTACTTTCCTTTTGCTGTTATAAACTGTTTCCTTTATGAGCAGGGTAAGAACAGCTCGATCCAAAGGCCGAAGTGAAAAGAACTGAAGTTCCGCGGAGTAGGGACAAATAGTCTCCGTATTAATATTTCAATAGTATTGTAGAATTTCTGTAGATGCTTTTGGGTGTGTAAAGAAGGAATATAATTCTCAATTTGTTTAGCTTCCATTGTATCTTTTTCCCTACAAACAAGAGATGTCGTATGCGGAGACTCCGTTTGCAAAGCGTTTTCCCTTCAATTCGATCCCACTCTTCTAAATTTATCATGGGAAAAAATGGGAAAAAACCGTGGCTGGCAAATGATGGCTATCATGAGTCATCACTTGCCACGTAAAATGAATTGGTGTTAATAAATATATATTTATCATTTATTTATTTTTAAATGTAAATTAGATTAAGTCATAAAAGGCAATATCAATTGTTACAAGCATAAATCTAATGTTTTAAAAACCGAATCGGACATCGAATTGGTCGAAGGAAAGGTTTAAGATTTAAAGATTCAACCGGTAATGAACCGTTATAAAACTAGTATATAATAAATAAGAAATAAAATTTAAAAGAACAAGTAAAAATAAAATATTTTATTAAAATAAAAATACACCAATATCTATTATTATATAATGACTTAATAGTAAATAAATATTAGTCTAATATAATATTAAAATAACAATAAAAATTAAAATTGTATTTCTGAAGGAGGTTGTATCTCATCATTATCAAAAGCTCCAAATTCTCTAACGCTATTTAAAGATTTGTAAATTACGCTTTCATCTAAAGTATCTGCATCAACTTCTTTTACTGCATTAAAATAAATTTCGAATTAGTAATGTATGAAATTATTTTCAATTGTAAACTTGTAATATAGTATAATTTTAATTTAAATATGATTAAAATAAGATATGAATTGACCATCAGTAGAAGTTCTTAATTCATTCGTTGTGACAAGTTAAACAGTTTGGGGCGATTTTTGAAAATCGTTGGTAAAAGTTAACTTTGGCTATAATTTTTAAAAATCTTTGTTAAAACTTAAAAGGTTAATTTTTTGTCACAATTTATAAAATTGTCCTTAAAAATTTAACTTTTTATGCTAATTTTGAAAACACATTTAGCAACAATTTTCAAAATGGTAATAAAAAACACAGCAAAAAGTTTATATTGTTGTAGTGACCTACGACTTCTACTTTATTGACCCTTGCAGGGAATGACAACCTTTTGATATAGTAAGATGGCACTGGATAATGCACTAAGGCCTCCATTGATGAGATTTAAGTTGGACGTTAATGGCCAATCGAAATAGTACACGTGGTCATAACAAACGGAGAGTTGGAACATGTTTTGATCGGAGTCTGAAAACCATTGTAAAGTGTATGGTTTGTATTGTAATATAGTTGTTTGTAATTACTCATTGTTAAAGCTTTATGGTTATGTACTTGGGTTTAGTCTTGTCGATGATCATACATGGGAGGTTGAGGTTTACTTTGATGGTTGCATTAGAGGGACTGAGCTTTCATTTGGAGAGATTGACGAGTTAAAAGTAAGGTTTTAAAACAGGACCGAACCGTCCAGTCCGATCGTAAAAACTTTGAACCTGTCAGTGGTCTAGATGTGGTTTCACCTAATAACCTCTATGTATAAAAACTAGCCGGGATCAAAATTTTTTCGGTTGGACTATACGGTCTGGTCTAGTTTTTAAAACCTTGCATAAATCATGTCATCAAATAAATGGGTTATTAAACCATCATGATGGCATTACAAAAGATCAAACACATACTAATCATTAATCTGAAGCTCACATAAGACTGGAGTTAATTTGTCTTTAAAGGTCACAAAATGTAACCTGATTGCTTTGATTATTTCCTTTTGTATCCTTAATTGTTGTTTCTTAATGTCCTTGAATATTTTATATTCCTTTCATCCTGTACAACTTGCATTACATATGACACAGCAATGAAAAGACACCATTGCTTTATTTTATCATGCATATTTAAATTTGAACACCAAGCTACAATCTAATATCACTTATCTTGTGCATCTCCTAACACACATCTTTAAGTTATATCCTTCCACAAAGGTTGAGTGAATTGGCATATGGATAAGTAAGTAATACTTTATTGTTCCTACTTGCATGCACATCTATTTTGAAATATCCATAAATTTATTCAATCTATCAATTGTAGGTAACCTATTCTTGATTGCTTTCTACATTATGATTGAAGCTTGAGGTATCATACACTTACACCAGACAAGTTTATGCCATGTTACCATATTTCCCTACTTTTAAAACAACTTTTTACAAGTCAAATTGTTGAATTTATGATTTCTAGAAAAATTCCATCAGTTGACAGCTACTTTGTTTTCCTTGAGTTCACTGCTATTAATTTGATTATACAAATTAGATATCGAATACTTAATAAAATTTTAGTTTTATGTGCTAAAGCATAAGCAACAGATTGGTCATCCCCAATGATATTTCTGATCAAATTGAGCTCACTAATATCCTCACAAACTCTAGTAGTTACCCATCTGTCATAACAAAGGATATGACAATTTGATCATATATGGTCTGACTGTGCTTTTGAGTCTGAAAATCATTTTAGTTGTGTTTAAGGCAGTTTTAAGTATATTGATTAGATCCCTTTGATGTAACAAGCATTGATCCACTTAAACCATAAGGATTACTTGTTTTTTAATGATCATCCACAAATTACAAATCCCCAAAGGGAGCACATTCAACCTACCATGCTTTTTCAGATAGTATACTTTTGACCATTTGACGAGATTGTAGTGTTTATTTGTTTTATTTCTAAACCATAAAATTTTTTTGAGAATAACATCAATTGTTTTAATAACATCCTCTGGAAAATACATGTGAGTTGCCTAATGTATAGTTAGTGCATTGAGTAGAGAAGAGATGACTAATGCTCTCCCAGCTAGGGACAAAGCTTTCAAACTCTAGCATGGTATCGTAGCATGTATTTTATCAATTAGCAATTTGTAATCTCCATAAGTTGACTGAGACGTAGTAATAGGAACTCCCAAATATACAAATGTCAAGTTATGTCTGTTAAAACCTGTAACTTCAAGTATCATTGCTTCTTAATCCATAACTTTGTTAGAGATGTAACAAGAGCTTTTTCTAGAGTTCACTTCAAGTCCAGACATTTTAGAAAACGTTGGAATTGTAGTAATCAAATCCACCGTAGATATTTTATTTTCTTAGGATAACAGTGATAAATCATCAACAAATATAAGATTTGTTATACTTAGCCTTTTACACTTAGAATGATATATGAACTACTTTATTCTCTTCACCATCCTATTAAGTGTTTTACAAAAAACCTTTATAACAAGAGGGAATAGGTAAGGAGATGAAGGATCTCCTTGCCTTATACCTTTGTTGCTTCTAAAACTCCTTGAAGGTTCCCCATTTATAAGTACATTAAAAGATGGAGTGGAGATGCATTAAGAAATCCATTTAATATAATTTCAAGAAAAACCATTGTTTTCATAATGTTAATAAGAAATTTCTACTCCACATTGTCATAGGCATTCCTTAAATCAATCTTTAAGGTGCAATTTCTACCCCTCCTTCTTCTATAGTAACCTTTCATAAACTGTAACATTAGAAGAATGTTATCACTCATTGATCTGCTAGGTATATATGCCCTTTATGATTCATCCACATACTTGATGAAAATCTTCTTTAATCTATTAGCTATAACCTTGAATATGATTTTATAGATGGAATTGGAGCAAACAATTGGTCTGTAGTCACAGAAGTGCATCATCTCTCCCTTTTTTGGAATTAAAGTTATGAAGTTTCTATTAATCTCCTTGAGCAAGTTCCTACAATTGAAGAATTCTAGAATAGCTTCATGAACCATACTCTAGTTATGTGCTAGGTTTTGTTAAAGAACATCATTTTAAAACCATATAGACTAGGAGCTTTGTATGGATTGTTTGACTTTACCGCTTCATCAGTCTCCTCACTAGTGACAGTTTTGACAATGTTTCAACATCTTTGGGAATTATGGTTTCCAACATGATCTCCTTAATTAGTTTAAATGTTTAGTGAGCATTAGCTGGTGCATTCATGATTGAATTGAAGTAATTAGAAGCTTCTTCAAGTAACTCATGTTGTTATGATATGCTTTGATTATATTTAATCCCACTGACAATTCTGTTGGAGCATTTCCTTGTTAACACAAAAGTATGGTAAAAAGTGGAATTTTTACCATCCTCTTTAAGCCACTACACCCTTGATCTTTGCTTCATCATAGAATGATCATATAACAAGGCTCTTGATAGGTTACACATTTCAATCTTCTCATTTGTTGAAGTTCATTATACTTAAGATTTCTGTATAACTCATCTTGTATAATTCTAAGTGCCTCTTTGGAAGTTGTTAAATTGATGAATGTTTCCAATATACTCCTTAACAACTAATTTAGGGACATTATAATGAGTTTCATTTTTTTGTGTGTAAAAAAAATTGCTTGATACCCTGAACTTCAGTAGAGATAGCTTTCTAGATGATTTTATTAAAGTCTACCAAAGAGGTTAAGAAATTATTAAATCTGAAATTTGTTTTGATACTTACAACTTGTGTTTGACTCTATATGATGCATATTGAGTGATTAAAGAGATTGTTTGTATTGAAAATTGAGGATGAGCTAAGGAATTGCTAAATCCATTTCAGATTTGCCATACATCTATCCAATTTTTTCCTAATGAAACTGCTTCCATGCTGATTGTTGTTCCATATGAAGTAGTTTCCACCTTAAGGTATATTAGACAACTAAATATCTGTAATACATTGTTTGAACTTTGAACAAGATTATTTATAAGCATGTACACCCTCAACTTCTTTAAAATTAGGATATTATTGAAATCTACAATTAATAGCCATGGTTTTTAATTACTATAAACACCTTTTCTTAATTGATTCCATAATTGATTCCTCTGAAATGCGTTGTTGTGTGCATAAATAAAGGAGATTACACCAGCTTTAGTTGCAGTGTTGCATGATACATGAACATATATAGCCTAATCAGACATTCCTAAGATTGTTACATTTACAGTTTGATGATTTAAGTATAACAAGATCCTCCCATTAAGATGATGAGGATGGTTTGTGAATTGCCTATAGTTAAAAGAGAGCATCTCCAATAAATCACATTTATCTTCTTTTATTCTTGATTCGAGCAATCAAAACATGTTTGGTTTGTGCTCTAAGATAAGGTTTTTGAACAAAAATTTCCTAGAAAGAGCATTTACTCCTCTTATATTCCAAATGATGACTTTCATATTTTGGAATTTGAAGCCAAAGGCTTCTCCCTTTTGCAAGATCTTCTCCTTCAAATAGGTTCAAATTGTAAGGACCTAAATTGTACCCTAGTTGAAATGTTACATGTTCATGAATGTATATGTATGATAGGTGTTAAAATTGTGATATGATTGAGAATTACATATGGCTTGAATTTTGGTTTAATGGATTATACTTAGTGATTTGGAATTAATTAACACCATTAGAGAATTGAGATATTAAAATGTACATTTAGACGAGGAAAATTATCAACTAGCAAGATAGGTTGATACATGAAAATTGGAATGACTAAGCTTATAAGTTAGTGACATTTGACATAGTTAATGCATCGACATTTGACAACATTGGTTGAGTGACAAGTGGCCTAATTGAATTGTAACATTTGGCAGCCACACATGAAGATATGTAGATGGCTTCATTGAGGGACAAGTATCTTATCTTCATGTGTGACGTGTGGCTTGATTAAATCAAGAACACCTAGCAACTAGAGAGTTAGGTAGGTGGTGAATCATCCCTCATTCTTGATGTTTCTGCCTTCTCTCTTCACTTTGATCCTCTCAATCGAAATTCTCTTACTCCCTTATAAAAATTTGGACTTTTATTACAATTTGAAGCATCATCACTTAACATCTTTGTAAGTTACTGTATCAAGAAGTAGGTCTTGCTATTTTCTATGTTATTATTATGTTGGTGCTGAAATATGGACCTTGGTCTAAGAGCTGTGTTTGGTTACTTGGAAGATTAGTTGGCTTGCTTCTTTGGGGTTGTTCTTTGAAGTTAAGAAGGTAAGGGAATGCTAAACTTGATTTCATGTTATAATATGAAATGTTCGATACTTGAATTGAATAGAAAATATGTTAAGATGATGATAAATGAATGCTGAAAAAATGATCCTTGTATGATAACTCTGGTTTGGTTTTGATGTGTGGAAGATATTGATTTGTAAGTTAGGTAATGAATGATTTTTGAATTGGTTTTGGACATGAATTTAATGTAGAATTGAGGCATGAGTTAGGTGGAATTGATGAACTATGGTGAAGGGGTGTTAAAGGTGTATGAAGGAGTTAAGTTTTATAAGCAGTTTGAAGGTTATGTGTGAGTGAACCTTCGGTTCACTTATCCCACAACCATGGGAATTATAGGGAATTTTCCCATGGTTGTGGAAAAATACTACAACAGGTTATATGCCTAAATTCCCCTATTGAGTATGGAGTAGAAAACTGTTGGACCAATGGTGGTTGACAAATTAAATCCCACTTATGTTTTGATAATAATAAAATGTATAGAATTTGTTAAGA
>JANSVA010000008.1:22618049-22632800 GCA_025504915.1 Erythroxylum reticulatum | reverse complement strand
CAAATTTGTTGAGGATACAACAATAAGGAGAAGATAGATTGCTAAAGGAAAAGATTCAAAAGCAAAGGATTTGGATAGAAGAAGAAGGAGAGGATAACGTAGTGAGGATTTAAAGCTATAGCAAAGGAGTCAGTAATATTATACATCTTGTTTATGTTTCTATCATCCTTATACCATACGATGTGTAGATTGGCATGATGATTTTGATTTGTTGCTTCTGCTAGAAACATGATTTCTTAAAAGTTTTGAAATCTACCGTTTCTCCAAATATAGCATGCTTTTTTTTTTGATCCAACAGTAACATCTCGTTTTCCCCATGTTAAGGGTTAGAACCCCATAATAGTGAACATGAGAGATATAAGTGAAAAAATTAAGAAATGCACTTCATGCTCATACATAATTTAGCATACATACACGTGAATTTGATTATTGCACACATTACAATGATTTGTTCATGCACTCATTTGACATTTTTTAGGTATAAATGATTGTTTTAATGTCATTATGATATGGATAGTGAATCTTTTTTCCTTAAAAATTGTTATGGTGAGTTAAGTTATTGATTTATAATTTTTAGTTAAATTTGAGAATTTTCTAAAATTATGGGTATTTTTGGACTAGGGAAAATGTCAAGTAGTAGAACAATTGATAAATGACAGTAGAAATAAGTGTTAAATGGTAGTAGAAATTATTGATAAGTGACATTAAGATTTAATGAAAAGTGTCATAGAAAATCTGGAGACAATTGGATTGGAAATGAGGATACAAATAGACTAGTAGTTTAAAAGACTAAGTGAAGACCATAAGGTGGTGACATGTGGGAAGTGACAAATGTCACTTGCCTTGCCACGCACCTCACTTATGTACGGCCTAAATGAAAGACAGCCATTTGGTCTTTCATTTTATTTCTTTAGCTAAATGCTCTCTTTTCATTTCATTCTTCATCTTCTCCATTCACGACATTTTCTTACCAATCCTACTCTCAATTTTGAGTTGCCATCATCTTCACTTTATACTTCAAGACCTTTGTTATTTCTATATCTTGTTACTAAAAGATCCACTCTATTCCACCTTAACAGTTGATGATCATGTGATGTGAAAGGAGCTAGGGTATCTTAGAGAATCTTGAAGAAGCTTTGGATAAATCAAGTAAGTAACATAATAATCTTCATAGATTTGTTAAATGAAGCATATTTGATGATGAGTTTAGGATGAAAATGATGAAGTGTGCTGGAATATGTTAAATGGAATGTTTTTACTTAATAGGCATCTATATTTTGGCCATATCTTGATTTGTAGACATCTAAGCGGGATGATTTTAATTTTAGATTAAACTAGAGACATATTGATATTTGTTCATGATGGAATCGGATTTGAATTCTATTTTTAGGGTTTAAAAAGTTGGCTTGAAGTTGAGTAGAATGTGTTGTTGTAGTTTGGGAACATTCTATAGTATTTTAGTTATAACTTCCATACTACTAAACCAAACTACATGAAATTGGTGTCATTTGAAACTTAATACATATGAGAATATTTGTTTAGAATAATGTATTGGCTAAATACTTCTTTTTTCTTGTCAAATGTCAATGCAAATTGACCCAAAAATCTATTTTGAGAAAAGCCATCAAGTAGTACATGATCCTGCACAAGCACGATCATGATAGAGAGGAGATATCAAGTAGTGCATGATCATGCTTGAAAGATAGGGAATGTCAGGTTATGTACAACAAGCATGATTGTGATAGAGAGGAATTTATAGGAAGTGCATAATCGTGACAGTGAAGGTGCAATGCTTTTTGATAGTTTCAAACACCCTTCACCCTTTTAACCATAACTCCTTCTCTGGACCTCCAATTGACTTGAAATTTGAACCACAAGCTCCTCACACATTAGTGTCTTACATGGGCATTTTCAAAATATATGTCACGTTACATGCATTTTAGGCATGTCATAGCAGGCAATGGCAACTGATCTCCAATCTAATTCGCATTTACATGAGTCACATACATGAACATTTGTTAAGAGTTTGAGTTGACAAAACTAGTGAGAAGAATGATGATCTGTCAGAATGTGAGATAATGAAAGTTTGTGGATATTTAGAAATGAAAAATAGTATATGGTTAGATATGACAGATAAAGATTCAACACAATTGTATTGGTGGATGTATTATTGAATATGACATCAATATTGTATTGTGGTGTTATATCCTCGAATGTGATATAGATGTGAATGCATTGTTGTGGATTGTTTGAGAAAATAAAGATATAAGTAGAAATGATGAGATTAAAGTATACAAGTAGAATGGAATGAAAACAAAATTTTATTATGACCTTAAGAAGATGAACTTAGAACTAAAATGGTTGTTTGAATAATATGTCAAGAGTTATGATCTGTCATAAGAATATATTAGTGGAATTGAGATCAGAATTTCATAATGATTACGCATCTATAATTTTGAATTGATTGTGAATAAACTTATGTAAGATGAAATAAACGATGATTGGAAGAGAGGATAAATGACAACGAGATAAGTAAAAGCCCCTAAGGTTAAGTTGATTTGTTATTGTGAGTGTATATCTGAAAATGTGATTACTTGACAAGTGATGTTATTACCACATATATGTTATATGTTTGGAGATAATATAGGAAGTGATATGTGATTTATTAAATGCTCATCATTCTTATCCCCCATAGTTAAACTTATGGGATGACTCAGAGTAGCACATAAAAACGTTTATAATAATCAATTGGGGATAGATTGAGAGTGTAAATGATGAAACGTTATGTGATAAATTCGAATAAAAGGAAGGAAAAAGAAGCAGGACACAATCGTGGTATAGTCCTTATGATCTTGTTTTAGTTTATTTGGTTCTATCATGATTGTGAAAAGGTCCATCACGATCGTGGCAGGCACAAAAATAAAAATGTTTTTTAGAATCAATTGGAATCCAGGTATCTTATCAAAAATACATTCTTAAATAAGATGTAATGATCTTGATGGAACATATCAAAGTATAAGAGTAAATGAATATGTTTACTGTTCCACTGAGTTTTATTATAAGGAATATTCTAATCGTGTAAGATATGATAAAAATTGATCTTATTGAGAGATCATGAATAGTTATAAGTACTCTTCTTGAGGTATTATAAATGACTAAAAAGCAATGATGAATGTAATTAACTGATAAATAGTATGTAAACAGTACAGATGATTGAGGACAAAATTTTTCTTTTGATATAGACTTTCATCGAAGTATATCATGTAAGTCAAATGTTCCATTTCTAGAAATGAATGATTATTGAACAGATTATAAGTGAATATTGGAGTCCCACTTCTATCGCAGACTCAAGCATAAGAAGTTGAATATGCTACAGAGAGTATATGTGGCTTATTGATGAAAGGTAACCAGTTTACATTATTAGGTTTATGAAATTGGGATGATATTATTGCTATTGCAGAAGGAACTTAGGTCAACAAGATATTATATATTCATATATTACAAAGGTATAAGTTAGACTTGGTGAGTGTGTTCAGGAACTTGAGGCCGGCAAATAGATTCAAATGTGTGGAGAAACTAGTAAGAATGGTCTAGCATTAGAATAAGTCGATGAGAAATTAGATGAAATCAAATGAATGGAAAAAATCATTCGAGAAAAGAAGTCAATTAGGATACTGAAAATAATAGGAGATAATATTATCTCATTTGAGGAATTAGTTACTTAAGGAATTACGAGAACTAATTATAGGCACATTGAGTTTCGTCAACATCTGTTTGAGTTAAAAAAATGCCCTTGATAGTATTATGGTATTGAAGAATAAAGTGTCCCAATTTTGCTTGGATCAGTTAGTGACTATAATCATAGATGTTATATTGAATGTATTTGAAAAGTTATGAAGAATATTTTGAACATTTGAGGTTAATCTTATTAATTAAGGGAGAAACAATTAGATGTCAAGTTCAATAAGAGTGAATCTTAGCTTGATCAAATAATATGTTAGGTTGTATAGTATCTGAACATGGCATATTGGGAGACCTAAAGAAAATAGAGGTAATGAAGAAGTGAGAAACTTCGAGGAATATATAAGAGAACTAGAGTTTTCTAGAACTAGCTGTATATTGGATACTACTAGAGACTGTTAAGGAGTTTTTACTAATCTTAGCCCTTTGACAAAATTTCTGAGGAAAAATTTGTCATTCAGATGGACTAATGAATGTAAAAAGAATTTTAAGGAATTAAAACACCGATTAATTACAACACCAATGTTAATTATATTAATTGGATTTGCAGATTTTATAGTATATAATCATGTTTCACACTAAGATTATGATGTAATCCAACGCAACATCATAGAGTGATTCATATGCATCAAGACAATTAAAGTCTCATGAGTTGATTATTTGATACATGTTTTAGAACTTGTTGTAATAGTAATTGCTTTGAAAGCTTGGAGACATTATATGTACAGTGAAACATTTTGGATATATATATATATAATCATACATATCATTGAAGTTTGAGGCAATTATTAAGTTTAAAAGGGTTGAATATAAGATCGAGACAATGGATAGAATTACTGAAAGATTATGATTGTACAAATGAGTACTATCCTGGTAAAGCTAGTGTGTATCTAATGCATTAACAAAAAAATTCAATAACATAATAGCATAAATTCAGATATTGAGATTACCAATCATAGTGCAATAAAGAGGATAGAATGTTGAGTTGAATTTGGGGCAAAATGAAGTATAATTAGCTATATTGAAATTTAAAATCGGTTTTACAGGACTAGTAAAGCATGAAATGAGGATTCAAAATTGTGAACCTTATTGAGGAATTGAAAATGAATCCAAATTTTGAGTTTGAATAGGAAAAATGATATTTTGTGATTGTAGTTAAAAGTATGAGTACCTAATATAGATGACTGAGTAAAGAGATTATTAAAGAAAGTTCAAATAGTAACCTATACATCCTAGTACGAATACGCTAAAACAACATTTAGCAGCCAAGGATGAAGAAGCAAGTGGCTAAAGGTATGACTGAATATTTGATTTTCGACAGTCTTAACTGTTGGAGATATACTTAGAGCTTAAATTTTACAGTTCCTAGGAACATGAGATTAACGTACAGTTCTGATTTGAATTTGATTTGGTAGGACATGGTATGAGGCGTTAAATGACAAAAAGAGTCGTTCACCCTTATATTGAAATAAAAAGGGCCTAAAAATAGTTAAAGGACATAATTGATTTAATGTACTTTTGATAAGTGAAATGAATCTACAATAGAAATTAAGTGATTTAAGAAAGATAAATGAGTTAGGTGGATTAAGAACAAAGATATGGAATAGAGTGAGATAGACATAACAATTAAGTGGATTAACACTAAAAAGATATGAAATATCAAGCGAAAGATGAAATATTTCTGAGAGTATTGCCGTGGCAAGGTGTGCTCAAGTTAGGAAAAAGGGGGAGCTAGGCCCAACATAAATTGGTCCATTTAAATTATTGTTAGAATAGGACCATTGACTTATGAGTTAGTATTACCAATAAAAGATGTTTAAGATTCAGACAGTGTTACATGGATACGTTTAGGAAATATCATTATGATCCGATATATGTGTTATTGATACCGGAAGTGAAATTGTGAGTAATCTGAAATATGTTGAGGAAATAGTTTAGATAGTGTGATATCTAAATAAGTGACTAAAAAATCGAGTGATTCCATTAACTATTGTCGCTTGAGAGGAACCGTTCGAGTGAAGAAGTTACATGGGAAACGGGGTAGTATTGAGGAAACATTGCCCTTGCCTTTTAATGATTCAGATAAGAATTTGGTGGACGAAATTTATTAAGGTTGGGAGAATTGTAACATCCCGTTTTCCACATGTTAAAGGTTAGAACCCTAGAATACTGAACATGAGAGATATTATTGAGAAAATTAAGAAATGTACTTCATCTTTCAATTTTTATTTGCCATCATCTTTCACTTTATCCTTCAAGATCTTTGTTATTTCTACATCTGGTTACAAAAAGACCCTTGTTATTCCACCTTAACTGTTGATCATTTTGTGATGTGGGAGGATCTAGGGTTTCTTGAAGACTCTTGAAGAAGCTTTGGGTAAATCAAGTAGGTAACATATTAATCTTCATAGCTTTATTAAATGAAGCATATTTGATGATGAGTTTAGTATGAAAATGATGAAGTGTGCTGGAATACGTTAAATGGAGTGTTTTCACTAAACAGACATCTGTATTTTAACCATATCTTGATCTGTAGGCATCCAAATTGGATTTTTTAAATTTTATATTACACTAGAGACATATTTCTATGTTTTTATGAAGGAATATAATTTTAATTCTATCTTTAAGGGTTTAAAAAGTTGGCTTCAAGTTTAGTACATTGTGTTGTCGTAATTTTGGGAACATTTTGTAGTATTTTAGGTATAACTGGCAGAATATTGCACCAAACTTCATGAAATTAGTGTCATTAGAAACTTAAGACATATTGGAACATTGTTTTATAAGAATTTATTACCTATATACTTCCATTTTCTTATCAAAATGGAAATAAACATTGACCTAAAAATTTGTTTTGAGAAAAGCCATCAGGTAGTGCATTATCGTGCACAAGCACAATCGTGACAGAGAGGAGATATCAGGTAGTGCATGATCATGCACAAGCATGATTGTGATAGAGAGGAAATGTAGGGTAGTGCACAATCATGCATAAGCACGATGTTGACAGAGAGGAATCAACAGAAAGTGCACGATCGTGACAGTGAAGGTGCAATGCTTTTTCATAGTTTTAAACACTCTTCACTCTTTTGACCTTAACTCCTTCTCTGGACCTCTGATTGACTTAAAATTTGAACCACAAGCTCCTAACACATTTTCATTCTTCTCCATTAAATTTCATGGTCATCGGAATTTATTATAAATGGATTGATAATGATTGATTGATGATGTTATAATAATCAAGTCTATTGAGCCATAAACCTTAGTGCATGATTGAGTGATAAACTTAGAATAAATTTGTATTATTGAGGTGTAAACCTAAGTTCAAATTAGACACATATAAGCTTTGAAGTATGAATGATCATGAGATGAGAATAAAGGAAATAGACCCAATATTGTCATTGAGCATGCATTGTAAATAATCTATATATATACATATGTGCATAAATGAGTACTTATTTAATTGTGCAAAGTTGTGATGTGTGTAAATTTGGGTTGCAAGATATAGAAGAACAATTAGAGCAATAATATACAAACTTTGCTAGGACTTCGAGGCAATAGCTATCTAGAGCAAACTGTGAGTCAACCTAGATGGTCTCACTTTCATTGTTTGTTCTGTTTTAAAATTTTGTATTTAAATTACTACTAAATGTGAATGTGATTGAGACAATTCTGGACATTACTAGTCCAATGAGTTTAATAAATGTGAGAACATAGGAAGTGCTTCATTGAATGTGAATGTAAATGTGAATGTGAAAGAAATAAGTGATTCTCAATATTTTTTTTGAATATCGGACATTGATCCGATGAAAAATTTGAATGCAAGAGAGTGACTGAGTATATATGAATATGATGCATTTCATTATATGAATGCATGATAACATAAAGGCAGTTATGATCAGAGTGACCAGTCTGAAAGAGCTTAAAGTTTGGAATATACACAAGGGCCATAGGCTTGGTTGTTAATGTGCCCAGTGTCCACAAAGGGATATTGGACAATATTTGAAACAAGCCCAACATCCACAAGGGATATAGCCTAGTAAAAAGGCACTAGGTCATAACAATAACAATTGAAAGTGAGTCTCATGAGCATTGCATATATAATTGATATGTATGTTTTAAATAATCGAAATGAATTGTTTGACAGCTCTGAATGTGAAATATGGAATAAATGATCAAAGTGTTATCTGATACTATTTGATTATTAGTGAAATGATGTGTAATATATGATGATATGAAGTGTATGTGAAATTGTAGTATGAACTGTTGTGTTATATGATATGAGTGAGCCGTCGAGGATGGTCCGCTCATTGAGTTCACAAAACTCACCCCAAAATTGCAACATTAGTTTTTAGGCTCAAAGGAGTTACCCCGTTAGACCAATTAGAGTCTAACCACTGCATTCATATAAAAGATAGAGGTTAAGATCAGGTGTACTTGCATATGTTTACAATCTTTCTTTTTTATTTTAAAAATTGTATTCTGGAACTACTGCACAACATTTATACGAATTGAAAAATGTACTAGTTGTATGACTAGAAATGTTTTGTAATGGGCCCAGATGATTATTGGAATGTATGATGATGTGTTAATCGTTTGTTACACTTAAGACTAAAATTTATTTTTTGAATAAAATGAGCTGAAAAAGGTTTATTGTTCCTTCTAAATATGCGTGTGATGTGTGACAAATTTTCATTAGGTTTGTTCAAACATGCTAACCTCGTAGAGTATATTCTTGAATACCATCTGTATGTTCAGGGATATACACTATAAGTGTGGGGTGCTACACTCAGCCTAGAGTTGTACGATTTGAAGATTGATAGCATTCCCCTATGGTTGTGCTTACATGAATTTCCACTTGAATATTAGAAAATGAGTGGGTTAAGTCACCTTACGAGTTTTATTGATATACCTATTGCACTTGATTAAGCTACTGCTGAAACTAAGCGTGTCATTTATGCTCTTTTTTTTTTACTTGTGACCTCTTTCACTGACCTATTAGATGCCATTCCATTCCATTCCTTCAATTCAATAAAGATTTAGAACCCATTGAGGACTAGCTACGTGTAATATATACTTGGAGACCTCAAACTGGTAACTAGTGAAAGTGGATCCCTACTGGTAAGACCTTTAAAATAGGGGGTTATTAGGAGCTCTTATTGGATACTGAAGAAAAGTATGCCACAATTAGAAATAGCATAGCACCTCTACACTTCCCAACACCTCGTAAAGCTCACATAATGGAGGACCATAATGAATTGTTAATCACTGGCCATAAATCGTTAGCATCAATTCTTGATTAGTACATAGATGGGAGAGGAATTACACATTGAGATGGCAGCCACGTAACCATGTCCAGTGGCAACTAAACCTATCCTATGGAGGCTACATTACAGAGGAATGACCAAGCTATGAATAGTCACATGAACAGTATTATGAATGGTGCACATATTGGTGAAATCTAACAAGTAGGCTCTCCATCAAAGGTCGATGTTGGAAAAGTGGAGATCATTATTCATTGTCTTAATAGTAACAAACAACAACACCTCCTGACTGATCCAACTTTAGGATTTAACACGGTAGCACGGAAATGTTTAAATAGGAAGAAGAAACTCTCCCTATAGGATACAACTATATCAATATTCTCACATGGAATGTTCGAGGGGCTAATTCCCCTAATAAATAACTGATGATTAGGGACATCTTCCTACAGAACCAGGTCATCTTGGCTAGTGTTTTGGAAACTCAAATAAAAAACAAATTTAACTCAAATAAAAAACCATATGTTAGCTTATTTTCCAGCAAAGTTGAAAAGTTTATCTAACTGCGCCTGTCATCCAAATGGCAAGATTTTTGTCCTTTTATGATTCCTCATCAATATCCATCCACTCTTCCAGTATAACTAATCAAACGATTCACCTAGAGATCGCTATTAAACAACTTAACCACAAGATGTGTATTTCCTTTATATACTCACAAAATAGTGCATACCGGTGACATTTTTTATAGAAGCACATCAAACAAATTGCTTCTTCTATCTTTTACCTTTAGATTTTATCAGGTGATTTCAATTCCATTCTGAGAGTTGAGGAGGCGAAAGGACCTAGGTAGGTGTGTATTCCACTTAATGGATCTAGGTAGTTGCTTAATGTATTGATATAATAATGGGATGAAAGTTTTACACATGGTGAAATAAGCAAGTTGATTATAACTTGATAAGGAAGAATTTAGATATAAGTGTAGCAAATCTATGATGGATGAACCTATTTCCCTGTTGCTTTTCAAGGTTTGCTTGTAATCACTTATCTGATCATACTCCTAACTAGATACTGAGAGAATTATCAATCCATTTTGCTTCAATGACTTTTTGCTACAACTTAAAGGGCTTGAGGAAGGAATATATATTGCTTTGAGGGCGGAGATCCATAGAACTAAACAATTCATACACTTGAAGAAAATACAATTAATTAAGAAAAAGATGAAGACTCTATATAGTGTCAATATTGGCAATACTAATGATCTTGTCAACACTGCTAGAAAAGCCATGGAAGCTATTCAACAGTTGCAATATAATAATCCTGGGAATCTTCAGCTCCAAATAACGAAAAGGGGTGCATTATTTAATTACTCGTAAGCCTTAATACTTGATTATTCATTATCCAAACAAAGAGAAAGAATGGAATGGATGAAACATGGAGACCAAAATGCATTAGTATTCCACAAAGCTATGATTTCACAAAAGGCCAAAAATCGAGTTATCTCCCTAATCCATAACAACATTACTCCTGATTCTTAAACTCAACTCTTACAAGGAGCCTATAATCACTTCAACGAGATTATGCATGTGCCCAAAAATGCATAATCTTCTACATTGTTTCTTAAATAGATTCTGAATGACACTATATCTTCAGATGATGCAAACTAACTAATTAGACCTGTAAGTACACAAGAAATCAAGGAAGCTCTTAGATCTCTTCACTCTTATAAAGCCCCTAGCCCTAATGGTTTCAACATCAATTCTTTTAAGGAAACGCGGGCTCTTATTGACAATATGGTCTCTAAAGCAGTTATGGAATTCTTTACTAATGGCTCCCTTCTCAAAGAGATTAATAAGACCTTCATTACTCTTGTCCCAAAGAGTGGTGAATTGACCAGTTTTACAAACTTTAGACCAATTGCCTATTGAGATTCTCTATATGAAATCATTTCTAAGCTTATCAATAATGGGCTTAATAACATGCTTCATAAATACATTAGTCACACTCAAGGTGCCTATATACTAGGTAGAATAATTCTGGATAACATCCTTTTACTTCAAAATCTTATTACAAAACTACTCCCAAAAGGAAAGCAAGCCCAATTGTTGCATCAAAATTGATCTTAGGAAATCTTATGATAATGTTGATTGGAACTTCATCTCACATATTTTATAGGACCTGGAACTTCCAGGAATGTTTATAAAGTGGATCGAAGAATGCCTTACTATCTCTTTCCATAGTATCTTGATGAATGGGCAATCTATCATGTTCTTTCAAAGTACCAAAGGGATCTAGTATAGGCACCCTATATCTCCTTATCTATTCGCTTTAGTGATGTAAACACTTCATAAAATCATTGAGCATATCGTAGAGCAAGCGAAGGCCTTCAAATACCATTCTAAATGTAATAGATTTAAACTAACCAATCTTTGTTTTGCAGATGACTTGATCTTACTCTCAAAAGCTAATTCCACTTTAATCACAATCTTCATGAAAGCCCTAAAATTCTTCCAAAGAGCTTCATGACTACAAGTAAATTGTTCAAAAGTAGTATATTCTTGTCAAAGAGTGCCTCCCCTCTACAATCATTGGTCACCTTCTTAACGGGTGTTCAATCACGAGCATTCTATTGAAATATTTAGGCATTACCATCTCTCTACATAAATTGAAAGCTAAAGATTATGATGAGTTATTAGACAAAATACATACTAGAATTTCATCATGGAGCTCTAAACATTTGTTACGTATAGTACGGGCTAACTCGTCAACTCAGTTCTCAATTCTCTCAATATCTACTAGGTAGCCCACTTGCCTTTTTTGGCTTCCTTTTGAAAGCCATTGACAAGCTACTCATCAGCTTTTTATCAACAGGAAACCAAGAGACAAATCACAAGACTTTGGTGGAATGGAGAGAACTTTGCATTCCTAGACATAGTGGAGGTTTGGGGTTTAACTCCATTAAACTTATGAACTCAACGTGATCAGGGTAAGTTTTAATCCTATAAACCCTCAACATTCTGTAAGGCTACGAGGATGTAGTGTAAAGCCACGAGGATCTTGTAAACCCTCAACATTCTGTCAGTTTTGATGAAGGTTTGTAGTGTAGTATTAAAGGTGTCAATGCCACGAGGAAGGAGAGTAATCTAATCCTAAAATATAAGGCCAAAAAAAATATGAAATTGAAAATAAAAGATGCAATAGAAATTAATTATGAGAATTGAGTAACCATTCAAATCAGAAATTAAACACAAAAGTACTAATAAGTGAGCAATATGCAATCACAATAGAAATCAACCCAATGAATTTAACAATTTAGGAGAAGGGGGATTTATTTATCAATAAGGATAACCTAGTCGATTATGTGTCAATGGATTGTCAGTTATAAACTATCCTAGGACTAATTACTCTCTCTCAAGTTGTAACCATTAAACACTAAATTATAAACCCTAATCAAATTATGGAATTTGTAATCTCTTAATTCATAAACTATATAAAACCATAACAAGATCTAAAGCACTCTAATAAATTATCGGAACATCACACGTGATCTCACTCTATATAACTACCAATATGATTTGACATGGTTTATATTAAATTGCCTAACTCTCATTAATCTGATTTAATCATTTTCATTCAATTCACCCTCTCAATTTATTACTGAATTATGCAAGAATGCAATCAAATCATGACATTCATCTATTAAGTACAATCGACTAAATTATCATTCAATCAAAATAAAATCCCGAAGGAGAGTTCAGAACATCATCAATATTCCAAATCCTATCATGATACTATCCATCTCAATTCTATACATAAATAAAATTGAAACGAAAAGGAAATAATGACTTAAAATAGACAACGAAAGGTAGGGACTTCAGGAAACCTCCTGATCTAGGAAACACGTCGAGTCAGCTTCGTCTTCCTCTTCTTCCTCTTCCTTGTTTTTCTTTCTCTCTCTCAGTAGTCTCTCTTTAGGGTTTCAAGTCTCACTGATGCAAAAAGTTCTTTTGTGCTCCTCTTAATCCTTTCTTTGATACTGACCTTAAAACACTAACAAAAACATTAAGATACCTCAAAAGCATAATATTTAAGCTCAAAAGATGTACTAACCCATAAAATACTTAAAACATAAATAATTAACAAACTAACATAATTATAACCTAAGCACATATTGAATGATCAAATTAACGGTTAAACACATATTGAACTACACCCTAAAGCACGATGCAATTTACATTTAGCAACATCCCCACACTTAAACATTTTCTTGTCATCAAACAAACAAAAAAATAAACAATAGAAAAACATAAAGCACACAATGCAATAATAAGGCAATGGATTCAACTTCATGAAACAAATTTAACTCTAAACATAATCATTCAAGTTGTTCCAAATTATTAACATGCAAAATCTACGTCTAGGAACTCTGGATTGAATATACATATTAATCAAAACTTAAATGTTAAGTTACCCCTTTTAATTGTACAGACACATTAATAATTATTTAGTTAATTAAACTTTGCAACTAAACCTACGTACGTTTCCATGAAAAGCTAAGCTACTTGTAAGTTTGGTAGGTTTTTATTAGAAAAATTCTTTTTAGTTACTTTTGTGGATATGGACCTAGTCCTTTTACATAGAGGAAAGCATTGGTGATGAATGTCATTCTGGTTACTCAACTGAGTCATGCTTTTAGTAAGTTGCTTGGTTGGACCGTCATTATAGCCTTTTGATGTTAAAGCACACATTTGTGATGCGTGTCGACCTGGTTACTCGTCTACATCACATTCTCAGTTGGCTACTAGCTCTATTTATAACCCAAAGAATAACGAAATAGTTATTTATTTAAAATTTACAAACACTTTTTCTTCTTCTTTTTATATTAATGCAAAGCTACCTAATCAAAAGACCTAAAATTATGAATGAATGTGACAACTTATAGAGTGATAAACTAACACTGAATCCTAATTACCTTGCATATTTTAGCCAAATAACCCAGATCATTAATTTCGCGAGCTAATGACTCTTTACAACTAAATAGATTATGTTTAAAATAAAATTGATTTTGTTCCATCTAAGACATCGATACATTCACACAATTCACAATATGCAACCTAAACACACTAATATAACAATATGCAAAATTCACACTCAAAGTAAAACACACAACCCTCCCCACATTTGAGCAACAAATTGTTGTTCGATCGGAAAACCAAAACATGTACGATTTGGTTAAATGGTATATTTCAAAAGCTTTTTAGAAATCATAACACAACGAAAGTAAGATATCCAAACCAATATGCATAGCCACACATGATACATTATAAAGATAATAAACATAATAACAAGATGGTGATATTATCGACTCCTTTGCTACAGCTTTAATTTCTCGCTGCGCTATCCTCTCCTTCTTCTTGTATCCAATCCTTTGTCAATCTATCCTCTCCTTATTGTTGTATCCTCAACCAAATTGATTTACCACTTGTTATTCTTGGACAACTTGGTTAATAAGATCCTTTGGTAGGAAAGGAGAAGAAATGTTTGGAGGAGAATTTTCTTGGAAGAATGAAGGAAACAATGAGACACTTTCTCATGCAAGTTTCGGCACTCTCATGCAAGATAGGAGAGAGAGTGATAAAAATGCAAGAACACTTTCTTACAAATTCACTATTTCGGTTAAACTCAAAGGAAAGAAGAAGTTTTCATCAAATGCATCACTTCTTTCTTTAATCAATCATAAAGAAGCCAATAAATGAGA
>JANSVA010000008.1:22606529-22617949 GCA_025504915.1 Erythroxylum reticulatum | reverse complement strand
TAATTGTTGAATGCCGGACCTTGGTGAATATCAATATGAAAGAAAATTGAGCACAAGTGAATGATTGAATACATATGATGCATTTAACTATATGAGTGCATGATAACATAAAGGCAACTATGACTGAAGTCACCAGTGAAAAAGAGCTTAAAGCTCAGAATGTGGTAAGAGCCTCTGGCTCACTATGTATAATGAGCCTTATATTCCCAACAGATAAGGGACAGTTATTAATGAGCCCAATATCTATAATGGATACGGGATAGTGAAAAAGGAACTCGGTTACAAAAAAGTAATAAATGAAAGTAAGTCTCATGAACATTGCACATACAATTTATTATCTATTATATGAATGATTGAATTGAATTGTATGAACCATTACGAATGTAAAAAGTGAATAAGTGAATGAAGTGTTATAGGGTGCTTTTTGATAATTGGTAAAAGATGTGTGAATTGATTTTGAACTTGAAACATGAACTGTATGTGTTATGTGTTATGAGTGAGCCATCGATGATAGGTAGCTCATTGAGTTGGCAAAACTTATCAAAATTGCAACGTTGACTTTTCAAGTGTGAGAGAGTAGACTTAGCTTTTAAGATAACTTAGAAGAGATCTAGTACTTCTTTTTGATAGAAGAAATGACTCAACGGTTGGTCAGCTGAGACTAAAGGATTTAGATAGAATTTTGTATAGTTCCTCATTTATGTAGCATGTAGCACACTTTTGTAATAGAGCTATAAAATCTGATAGCTCTTTGATATTGATATTGTATATAAGGATGAAGTATGTAATGCTACAATGTATATTTGGTTTTATGAAATGAAAATAAGGAATTAGGTTTCTTAATATTGTGATAATTACGTTTTAAATGATGATGCCATGATTAATTTAATGATGTGATTACTCTAACATGCCACCCTTGTGGGGTACGTACTCGGATATCCTTTAGAATGTCAGGTATGTGTCCTATGAGAGTGGGGTGCTACAACATGTCTGAAGGAGGCCACACTGCAGGGGAATGAACAGGCCATAAATAGTGATGTGAACAGTGCATATATTAGTGAAATTTCACAATTTGACTCTCCGATGAAGGCCGATACTAGACAAGTGGAAACCAATATTCATTGTCGCAATGGTAACAACCAAGAACACCCCTTGATTAGTCCAAATCCAAGATTTGAGACAGTAACAAGGCGACATTCGAATAGGAAGAAGAAACTCTCCCTAAGGGAGACAGCCACATGAATATTCTCAGATGGAATGTTCGGGGGGCTAATTCCCCTAATAAATAACTAATGATTAGGGATATCATCATACAAAACTAGATCATCTTGGCTAGCCTTTTGGAAACTTAAATAAAAGACCAACGTAACCATTTGTTGGCTTATCTTATAGTAGAGTGGAAAAGTTTATCCAATTGCTCCTGTCATCCGAATGGCAAGATTTTTCTTTTATATGATTCCTCTGCAATATACATCCATTCTTCCAACATAATTGATCAAATGATTCACCTTAAGGTCACTATTGGACTACTTAACCATAAGCTATGTATCTCCTTTATAGATTCACAAAATATTGCATACCATTAACATCAATCATATTGCTTCTTATAACTCTAATCCCTAGATCTTATTAGGTGATTTCAATTCCATTATGAGAACTGAGGAAGCTGAAGGACCTAGGTTGTTATGTTTTCTATTCATGGATCTGAGTAGTTGCTTGGAGGCCGCCTAGTGTACAGATATATTAATAAGAGGAAACTTTCACACTTGGTAAAATAAGTAAGCAAGGCTTAACTTGATAAGCAAGAAGTTGGATAGAAGTGTAGCAAATCTACGATGGATGAGTCTATTTCCCAGTTGCTACTCAAGGTTTGCTAGCAATCACTTATTTGATCATACTCCTATTATCATTGTTCCACAATAGGACAAAATTATCCACCCATTTCTCTTTAATGATTGTTTGATGCAACTTGGAGGGTTTAAGGAAGGAATTTGGGCTACTTTGAGAGTGGACATCCATGGAACTAAACAATTCATATACTCAAAAAAAATGCAATTAATCAAGTAAGAGATGAAGACTCTATATAGTGCCAATATTAGCAACACTCATCATCTTGTCAACACTACTAGGAAAGCCTTGGACACCAGTCAATAGTTGTAATACAATAATCCTGGTAATCAACTCCAAACAATGGAAAGGGGTGTGTTACACAATTACTCTCAAGCCTTATTATTTGATTCCTCGTTATCCAAAAAAAGAGCAAGATTGGAATGGATGAAACATAGGGACCATAACTGATCAGTCTGCTACAAAGCTATTGTTTCATGAAAGGTTAGAAACCGAGTGATCTCTCTAATTGACAACAACATTACTCTTGATTCTCATATTCAACTCTTGCAAGGGGCCTATGACTACTTCAGTAAAATTATGAGTATGCCCACATAAACACAATCTTCTACATTGTTTCTTAAACATATTATGAATGAAACAATTTCTCCATATGATGCAAACCAACTAGTCAGACCTGTAACCACACAAGAAATCAAAGAAGCTCTTAAAGATCCTCACCCTCACAAAGCCCTTGGCCCCCTTATGGTTTCAACATAAACTTTTTTAAGGAAACGTGGGCTCTTACTGGCAATATGGTCTCTCAAGTAGTTATAGAATTCAGTGCTAATGGCTCCCTTCTCAAGGAGATCAACAGGACCTTCATTACCCTTTTCCTAAAGAGTGGTGAAGTGATCAATTTTGAAGACTTTAGGATGATTGCTTGTTACAACTCTTTATACAAGATCATTTCTAAACTTATTGCTAAAAGGCTCAAAGGCATGCTCCACAAGCACATCAGTCGCACTCAAGGTGCCTATATACCAGGTAGAATAATTGGGGATAATATCCTTCTACTTCAAGATCTCATTGCAAACTACTCTAAAAGGAAAAGCAAGTCCAACTATGGCATCAAGATTGATCTTCAGAAATCTTACGATATTGTTGATTGGAGCTTCATCTCACACATTTTGCAAGTTATAAAATTTCCTAGAATTTTCATAAAGTGGATCGAAGAATGCCTTACTACCTTTTCCTATAATATATTGATGAATGGGCAACCTACCAGGTTCTTTCAAAGCACTAAAGGGATCTAACAAGGGGACCCTTTATCTCTTTACCTATTCATATTAGTGATGCAAACACTCTATAAAATCATTGAGCATGCTATAAACTAGATGAAGGCATTCAAATACCATTCCAAGTGCAAAAGATTTAAACTAACCAATCTTTGCTTTGTAGATGACTTGATCCTACTCTTAAAAGTTGATGCCACTTCAATAATAATCTTTATGAAAGCCTTAAAAATCTTCCCAAGAGCTTCAAGTTTGCAAGTAGACTATCCCATAAGCAAAATATTTTTTTTTCCAAGAGTGCATCTCCTCTACAATCACTGATCACCTCCTTAATGTGTGTTCAATCACAAACCTTTCCAATGAAATATGTGGGCATTCCCATCTCTCCACATAGACTGAAAGATAGTGATTATGATGAGTTATTGGGCAAAATAAAAGCTAAAATTTCATCGTTGAGCTCTAAAAATCTATCGCGTGCAACATGGGCCTAACTCATTAACTCGGTCCTTAACTCTCTCAATATCTATTGGGCAACCCACTTGGTTTTTCTAGGTTCCATTTTGAAAGTTATTGATAAACTGTTCAATAATTTCTTATGGATAAGAAACTAGGAGACAAATCAAAAGACTTGGTGAAATGGAAAGAAATTTGCACTCTTATAGATTATGGAGGTTTGGGACTTAACTCCATCAAATTTATGAACTCAACACTACTCACAAAAAGGCTTTGGAGACTAATAGATGATAGAAAATCTTTATAGTGTAGATGGATTCACCATTATTTCATCAAAAATCAAATCCTATGGTCTAAAGGTTGTTCCCACATTCAATCTACCAAGCTTAAGGCCATTTTAAAATTAAGGGTCTAGTTCCAAATAAATTTCATTGCACTTATAGGTGATGGAATCTCCATTAATTTTTGGTATGATAATTGGATTTTGGTGGGACCTTTGATTAATTATAATAGAGTTGATTCACTTAAGATTTCATTAGCTTTAGATTTCACAGTTGCTACAACTTAACAAAACAAAGAAATAATTGAGAGAGATTCCATCCCCACCTCCCTAACTGCTGAAATTTGTAGGGTGTACTACAACACCAAACCAGATAATTACATTTGGAAGCATACAACTAATGGTAGGTTTTCCAACCACTCTTGTATGGAATTAATTTTTAAACACCTTCCTAGGCTGGCATGGACTAAAGACATATGGGCTAACTACCTTCAACCTCAGGCATCATTCACTGTATGGCTTGAGATGAAGGCAAGACTAAAAACAATGGATAAATTGGCCAAATGCTCCCAGCTTCCAAATTGGTATTGTCTTTGTAGACAAGTGGAAGAAAAAAGTGAACACTGATTCTTCAAATGTGGTTACATCAACAACATATGGTTAGAGATTTGCTACAGGTGCCTGCCAAATGGGTTAATTACCAATCTGGAAAGTTTGCATACACAACAACTAAAATACAGAAACTGCATAGTACACAAGTGTTTCTGGATCACCTTATCATCGATAATCATTATGATATGGGATGAGATAAATCTAAGAACATTACAAGAGGAAATCACCTCTCAAGAGCAATTTTACAACCAAATACTACATCATATTCGGCTCCAAATATGTGCAGAAAACTAGAAACTTCCGCATGGTTCCTATTTATTTCAATATTGAAATGTATGACGTGCTCCTAGCAGTGGTGTCTGTTATATATATGTTTACTGCACTGAGGAATGTTTGACACACTCATATCCATAGTCTTTATTGAATAACTTGGGGATGATTACGACAGGTATGTTGTTGCGTTACTCCTGCCTCCTTGTCACTTTTACAGTGAATCATGTGTTAACTTAGCCTGCATGATTAAATGGTGATGATGGGCTGTTGTCGAGGTATCTCACCTGTATAGGGTTTTAAAACCATTTATTCAAATACCTCCTTCATACTTGATTGCATTGTAGTCACATCCTTTGGTTGACTTATTCTTTGTATTGTAAGACTTTTTGACTTGCCTTCAAGGCTTAATATATTCAACTTTTTTTTAAAAAAAGAGCTAAGTTTGGTGTGTAGTGAGGATATTAGAGAATTCTTCAAATGGTGAAGAGAATGTATCATTTGACCCTGACCTGACCAATTATCATACTAGAGTGATGTCAACCTCCCATTACCAATTTTGTAAGTAACCTCCTGCTGTACCATATCTTGTAATTGCAGAAGCTGATTAAGGAAGTGTGAGTTCGA
The DNA here is from genome assembly GCA_025504915.1 of Erythroxylum reticulatum. Classification (NCBI taxonomy): domain Eukaryota; kingdom Viridiplantae; phylum Streptophyta; class Magnoliopsida; order Malpighiales; family Erythroxylaceae; genus Erythroxylum; species Erythroxylum reticulatum. The sequence continues at coordinate 22,612,585 of JANSVA010000008.1, read as the reverse complement.
GTTATTTTTCTTAATTTCCCATATGCATTTGCCTTGGATGAAGTAAGAGTGTAATCATTTAATCCAATGAGTTTTTATTTCCACCGTTATCCATAAGAACCTCTTGAGAATTAATGATTGATTTGTGAGTTTGATGGAGAAGATATTGAGTCCTCCTCCTTTTTTGGGGCAACATTGGTCAGTCTAGTTTACCTTAGCTGCTCCTTAAATGCCATTTGGGTGACTCTATATAAATTTCTTAAGAATCCTTTTAATTGATTTGATGATGCTTTGGCATGGGAAAATATGGGAGCTCTAATAGATATACAGTAAGTTGAGCACAATTTGATAAGTTATAATTTACCCACATAGGAATGGGATTTATTCACCCAAGAATTAATTCTCTTTTAGATCTTTTCTATAAGAGGATTGCATTCTAAGCGATTGATTCCCTTTGTACACATCAGTAGGCTAAGATAAAGGCATGGAGGACATTCGAATTGCATTCTTGTGGCATCAACTATTTGAGGTTCCAAAATGTAGGCACTTTTGGAGAGATGGAAGTAAATTTTGTGTAGGTTAATCTGCAAACTTGAAAACCTTTTAAATGTTACAAGAGCTTTTATATAAGTGAGGATGGAAACCATATTTGCCTTACAAAATAAAAGGAGATCATCTACGAAGTAGAGGTTAATTACGACAATATTCTTTTTCATTTTATGTGGTACTTGAATTTGGAGTTGTTGAGAATTTTTTACTTGATGATTGCATTAAGAATTTCCATGAAAAGAATAAAAAGATAGAGGGATAGGGGATCCCCCTATTTGAGGCCTCTAGTTTCTTTAAAGAATATAGAAGTGATGTCATTAATCATCATAAAAAGGTGGCAAATGATATGTGAAACATCCTACTTCCATAGAGCACATACCTGACATTCTAAAGAACATTTGAGCACATACCCCACGTAAGCGGCATGTTAGAGCAGTCACATCACTTATCATGGAGTTATATAGAACATAAACATTTAAGAAAACTAAGTTCTCTCATCTTACTTCTCTCGAATGATTCCTCCAAAGAACTTTAACCAATGGGATTACTATGTTTCTCAATTATTTAGTTTGATATCTCACTATCCTGACTGGCTCTTCTACGTAACTCAAATTACTTAAAAACTCTACTTCCTGCGTAGGTATCATATGGTTTGGGTCTGATCGATATCTTCTGAGCATACTAATATGGAGCACATCGTGAATTTGAGCCATCTTTGTTGGTAGTGATAATCTATATGCCAATGGTCCAACTCTCTTTATGATCTCATATGAACCAATGTATCTAAGGCTCAACTTGCCCTTTTTACTAAACCTTAGCACTCCTTGCCAAGGAGATACTCTTAAGAACACTTTGGCTCCCACTTGATGCTCCATATCTCTTCGATGTTGATCTGCATAACTTTTCTGCCTATCTTGTGCCGCTTTGACACTACTATGGACAACTTCAGCTTTTTAATAGTATCTTGAATCAACTCTGGGCCTTCAATAATTATTAGACCCTCTTTATCCTAATACAAAGGCGATCGAAACTTCCTTCCATATAACGCCTCATATAGGGCTATATCGACGCTACCGTGGTAATGATTATTGTAAGCAAATTCAATAAGAGTTATATATTGGTCCCATGGTCCTTGTAACTTCAATACACAAGCTCTAAGCATATCCTCAATAGTCTGAATAGTCCTCTCACTATGTCCATCTATCTGAGGATGAAATGTTGTACTAAAGTTCAACTTTGTACCCAAAGCTGTCTATAAACTATTCCAGAATCTGGAAGTGAATCTGGGAGCCCGATTAGACACAATAGACAATGGAACACCATACAATCTCACAATCTTATTCACATATCTCTGGAAGTTTAGTTTCGAGGGGCATAAGAATCATGGCATTTGGATCTTTTTAAAGAGATTTATGATTAAAAGAAGACAACTTATTCATAAAGGAACATTAGGAAGAAAATGATGTAAACATTGCATGTATTTTCCTCATCATGTGACAGTAAATGTAAGAAATGAAGCATTTTAAAAACCAACAAATATGAAAATGTAAAGGAAAAGAAATAATCTTCCCTTGGGTTACCTACCAAACAACAACTTTGTTTATTGTCATTGGCTTGACTCCATATTTTCCTCATCATGTGACAAAATTTTGACCTTCAAGACCACATCATTTGCATTTTCCACTTGACCTTCTTTAGGAAAAGACTTGAGTTGATAAACACTTACATTCAATGTTTTCCCTATTTTCAGACTCTTAATCACATATGTACCATAAGGAGAGACATTAGTAGTCATAAAAGGATTAAACCAATAAGGACATAATTTATGCAAAAACAGTTTACATCTAGAGCAATAAAGGAGCACTTTTTGACTAATAATAAAGGTTTTTCTTGAGACATGAAAAGCTTTGATCTTCTTTTTATTTGAAACTCCTAGTTTATTTTTATACTTCCACTCACAATTTTCCTATACTAAAGGGGTCAATCACATTAATTGAAAAAATAAGTAGTCATATTGGGGGTGTTTATTAAAATAAAAAATATTGAAATGAGAAACTTCCCCATCAAATTCCATTGTTAGGGTATCGTTACGAACATCTATCTTAGTTTAGGTCATGTTAAGAAATGATTTCCCTAGTAAGATAGGTATTGCATTATAGAAAGTTCCATCATTCAAATATATCACATAAAAATCACCAGGAAATATAAGTTCATTCACTTGTATATATACATCTTCAATCACTCATCTGGGTAAGTGTTAGTGTTATCAGCCAATTTTATGATAACACTGGTTTCTTTTAATGGGCCTAATTTAAAGAAGCGTAAATAGAATGAGGCACAACATTAATTAATGCTCTTAAATCTAACATGGCATGTTTAATCTTTGTGTCATAAATTTTATAAGGAATGATAAACATGCCTAGGTCGTTACACTTGGGAGGTCCTTATCCTCCTTGTTTTAATTTACTAACATACTAAGGAAAGTTAGAGGATTGGTCTTAATAGCAATTCAGGATTCATTAGTTACCTTTAAGCTAGATGATATATTCCTTTCTTCTTCAAGATCCATATCAATTTCTTCTTCACTAGCCATCGTTTGTGTAATCCTTTTATAATCCTTAAACTTTCTACCACCCCTCAAATTGATTGCGCTAACATTCTTCATATTTTTCTTAAGTTGTGATTGCATTTTTCATCCTCTTTGGGCTTCTAGACTATAGGTTTGCATTTTCATATATACTATAGGTTTTCACCTGTGCCTGCTTGATAGCAATTTGCCTAATAAAGGATGTTAGTTTATCTAAACAATGTTCTATAAATAAATTGTTTACCTTATTTACCCAAGGAACATTATTTTGAATGTCAAATTGTTGAGTATTTACTACCATACGTTGAATTAAAATTATGGCCTCTATGGTAATCTTTTCACATAGTGCTTTACCACTTGCTACGTATACCAAGCTCCTATCTGTAAGTAGTAATCCTTCATATACGTATTGGATGAGGAGTTGCTCCATGATATTGTGGTGAGGGAAATTGACACACAACTGTTTTGAAGCACTCTTAATACTTATAAAGGGATTCTCTATGATGTTGCTTTATCTAGCAAATTTCTTTTCTTGTGCTGGCCATCTTTGATATTGGAAAGTATTTCTCTAAAAACATCCTCTTTATTTTAATCCACATGCTCACACTCCCTAGACATATATCAAAAAGTCAATCTTTTGTTGCATCCTTTAATTAAAATGGTAAGAATTTTAACATAATCCACTTGTTCATCACCCCTGGAGGTTTTATACAAAGTTAGACCACATTAGGCTCCCTACGATGCTTATGCGCATCTTCACCTGCAAGTCTATGAAAGTTAGGCAAAAGATGGATTAACCTAGACTTAAGCTCAAAAGTGATATGTTCGACAAAGTTAGGAAAAGTGAAGTATAAAGGTCTTTGATTCAAGTCTAGTGCAACTAACTCTCTTAGAGTTCACAGATTGGCCATGGCTTCTTTAAATTCAATTACTTGCTATATTCACAGAGCTTTTCTAGTTTTACTATGCAACCTTTGTAGTGTCCTTTTGATCTTGGGATCAAATTGCTTGACGAAATCTTGTCACTACATACACAAACACTAACAAACATGAAAAGATAAAAAACTGTAAAAACTAATAATAAACAAATATATACAAAATATCATTTAAAGTAAAAAAGAGTTAAATCACTTAACTCCTTGGCGATGGTGCTAAAATTCTTGATGTACGACGAACATACCAGAAAATAAAACCTAACTTTGAACAACTAAATTTATAGTAGTGGTGAGTAGGGATTGTATCCACAAAAAGTGTGTGTCTAGCTTTTGTAATGAATGAATCAATGTTTGGAATTTTAGGAGGGGGAGAAGGTTTGGTTGAATTTGATTAAGAAAATAAAGTAAAACTAAACTAATGAAAATAAATCAAATCAAAAGTACAAAAATGATAAAATTGACAAATGAGCTTTAAATCCAGTCCTCGATTCAGTCTCAACCTTCATATGAGTGAGCACAATTACTCATCATATTATTCTTATACCTCTTTTTAAAACTATTAATTGTAGATTAACAATAAGCTCTATTAACCTTAGTTTTTCCTTAAGTCTTATCTATCAAAATGAGCTCTTTAATTAGGTTTATCTATCAGACAATGTAGAATAATCTTTCTAGATTTAGTGTAACAATTGCATTATGTACTAGGAAAACATGTTAATCTAATTAACAACCACACAAACTCAGGACATTTAACCTATGCAATGTTATCCCTAATGATGCACAACCATTAGTTTACCACAAGTGAATCAAAGTTACAATGATTACGTATTACAATATAGATTTTGACAATGGCTTCATACATAAATAATTTATTAAAAGTGTTTAAATCATTCATACATGAATCACAAAACAATAAACAAAAAATATCAAAATCAATTCTAAAAGAGAGTGACAACAACACCAATAGATTAAGAAATTCCTAAAAATGTTCTTCGACAGTGATATCCCCTTTGAACTAAAAAGAAGAAGGTTAGCTCCTTATAACTCTCAAAGAAGTAAGAAATCTACTCCCTTTATGTCTATAAAATCTTCCTTATTTCATTTTACCGCTTAAATATTGGATCCCGTAATTTTCAAAACCTTAACATTCGGAGACATAACAAAGCCCGTCGGCCCATAAGGGTGGCGTGCCCATAACAATCGAACATCAAACAAATAAAATTTTGAGAATCACAAGTAGAATCCAATCATATTTCATTAAAGAATCCAAATAAAGTTTATACAAGCTCATTTCAAAATACAAAATACACATGATACAATTTAATTCTTATGCTTGATATGATTCTAAAATACAAAAATTCCTGAATTAATTTCATTACAAAAGTCTCTATCTATCTTGGAGTCCCGATGTCTTGCAAGGATTGCTATCCGTCTCTTTCTACACCTGAGGAGGGAATCGTGGGGTGAGCTACACAGCTTAGTGGCTAATATATTTATATCCATTAGCAACGAGCTACACTTTCAAACATATATAGATATATACATTCATATATTCATATACTTCTATATCTCATTAGGCTAGCAATTCAATCATTCACAGTTCAACATATCATTACATAGAACATGTCAAGTGTAATTAATCATCCAAACATAACATGCAATCTTGCATCATAACTTGACAAATCAAAATGAAAATGCACAACAATTGGCTCGAGGGTTTCGTGGAACAAAACAAAGAAGCCGAAGTTTACTCCATGAACAAAACGAATCTACTTTTCGAATTTCGTGTGCTACAAGCGGGAAGTCGAGAGAAGGCTTTACGTCAACGTGCACGTGACTATGAAATGATTCCTCTCTCACCCAATAGAAGAACATAATCATGCTCAGATCATTTTATCAAAATGCTTTCATACTTTTCATGCTCTTTCATTTCTTTTCATTTATACAAAATGCCATGACAAGGCATAACATGATCAAAATCATAATTCAATTATATCAAAATGTCA
>JANSVA010000008.1:22558141-22606429 GCA_025504915.1 Erythroxylum reticulatum | reverse complement strand
TCATAGTCTCTCATCTACCAAAACACTAAAGCAAAACATGAATCTATCCACACTTCTCATTTACTACTTCAAATCTTTTAAGAAAGATTTCAGGGTCTAACATTAAATGTCTTTTTATAGTAAAAATTAGGGTTCTATAAGACACACGGTTAGCTATACAGGCAGGTAGCTGATTATGTGTGTCATTTTTGCCCAAATTCATGAACTTACACAATCTTAGTGAGCTATATGGTCACTTACAAAGTCATGTAGCTCACTTAAATGGCCATATAAGTCCATACATGGCAGTGTAGGTTGTAGGAGAGGCTGAAACTGCATTTTCATAATCCTACACACTTCCAGTAAGTTACACGGTCTTCTATATCACTGTGTAAGTTGCAATAGCTTCATTTCTTTCATTTTATGTCCTATCTTCACCCTGATTCATCTTCTTATTGTTCTACAAAGGAAAATAAGATTAAACATCAATAGGATGGCTCTAAGGATATGTTTTCAGCTCATTTTGGATCTTGTTCCTCCTATTTGTACCTAAAAATATAAACAAAAAAGTATGTCTTAAGCACATCATAACATTAAGCACTAAGAATTAGAGTGTATATATATATTCAATCAAACACTTATCAATAAGAATACAATTTAAGTGTGCATCCTAATAGACTATAACTAATAAAATTCAAGTTCATTGTCTAAGAAAGCAAAGGCTTTTACACTTTTTCCATTTTAGCAATAGTCTTTAATAATTATGATCAATATGTTTTTAATAAATTTTCTTTCATTTGTAGAAAAATTATTTTGATCCAAAGTTATTATTTTATTTTTTATAAATATCTATATTTATTTTAGAGATAAATGGACAGAAGTTCAAGTACTCTTAACAATTTAACCTCTTTTTAGAGATTCAATGATTTAACTTGGGCACACGTAAGATTGATTATTTGTATAAAGAACTATACTATATGTTTGTATTATGATAAAAGATGGGGGAATCTTTAGGTCAAAGAAAAAAAATTTGGGATCAAAGGAGATGTGCTACCTTTTACAAAAGTTAATCATAATGTAAAATCAAAAATGAAAACTTTTTCTTAAAGAGTATAAAAACAAGAAAGAAATAAGGAAAAATATTGAAATATGAAACTAGAAGTGAAAGATCAATTTGAATCGATGAGGATGATATTAATAACAGTGAAGCTAATATTCTTCCCTAAGAATAGGAGATTGTTGTAACTAATATGAGGAAAGAAAGTAGATGTTTAGTTTTTTTACTCTAAATACAAGTCCTAGATCTTAACCTTAAATTTGTAGTACATTAGAATCCAAAGAAATAGTGCATAAAGAAAAATGTCAATGTCTGGATGCTAGTATGATGTAGGTGTGTCATTTAATAATATCCAGTCTCAATATTATCAGCTTATGATGGATGTTATTTCCTTTGTTTGTATAACATTTATAGCTCCTTCAATCTATTATTATAAACGTAATCTTTTGAGCAACTCTGTTAGTGAAATATACGATTATTTAAATAATAGAAGGACTTTGCAACTTATGCCTATTTAATCATATCTGATGTTTTGACAAATAGGAGACATGATTCTAACATGAATTTTTGGTTTGCTATACTAAAATGAAAATGTTTTTTAATTCAATTAATAAATTGGACCTTGTAAGAAATGTTGATAATTTATTGAAGATATTTGATGAAGTTGTTAATGAAATTGGGTCTGAAAACATTGTATAGTTCTAACGACGTTACTTATAAAATAGTTGGGAAGAGGTTGCAAAGTAGGTATAATTCTTTGTATTAGACTCATTACACTACATATTGTACTAACATAATGCTAGAAAATATATGAGATGATAGATACTTTCCTATCATTAATGAAATTGTGTAGAAAGTGAGAAAAGTAACTATGTTCTTTTATAATCATGCATGCTTTTTTAATTTGATGAGAAATTATTTTACAAATGGTAGGAATTTGTATCTTCCTACTATTATAAGACTTATAACTAATTTCTTACCACTTTATTGTTTTGTTTAAATGAAGAAAGACTTAAGAAATTTTTTTACATGTGATAAATGGGCTAAATCTTAGTATGTTAGATCTTGTGAGCCTTTAGTAAGAGTACTTTGCCTAGCTAATAGTGATCAAAAGTCAATAATGGTTTACTTTTATGATGTTATAGAAAGGGAGAAGAAAGTAGTTAAGGATAATTTAAAAAATGGGACTTATTTGTACCTTCCTTATCTTGTAATGATTAATGTGATGTGGGGAAAAAATAATTTTACTCTTCATTGTTTGTTACTGGTGCATTTCTTAATCCAACTCTCTATTTTAAACTCAGTTTCAAAAGAAATTGCTAAAGTTAATATGGGAATACTATTAACCATTATAAAAATTACTTCTAATGACTTAATGCAAGATCTCTTAAGCTTAAAAATAGAGAATGCAAAGATATGTATGGTGACTTTAGATGTCTATTTCAATATTAAAAAAGACAAACTTAATCTAGATATACATTGCTTCACTTGTGATATTTAAAATTAATTATTATATCATTTTGTTTATGAGATTAGTTTTATTTTTTTACAATACATAGTAGGACCAATTTAAAAGTGATATTTTAGAATTACAAAAGTTGGAAATTCAAATTCTTAGCCAATGTGTGCATGCAATTGGATTTTCAAGGAAATGGAGTACATTTGAATTCATCCATTAAAAAATGACATAAATTAAAACACAAGAGGTTGAATGATCTTTTTTTTTAAATGCAATTTGAAGCTTTGACAAAGTTATTTTATTGTCATTATCAATTTTAGAATAATTTCTTAACATTTTATAATAATTTAATAATCTAATTTTTTTGTTTATTAGAATATGTAATGCTATTGATCCATTTTATTTTGATCATATTTATCTCTTAGCGTATTGGGTTTCAAAGGAAACAAATTTTATAAATGAGAGTAAATAAAAAGATGATTTTTTGTGAAAAATATATACATATTATTTATTACGATGAACTTGAATAATAATGATGATGAAACTCCTTTAACTATGAGGACTTTGTACTAAATGAATGTTGGGGCTAATATGATTTAAGCAGATATATTATGAAATGAAATTTTGATATATTATGAAATGAAATTTTAGGTTTTCTTTTTTTTACTTTTAATTTCACTTATATTTGACGCATATGATAAATTCTAAATATGTAATATAAATATCAAACAGATAATTATAAGTAGTTTTGTTTTGGGTTTCATTTCTACTTTATTATTTTTCTAGCCATAAAATCTTATCATTATGGACCTTTAGTACTCTTATTATATGCATGTTTTGTTATAATCATTGTAATATTTTAAGTACTTTATTTTGTTTTAATTTTGTAATTGTTTGAGAATTAAATGATGATTTTCATATTAATTATAGTTATTGTTACATAAAAATAAATTTTATTTATCTACACAAGTAACATATGAAAAGCTGTTATTTTTATCTAAATTTTGTTTTATTATGATTTTTGAGATAGGGGTTGGAGAAAAGTAAAAATTTATATGACATAATACATTTAGAGAATATTTTGTAAATAAACGTTGCAAAAATCAGAACTAAGTTCAATATAACATTTGTAACATTTTAAAACCTATTTTAAATTTAATTTCTAGAACTTTAAACAAAAGATTAAAGAGTATACAAAGTTAAACACAAAATAAAATTAAACAAGCTTGATTGATTTTATACTGAAATTGCAAAAGAATAAAAAAATAAAACATGCATTATTAGATAGGAATTTTAGATGAATTGATTAAAAAGCTAGATAAAATAAAGTATTGACATCTATCAAACAATTCATCTTTTAGTTTATTGTAGTAACTATCCCTCAAGACAAAGATAGAGAGAACAAAACTTGCTCTAGATCATAAGCCAAAGTTGAAGTAGAATACATGAGTATAACGCCAAGCGGAGGAGTTAAAAAATATACAAACTAATAACTTATCCAAATAAGATAATGATCATTCATTCTCATACTAAGAAATGATCAAAGTAGAGGTCAAACAAGATTGGATTCCACTAGCAAGAATGTGTTATCATATCCAATTGGTCATGTTAGTAGTTAAGAATTGTTAATATTTTTGCAAATTTTAGAAAATCCTTCTATTACAATCCTTCTATAGAGAGTATGTTACATATCTCAGAAGATATTTATATGTACTTAATTGATTATACATTTATTCCTTAACACTTAGTGATTAATGATATGAAAATGCTTAAGACATTCACTTCAGCTCATATTTGGTTTTAGGTACAATTCGGAAGCAAAAGAGCTAAAGTGAGTCAAAAGCACAATATTTGATCCATCTTTTTGAGATTCACACTCACTTGTCTCTATGGAACAAGAAAAAGAAAGATTAGAGCAAGAGGAGACAAGAAAATACATGAAGATGATGAGTATACATTGTGAAAAATCAAGTGAAGTTATGAGAATGCAAGTATGACTAATGATGCGAAGCCATAACATGTTTATGTCATGGGCATGACTAATAATGCACGGCCATGACACATCATGTCATGGTCATGACTCACCTTGCATAGGTGTGACTCTAGCAGTCATGCCCATGACTTAAAGTAATGCTTATGATTTATTATGTCATGGTTGTGACTTTCACACATATGCTGCCCGAAACCCCAGTTTTTAATATAAATAGACATGTGGTGGCAGAGAGGAGAGGAATGAAATGTTTTGAGTGTTTTTGGCTAGGAGAGATTTAGGAGCCTCAGGAGATCAGGAAGAGGGTGACAACCTCTTAACTATGAGAGACTCATAGAGGGGTAGCTTCCCGACGCCAGTTTTGAGTTGCAATCGATGTCAAGGACCCGATTAAGCATTTCTTTCATTATTTTTTGTTCTTTCTCTTATGGATTGATTATATTATCCGATATTTAGTGTTTGGGTCTTATATAAGAATGATTGAATGTTCTATTTGATTATTTTTATGTAAGAACTCATTATTGGAATCAAATACAATATGTAATCGTTATTTTTTCAATTCATTTATGGCAACTAATAGTTCCGAATTGTTAGGGATAACATAAGTTAAGTTAAATAATCCAAGCTTGTGTGATTATTACTTAGATTGGTCTGTTCTTCTAGTTTGTAAGGTGGCTTTCCGATTAAACTTAGAGAACATCTCCTAAGTTATTCGATACTTAGGGTTAATTAATGAGCTCTTCTTGATTAACTATAACCTAAGGAAAAATCGGAATTAACAAAGCTTGTTGTTAATTTACGACCAATAGTTCAAGGAAAGGTTAAAGAATAACAAATCAATGAAATATGTTTAATTAGATTTTAGGCTGAGATTAAACCAAAGAACTGAGTCCCTAACGAATTCATCACTTTTCATTTTTTACATGTTTTTTTATTTGTTTGTGTTAATCATGTTTGTTTTACTTTCTTATTAAATCATAAACCCCCAAAACCTAAACATCAATTATTTTTATTTCATAAACTTTGCACACACTCTTTGTGGGATCGATCTAGACTTACCACTAATATATTAGTAGGTCTAGTTTATTTTGTGTAGTGTTACGACATGCTACCGTCAATTTTGACGTCGTTGCCAGGGAGTGTGGTGCTTTAGTTTTTTACAATTTTAATTGATTTTTTTGTATATATTTGCTCATAATTAGTTTATTTTCAGTTATTTATTGATCATTTCACTTTTTGTTTTGTGTTTGTGAATTAAAAAACAAAGAGAAATTTTGAAATGGACAAAAGTAATTTCTTTTATATCTCTTATTCTCAATCCTATGACCAAGGTTGGACTAATCAACCTAACTTCAGTTATGGATGAGATAACCCGCAAAATTACCTCTTTGATAATATGCAGGATGCATAGTAATTCTCGTATAGACCAGAAGTTTCTTATCATGACTTAGATACATCTTTGGAAGATTTGCTTAATATTATGACTACTAACAATATTAAACTTCAACATAGTGTACATGAGTTCCAATAGGATGTAAGGCAATTTTCACAAGATACAAGTCCAGAGTCTAATTTTTGGAAAACCAACAAAACTCAGGTACTTCTCTAGAGAAATTAGTTAATGTTTGTGTTGCTAATACTTTGTGATTACAACAGGAAGAGATGGAATTCTAGTAAGAAACAAGTTCTAGGATCCACAACTTGGCAAGCCAGATGGGGCAGTTATGGAAGCTCTTGACCGTCTAGCATCATAAGGCCAAGAAGCGCAACCATCTCAACTTAAGGTATACCCAAGGGAAATTACTATAGAGGCCTTGCAAAGTGAAACGAAGCTTGAGAATCTTAAGTGTAACACTTAAAGAATTGCTTGTGATGAAAAAGAAGTGGAGGAGGAGCTCGGAGTAGAAATAGATATATCTTTTAGCCCGGAGGTAAATACTGAGTTCCATTTGATTATTGAGAATGACTCTATACTTTTTACCTAGTAGATTAAAGGAATTAAATAAGGAAGAAAAAGATGAAGAGACATTTGAGATCTTTCTAGAGTACATAGACTCAGTAGAGATTAAGCGTCTGAGGATAGGGAAGACATTGAATGGGAATGATTATTAACCAAGGCCTTATCCGGAAGAACCTCACGTGGAGGAACCACATATGCCACCAAAAGATCATAATTTTGTCACGTGAGGAGAAGTATAAAGTTAAGCCAGCAACACTAAACAAAGGCACTTCTTAGGAGGCAACCCAAGGGAATTAAATTTCCTTTCCTTTACTTTTTTACACTAGTTAGGATATGCATTTGTGTTTCATGTTGGTTTGTTTCATGCTTGTTTCAAGTTTTCAATTAAAATGAGAGAGAGAATAAAACAACCAATTAAACATGTTCTCATTTTCTATTGCCTCTAGGATTATATAGTCAAGAGTAGAGAAAGAATTAACTAGAGAGTTTCATGGCAAATTGAGCATGTACTTTTAATTTTGTGATTAGTTTATGTGTATTATCTTTAAAGGAGCAGTGACTAGTGGTAAACAAAGCCGGTGAGATTTTAAACCTTATTAGACTAACACATCCATATTAGCTTCATTATCTTTGTTTATGTGTGACCTTCATGACATGTACATCTTAACTTTTCCTTGGTTTTCTATTTAAGACCACATTTTTATCACATGCATTAACATGGAAATGATTAGGCATTCTTTGCTTTTCCGAACTACATTAGCTAAATAGCCTACCTCGTTGACATGATTTCTCCCTTATTAAGCCTCCCTGAGCTTTATTTTCCTTTTCTTTATGTATTAACCATATTAAATGGTCTAACCCTAACCAATTGTCCTTCCTAAGCCTTAAAGTTAGTGGAACATTTATTAATTGTTGAGTTTGTGGATATACAAAAGTATAAATGTGGGGGTATACATATATATGGGTTAGTTATAATGTTGGGATGTTATTTTATGTCTTATCATTGAAATTCGCATATTAATGTAGTTTCTTTTAATTTTTATTAAAAAAAGAGAAAAAAGAGAAAGAAAGAAAAGAGAAAAGCAAAAAAAAAAAGAAAGAAATAAAGGAAAAGAAAAGGAAAAAAATGTTTAAATAAAAGTATCTAGGAGGAAGTGCATATATGTTGAACAATTATTCATAACTAATGCATCCTCCTAAAGTTGTAATGAATGGGTGATTTAAGTATGTTGAATATAAGGTAGACGTTGTCTTGGAAGGTTCACTCATTGCGGTTTCAATGTATTGTCATCAATTGTATGAGTGATCCCTTCAGATTGGTATATACTTAATGTGCTTTGTAGAGTGAGAACTTGAATTTGAGAATGGAAACATGGTTTTTGCATTCCTCATAGTTGATGTAAACAATTGTGAGTGAATGTTGGTTTTTGTGCTTGATATTACATTAGGTGTTTTTTCTTGTTTCACTAGCTTTGATGGCTTTCATGGTAATTTACCCAAATATATCTGTAACATCCCGTTCCCGCACTAAGGGTTAAAACCCTAGATTTCTGTAATTGAGAAAGTAGCAATGAGAGATTAGGAAAATGCATCTCATACTCATGCATAATGATAGCATACACATACATGAATTTGATTATTGCACACAGTAATATGTGCATTCATTGACATTCTAGGTATAATTGATTATAAATGTGGTTATATTGAGAAATTTGAATTATTTGTATTGAAAACCGATTAGGAGAAGTATAAATAGTTGGATTAGAATTTTTGGTGAATTTAGGAAAATATCTAAAAATTTGGAAATTTTCTGGAATTGAAGGATATTCTGGACTAGAAAAATGCCAAATGGCAGAACAATTGATGAATAGTGATAGAAATAAATGACAAATGGCAGTGAAAATTAGTGAAAATTTTGATAAGTGACTTTGGGATTTAAAGAAAAGTGTCATTAAAAATTGGGAGACGATTGGGTTAGAACTCGAAGACAAATGGACTGATTTCTAAGAAATATGTAGTAGTGTAAACACAATGGCATTAGCATTTATGTTTTATTATTAAGTGGGGAGTTTCATGACATGTGTCATAACACCCACTAAGCAATTGTTTCATTGCCTTTTAAACTCACCCATGTCATTTGCTTATGAACGACCATGTTTCATTTTTGTCTTTCATTTTTCCTACTATTTGGTTTATTCTTCTCTTCTTCTCACTCATGATATTCTCCCAACCCAACCACCAATGTTGAACTTTGCTAACACCCTTCATCTAGGCACTCCAAATAATTACTTGTCTTCACTTTGATGATGAAAACCTAACCTAGTCCACCTTGAAAGTTGATTTTTGTATATGTTTTCTTGGAGACTCTTGAAGAAGCCATGGATAAACAAGTAAGTATAAGCATCATTCTTCTTGATTAGATGAATCAAACATGTTTTGATGTTATTTAAGAGTTCAGTGTTCACAAATTGTTGATGAATGGTATATGAACATGTTCTATTTTTAGGTTAATGATCAAAGATAGATCATGATTTATTGATGAATGATATTAAGTTGAGAATGAAGAGGAAACGACGTAGAAAAGATGGTTTAGGTATAAGATGGGTTATATGTGAAATGTTGAAAGTTAAAAGCTGAAAAATGTAGTAGTAACATGTTCGCTGCATATGCTTATATGAAAGTTTGCCGCGGCCAACTCCTGGCTTCACTGCAGCGAAGTTTCCTGCACAACTTGAACATGCTTCGATATTTTAGGCATAACTTGTTTTGTAGTTATCCAAATGGAATGATTTTTTATTTGGAGTAAACTAGAGACATAGGGATACAAATTTTCTGATGAAGAATTTCAATTTCTAGATGGAAGTTGAGCATAAAATATTGTTTCAGTACAAGAACAGTCTGAAAATGTTTGGGCTATAACTTTCAGATTGCTGAACCAAATTGAATGATTTTGTTGTCTTTAGAAACTTAACCAATGGGGAACATTTTTCTAGAAGAAATTGTTATCAAATTTCTTCATTTAACTGATCAGAATGATCATGGAAAATGACCCGAAGGTTTGGATTTTTAGTAGAGTTTTAGTTCATGAAGCTTAGGAAATGCATGGGTTAAGCATTCTAGAATCAATTTTAGTGAATATGCTTTTTGGGTTCTCAAATTGTATTCCTACTAAATGGGATTTGTGTCAATGTTAAAGGGAATCAAGAAAAGTAAGAGGACCAAGAGGAGAGGCACCTTTAAGCAAGTTTTAAGCAAGGAATCCAGGTAAGTTACATGTTTATAGTAGAGTTAACGAGCCATGAATGTTTTTCCAAATTAATAGAGTTAAATGATTCATTTATAAATGTTGCACTTATTACTTCTTAAATGTTGCAATTATTGCTTCTTAAATGATTTGAGAAATTGCTACATGTTTGGTACTTGGATTCTGTTGATGATTTATGAAATGGTATTTGAAATGTATTACAACTATGAAAGTCATGTTTCCAAAATGTGCCTTTTAGGCAATTTGTGTACAAGTCATGAAATTCATGTTTATGTATGGGTTAGTGGTAGTCCATTCTGTTATGTCATGTGCATGTCGACTCTGTTAAAGGCTTCTCCCGCCTACCCGCTAGTGGCATGGAGCTCCTTTATGGACTCCCCTCTATTTATGAACTACGCAAAACCACTATATGGAATTGTTATAGTTCATTCTGTTATCATTGGAGATTCGCAAGAACTCCCCTATGGACCTACCCAAACCATTATTATGTGCTTATGTGTTTATGAATTGTTGGCAAGTTTGATGAATACATGCTTATGTTGTTTATGAATTGTTTGAAAAGTTGAGAATTTGAGAAATATGTGATTGATTCAATGCGAATTTACTATAACAATGAATATTTTCAAGGGTTTTGTTTGTTCTCTATTATAAACTTATTACCTATGAGCTTTTAAGCTCACCCCCATTCCTCCCCATCTCTAGGTGATGATTAAGAGGTCGAGTGAGCAAGAGTCAAGGCATCATTCCAACTTTGCATATTTTTGTATTTTGAGTTAGTTTATATAAAACGCAAAGCTTTAGCTGCATTTTAAACAGTTCCCGTTCATGTATATTTCGTATTTTGGATTTTGATACCAATGATGTATTGTGGCTTGAAATGCCCATTAAAGCTTTGTAAAACTCTTCTTTTGATGTTAATAAAATGTGTTTGCATTTGCTAATGATTTCCTAACGATATAGGGTGTGAGATTTTGGATATTGGAGTTAAGAGAATATTTTTGTTTAGTGATGAGATTAAGAGTGGAAGAAGTTCCCTTTTGTTCATAAAAATCTTCTTGTATGGGTATAGTTGGGGTTGGAAAAGTGTATCTGTATTTTAGCATTGTGTGATATTGGGGTCTGGGATGAGGTTTCCGAGGTTTCACCGCAGCGAAGTCACAAGTTAGCCATAGCAAACCTTTCCTGAGAGCTACTCTTGCTTAATCTGAGATCCTTCACCGCGACAAAAGAATGACTTCCCCCATGGCGTATTTCACCTGAAGGGTGCATTACTTGACCTTGGGACTTCGCTATGGCAAGGCCATAAGTTGGCCATGGTGAACTTTTCCCGAAAGGCCCTTGTAAATGTTTCAATATTTCGTCATGGAAACCCGCCCGAAACCCAACAACATCTCACCTTACCTTTACTACAGTACGAACTTGAAATTTCCTTTCATTCATGATTATGTATATGAACCTTAATGGTAGAGAAATGAAATGATTTGCAAAGTTATGGAATGTCATGATCATGAATGGTATTTGAGTGCATCTATAAATGCATCTTATTTAAACACATTTTCCAAGTCTACCTCTAGATTGCTCAATTTCTAAAGGTGATGAATGTTGATTGATTTGACTACAAGCGTTGAATGTTGAATTCTTTCTATGGTTTTTGAAGGTGATTCATCTTTACTTATGACTATATATTCTTGGAACAGATAGGAAATAAGTAAATTTTTTTGGTTTCTATGATTTTGAATATGATGTTTTTCCTGAGGATGGTTAACGCCTAAGTGTGGGAGAATTTGATATGTGCTTAATTGATTATACATTTATTCTATAACACTTAGTGATTAATGATATGAAAATGCTTAAGACATTAACTTGAGTTCATATTTGGTTTTAGGTACAATTCGGAAGTAAAAGAGCTAAAGTGAGTCAAAAATCTTTGAGCACTCTTTTTGAGATTCACACTCACTTGTCTCCATGGAACAAGAACAAGAAGGATTAGAGGAAGAGGAGATAAGAAAATGTATGAAGATGAAGAGTATACATTATATAAATTCAAGTGAACTCATGAGAATGCAAGTCACGACCATGGCACAAAATGTCATGGGTGTGACTA
This sequence comes from Erythroxylum reticulatum, assembly GCA_025504915.1. NCBI lineage: Eukaryota > Viridiplantae > Streptophyta > Magnoliopsida > Malpighiales > Erythroxylaceae > Erythroxylum > Erythroxylum reticulatum. Next base: position 22,594,615 of record JANSVA010000008.1, on the reverse strand, counting down.
ATGATGCACACCCATGACACAACATGTCATCGCCATGACTCACCTTGCATGGGCATGACTCAAGTACTCATACCCATGACTTAAAATCATGCCTATGATTCAATATGTTATGGCTATGACTTTCACACATATGTTGCCCGAAACCCTAGTTTTTAATATAAATAGATATGTGATGGTAAAAAGGAGGGGAATGAAATGTTTTAAGTGTTTTCGACTAGGAAAGCTTTGGGAACCTCAAGAGAGCATAAAGAGGGTGAAAAGCTCTCAAACGTGAGAGAACCATGGAGGGGTAGCTTCCTAATGCCGGTTCGAAGGTGCAATTGACGCTAAGGACCCAGTTAAGAATTTCTTTCATTGTTTGTTGTTCTTTCTCTTATGGATTGATTATGTTATTCTATGTTTAATATTTGGTTCTTGTGTAAGAATGATTGATGGCTCTATTTGATTATTTTTATGTGAGAACTCATTGCTAGAACCGAATACAATACGTAATCATTATTTTTTCGATTCATTTGTGGGAACTAATGGTTCTGAATCATTAAGTATAACCTAATTTAAGTTAAATAATTTGAGCTTATGTGATTATTGCTTAGATTGGTATATTCTTCTCATTCATAAGGTGGCTGTCCGATTGAACTTAGAGAGCATCTCTTAGTTTATCCAATAGATAGGATTAATTAACAAGCTCTTCTTGATTAACTATAACCTAAGGAAAAACTGGGATTAACAGTGCTTGTTGTTAATCTACGACCAATAGTTCAAGGAGAGGTAAAAGAATAAAAAATCAATGAAATATGTTTAATCAGATTTTAGGCCGAGATTAAACCGAAGAATCAAGTCCCTAACGAATTCATCACTTTTCATCATTTTTATGTGTTTTCTTTTATTTTGTTAGTCTAGTTTTGTTTTCTTTTCTTATTAAACCATAAACCCCCAAAACCTAAACAACAATTATTTTCATTTCATAAACTTTACACACACCTTCTGTGGGATCAATCTAGACCTACCACTGCCATAGTAGTAGGTCTAGTTTATTTTGTGCAGTGTTACGATGCGCTACCAGATATATTGGTCAACTTAGTGAGAATAGTGAACTTGAATAGCCGAGCTTACAAAGTCAAACTAACCACCTGCTTTCAAATTTTTATCTACATAAAGAGAGCATCTAGTTGTAAAATGAGCTAAAACAATTAAAATTGGATAAGATATGATTATGAGTCTCAATATTCCTCTTACATAGGATGCAAAGATTATTATGCAAGAAGACACCTTTTAGCTTTTCTAAAGTTTTAAGTCTGTTCTTGACAACTAGCCAAATAATAATGGAAGCTTTAAGAGACTTACAACTTAGTCAAATCAATTGCTGCCACAAAATTTTTGACTTTAACATTGTTTTTGAAAAGTTAAATACGCATTAACTAACAAATAAAAGTTAATTATAAAAAGGAAACAAGCTGAGGAATTAACTAAATAAGCCAAATAGAGTCAATCCTATATACAAGGAGGAACTTACAACAACTCTACAAAAACTAAACTAACTTATAAATGGAATAAATAAAAACCTTAGAATATGGTGAGAATAACTCATAGACAACCCTATATAATCATGTGTTATAACCTCAAGTAGGGGACTTCTTTTCTTCTTGATTATCATTATCAATTGAAATCCATCACCACTTCAAGATGTTAAATCAATTTTGTAGATCTGATATTTTAAGAGCTACATAAGAGGTGGAGGTTCTAAGATATCATCTACTCTCATATAATATTAATCAATTCTTACGACATGAATGATTTATGGTTAGCTTTTCCTTGGAAGACCCTTATGTTCCTTTCTATCCAAATTTGATAAACTACTTTACCTAAAGTCATTTTGAAAATAATGCAGCCCCCTTATTAAGATTGTGCTTAATTTATGACTACTAAGCCAAATCAGTCTATTTAGAAGGAGGAATCCGAATGTTGCAAAGCTAAAGCACTTCTTTTCATATGTAATTAGAATAATCGTATCTTAAAAATAAATGTTCAAATGCTTCCTCCTTTATGTTATATGGAGGATAGGAGCTAGAAATTCATAAATATGTAATCTTGTAACTAGTTATGAGTCTTCCCTTAAGAGTTACCTATAAAGTAAAAGTCACTTTAAGAATTTACTGAGAAAACCACACTAGTATGAACCATTTGACTTTGGGGCTTGGGGATATCAAGATCATTTTGCATGAGTCACTGGAGAATTTTCCATCTGTATTCAAACTCCACAAAATATATATACATACATATATATGTATATATCTCCCTTTTTTTAATGTGAAGTTTAGTATTTAAGATCAAGTTGATAAGGGGACTTCTAGGAAGAGACTCAATGCATTAAGCTCTTATTCTTAGCATTACTTAGATTGATGCAATCCCTATGATCATGTTGTATGGCTTATTATGTTAAGGATTATCTCTAAGGGGGCTGGAATTAAGTCATTGATTATATAAGAAGTTTGTAGCATATTTATTACCTATCTGATACTTGATCACCCTCTAATTGGCTCCCTATATTTGAACACTTGAACCATAGTCCAAGATGCATTAGTTTTTAGGCGAAAGGTATAAATGTTGTCATTTCTCAATTAGTACATAGCCACTTAACCTAGAGAGATTTTTTTATGATGAAGCATCCTCTAGACACTCTTTATTAATAATATCATATTGACTAATCTACTAAGGGAAATGCCTAATCCCCATTCCTCTTTAGAAAGACAAAGATCTTTCCATTTAACCTTAGCAAAATCTTTCTTCTAGAAGTTCATTGGCCATAAAAACCTTGCCATCATCGTCTTAATTTTCTTGATTATTTCAAAAGGGATTGAAAGGTGACATGACCAATACATATAAAGACTTCAATTCATAAAATTAACAAGTTAAACATAACCTGTCAAAAACAAATTTTTATTGTTCAACTTGAGAACCACCTCTATATCTTTTTATTAAGGAAAAGTGGTCAATAAAGGAGATTCTTCTCAATGTAATAAGGATTCCTTAGTAAGTAATTAGGGCCTTTATATTATGATTAAGAGCAAATGACATTCTCTAGCTCCATATTAGTGAAATGCCAAGCTAATAATTCCATATCATGGCTATAAATTTGCTCTCGAACTATGGATGAAGTAATAGGAATATAGGAGGAACTACTAGTAGCTGTATCAAGAGTTTATATAAAATAATTATGAGTTGATTATTAATCTGCATCCAGACCTTGTTGATTATTAATCTGCATCCTTATATCATCCTTAAGAGAAACTATTATATTGGTACTCTTTCTTAAGATCATAAATTTATGAAAAAAAGAGGTTTTCATGTCTATGTTCTTAAGACAAAGCACCTTAGCTCTTTTCTTTCATAAGGAGTGATTAAAGCTAACTCTTTGCAAATAGTTGAATAAGGCATCCTTCTCCTCAATTAATAGGGGCCTCATCAAAATGAGAGTTATAAAGCTTGGTTTAAGCGCTTACTAGCTTATCCCTTTCCTATTTCATTATGGTGTCTCTAACTTTCCTTAAGTTCTTTAAGTTTCTCCTTGATCTTTGGAATTTTTATTATATAAGTTCGTAATTCAAAATTCATTACCCTAGTGATTGCTTTGTCAAGACCCTTCACTTGAGCTAGAAGAATATTGAACCTAAAGAGATACTTAAATCTTGAAAATTTAGCATATTTTGCACCACTATTTGTATATGGTCAAAAAACATAAGATTATGGAAAAGAGTTGAGCTATTAGGAAAGGTGGACCTTAACTCATTTCCAAATGCCTTGTCAATCCTTTTCCTTATGAACCATTTGTCTTTTTGATTGAAAATGAAGTATAAAATAACCTTTCCATCTTAAAGTCAGAAACGTGTTACTTATGCAATCATTGAAGTCATTTAAATGATTCCTTTGATAAGAGTTTCCTTATACTTCAGTAGGAAGTAACATACTATTGAAGTCTCCAAGTATGATCTGTGGCAAGCTCATAGAGGCTTCTAATTCCTTAAAATTATTCCATAAATAGATTCTTCGAAATACATGATTATAAGCATATACAAAAGTGATGTGAAACCACTTTCTTTAGGTTAAACCTAAAAGAGCGGTGGACAAATTGATCTTTAATAATAGAATGTATAACTTTGACTTTATTGTACTTATACATAATCATAATTTTGCTATGAAAAGTGACTTCGGTGACTGGTAATCAAATGTTAATGCTTCTTGAAAAATTTTCAAACTCTTGAATTTTTTCTTCCCTTAACTTAGTTTCTAAAGTTCCAACAATAAAATGTTTAACCACACTTGGAAAGTCTTGGAAAGCTATATGATTTTTATGGAAATTGATCCAGCTTACATTCCTTTCTAAAATTATCATTGATGGGTGGAAGCTTTGGACGTCTTATTCTTCATCTTATTAGATATTCTTTTTCTCATGAACTTAAAATCATTAACTAGATTAAGCTTACCAAGCTTTGTTTCATTATCTTGATTATTAACTCCTTCAATTGGAGGAACTAGTTTTGTAACTGGATTCATTTTGGAGCATTTGCTCCCCTTTTCTTTTGATTTCTTTTTAACTAAATCTTTATGTTGTCAAATTCATTGGTGGACCTTGAATACCCTTTTTCCTTCTCCTTCATCCCCATATCAATAAGAAGCTTAAGTAACTTATGAGTTATAATCTCTTGAGACACCTAAGTAGGAATCTTGTGTATTATATTTACTTTTTCTTGAGGTTTTTCTCAACATGGATCATATTGCTTAGGGACATCCTAATTTCCTTTCTTATTAACTTCTACCTCTTCAAGACATAAATTTATGAGCTTTTAATATTTATATGTGGAGAATCTCCTCCCTATTGGTTGCCAAATTAATCTTATCTAGTTTAGGCTAATTAGGTTTTAATAAGTAGGTTACAGAGACTAATTACTCAAATATAAAGCCATTCGTATCAAAATGCATTAAAGGGATATGGTCAAGGAGTAGCATCAAGATGTTTATAAAGATTCACACTCTCAAATAACTCACCCTTTTTAAGGTAGCAATAAATCATCTAAGTAAAGTGGCCTGTCTAAGATTGATGCCTTTATAAGTATAATGTTCCAAAGGAATATTGTGTATGTTTATCCATAAAGAGACTTGCTTCATCTTTATTTTTTGGAGCTAAAAAACAAGTTTCCACCTTTAGAGGAGAAGAGGTTTATTATTAAAAAGTCATTTTCTAGTTTCAATAATCTTTTGAGCTTGATCCACTTAATTGGTAACCAGAACTTGTAGATGGCCTTACTTCATCCAGTTGTAGTGAGCCCATGCATTTAGGACTTGGAATAGAGCCTTTTGTTTATGAAGAAGCCTACAAGGGTGGCATCCCACTTAGTTGCACCCTAACTCAAAATGTCAATTGAAGGATGAACAATGGAGGTTCCATTCTTAACTTTTAGAAGACAATACTAGAGATTTTGTAAGGAGCTTCATCTTTTAAGACTTAAAATCTAGTTTTCCAAATGTTGACCACATTAGATGGAGATAAACGTGAACTTAATCTTGTTTTTTCATAAAGGACGTGTTAAAAGGGGGGAAATGATATGAATATTTGGTCTTGAGATTCAACATGTTCCCAAAAAAATGAAATAAAGGAAAAGTAAGCATCAAGTTCAAAGGAAGGCAGGAAAAAAGATGAAGAGAAGACTAAAGAAGAACTAGCAACACTTAAGGAGAGGGGAAGGAGTTTCCAAATTAGAATGGTGAAGAAAAGGGAATAGTTTGGTGATCGTAGGAAACAAGGGGGGTGATCCTAGGAAACAAGGGGAGCTAACATTAGATAAGGAAAAAAAGAGAGGTTGATAAAAGGAAAATAGTAATGAGGAGACATCGAAAATGACGAAAACAATAATGAAGAGAAGGAGAAAGGAAGGCAATGACAAGAAGAAATTAGTGGACTAGTAGCCTAAGAGATTATATACAAAACTGGAATATATTAAAGGGTGAGATTTTTGTGATTTGAATGAATTTGTTTGTCACGAAGGCTAGAATTTTAGCTTCAGTACACAAGGAGTCAGAAATAAAGGGCACAAAGGAAGTGTTAAGAGGGGGAAATGATATGAATATATGGTCTTGAGATTCAGCATGTTCCTAAAAAAAGGAAATAAAGGAAAAGTAAGCATTAAGTTTAGAGGAAGGCAGGAAAGAAGAAGAAGAGAAGACTAAAGAAGAACTAGCATCACTTAAGGAGAGGGGAAGGAGTTTCCAAATTGGAATGGTGAAGAAAAGGGACTAATTTGGTGATCCCAGGAAACAAGGGGAGCCAACATTAGATAAGGAAAAAAGAGAGGTTGATAAAAGGAAAGTAGTAATGAGGAGACATTGAAAATGATGAAAACAATAATGAAGAGACATAGAAGGATATGGGAGAAAGGAAGGCAACGATAAGAAGAAATTAGTGGAGTAGTAGCCCAAGAGATTATATACAAAACTACGGTTTCTTATTCATTCCAATCACAAAAATATTATCCTTTAATATATTCAAGTTTTATAGTATATTAAAATAATAGAAATTTGTGAATCTTATAGGATTGTGATTTAACTAGCTAGATAATTGTAACTTCTTGTCCTTCTATAATAGTTATACAATTAGAGATGTGTGCCATTATAAAGTTAAACTTTCTTAATTTAAAATTTCACTACCCTTCATCAATAATGCAATTTACCTTTGCTAGGGAGATTAGAAGCCTCATATAGGTTATAGAGTCCTAATATTCTTACGATAAGAGGCCAATTTAGATAACTATATTATGATGTTAAGTCTCGTACTCCTAAATAAATTTAAAGGATATCCTTGCAATCATTTCTTTGATTACTTAACTAAAATTTTTATTGAAAAAAAGGCTTTATATATAAAGAGCCTTTTTTTTGCACATGAAACTTCTTAACCCAGGAATACATAAAGTCACAAATTACAAATATATTACGTATCAATACATGACTATTAATTGGTCATCTTAATGTGAAGAACATCACCATAATAGTTAACCCCTCATTCTTACATGCATACGGGTAATAATTTTGAATATCCAAGGATCATCCCTTATCGCAGGTTTTTAATAAGAGGCCGTATAATGTATTATAACCTAGTTGTTTGCGAGTGAACATACAGTTTTATTTCTTCTTTGGCACCCAGCAGCCATGCAGTCCATAAGGTAGACCGTAAGGGAATTTGGCTCTTGCAATCTCTTCGAATGTGGTTCCGTCTAATAATAGTGCATACCCTCCTCCATTTAACTCACTTATCATGGATATTACTACTCCTGCACAGAATTCAAGAATTTACAATATATGTTAAACTTTAGTTCGAGCCAAGAGATGATGTCTAAACGATAATGTGCTGATACTAACTGTTTTGTTTTCAAATTACTAATAACAAGATATGCTACGATAGCCAAATAAATTCTTTTTTCTGCAAATTAGTCCAATACCCTTATCAATTTAAATAAAATATTTTCCTGGTCCACACTATGGTAAATTAAGAGTGTAAAGAAGAGCATAGAAATTATTAACCATCGTCTTCCTCCGTAGCACCAGGACGAGCCACAAATAATGGTTCGGACGGGATTGAACCCTCGTCATACCAGTTCTTGGCCTTCTTCTTAAAAAAATCAATCTGCAAGTATAACAATCTATAAACGCAGTTGCCAGTTGACAGCTGGTTATACTGAATATCTAATATAACAAGAATTGAAAAGACGACAATTTGTTGTTGAACTTTGAATTGAAGGAGGAATACTGCTTGTACCTTGGTTAGGGTGTTGGGAAAGTTGCAGGGGCGTTGGGCTCCACAAGCATAAGCGTATCTGTATTTTTTTCCAAGATATGAAGGATTAATGCTACACATGTCCATTCCTCTTCCGTGTTCGTTTGGGTCCAGTGCTGCCTCCAACTTCCCGAATGGACTCCCATCTAAAGGTATTGTGAACCTCCCAACCCTTCAATTTGGAGCAATTCAATCTATTGATTATTATTTACATACTGTTAATCCTAGACATATAATATATATACACATAATTAAATATCCAAATGATTTATATATACACATAATTAAATATCCAAATGATTTAGGTTTAGTTAAAAAGACGTAAAAATACATTTTCCCACCTAGCATCTGGTAATACATTTACACCCATGAAAGAGCGCAGGTTTTGTAACTTAAGCTTCTCAAGTATTGTAGTGTCGGCGTTATGCTCACAGCAATCAGCAATGACTGCAGTAATCCTCCCATCTTCATCTGTCTCTTCGTAGGCATTGATGAAATGGAACGTAATGTACAAAGGCACCTCCACGCTCGCCACCTAATTCAATCATTTTATGTTAACATAATCAGAAATAAAACCATTTTCTAGATGACGTTGGATGGATGGTACTTGCTATTAATTATTAATTACTAGAGAGTAAGAATATAGACAGGGAGTGAGTGGGACTTACAATCTTGCCACTTGCTTTACACACAATATGCACAAACCCTTTAGAGTCGGGATGCCACTCGAACTTGTAAAGTGGTGTGGGCTCAGCTCTTAACAAGTTCTGTGCACAATACCTCAATGGCATCTCTGGCACCACCACATAGTGTTCCGTCACGGGAAACGAATGAACCCATCCCGGCGCTGGACCGCCTCGACAATCCACCCTTCCGATCACCTTCCGCTCGTTACTACCAGGATCCATCCTCACCACCAAATACCCTGGATTCACTAAATCCGGCAACAAAGTCAAGAATTCAGTATCAGTCACTATTGGATGTGCAGAGTGTATCAATCCTCCGAGTGAATCACTATACTCAAACTTTCCCAACGTGTCCAAAGTCACCGGGTCGATGAGGATCGATCCTTTTTGTGTTTCTGTCAAGCAGACAACACGTCCGTCTCCAAGTTTGACTACGCCCGTGTTGGCGTTGTCAGTCAGTGACATACCGGAGAAAAGGCTGGCAAGGTCTCCGATATAGGCCAGGAAGTTGTCTGGTCTGGGGGTCTCGGAAAATTCACGGTAACATATCTTTTGGTTCTTTTTGGCCGCCTTGTAAGCTTCGGATTCAATTTGCCTATGGCCAGCCATCAATCGGCCGTTTTCGAAGTGAAGCTTCACTAAGGTGGCGTATCCGTCGAAGAGATGTCTGAAGTTGTAATTCCCTAAATTCCACAAACCTGGTCCATTTCTGAGGTACGTACCGTTCTGCATGTAACCGAAGAGTAGCATAAATTACCTTTGACTGGATAAACTCATAATTTTTAAGCAAGTATGGATCATGCGATGATAGTTTTATTCCCCTCCTGTTCTTTTTGTTTTGATTGTCGTTTTCGGTGCAGGGTGGACTCCGGAATCAGGGATATGATATGCTCCATTAGAGTAAACGGACAAGTAGTAATTAAATCCCGTTCATGCCTTTTTTTTAAAAAAATTATAAGGAAATTACATCAAAGCTACTGAATTAAACGAGGGAAAGAGATCCCTGCGATATCCTCTAGGAGGATGTTAATACAGCGTTGAAAGGTGGTTGTCCCAATTTAATTGATGTATATAAGTATTTATATTATTTTTGCACACGTCAATGAAAATAAAACTCCTTATTTTTTCTTGTTATAAGTATGCGGTATGGGACCACAATCAAATTACAATTGTCAAATTTTAATAGGAAACTACTTAATTGCAACCTCACAAATGATTGGACCTCTCCTATTGATTGGACCTCTCCTATGTAAGTGTAATAGAAATCAATACAGAATTTTAGGGAAGGTGAGAGATGAAAAGAAACAGTCATCACTAGGTAACCAAGTGAAATAGCGCCGTTCCTACAGCATTGTCTTTATTAAGAATCTCTTTTCGGCTGAACGATATGAGACTGAACCTATACAATTTTATGATTGCAGTCTGAGTTGTAAAAGTATTGAAGTACTTGTCGTAAGGGATATCTTCACTCGCATTTGAAAACTTGAAAAAATCTCTTCTTAACTATTCCTTTGCAACTTTCATGAGGAGGACCGTCAAAACACACACACACACATACATATCGAATTCAATAAGTTTAATTAATTTCTCCGGTGGATTTTCTGTAATGAGTACTTCCGGCTATTAATGAGTTAGTGATCACCAGTTCCGAGACGAACTACAAATCAAAAGTGTAAAAGCAGTATTGAGAATATTTACATATAGATGCGTACCAGCCATAGTGGGATTTCACCTTCTACAACCAACTCTCCTTCCCATCTCTCTTGCCGGACACTTGTCCAGGCAACGTGGTTCATCAGGCCACAACCACCAGGTTCCTTCTCAGGGGATGAACCTATGGTTGGTGCTTCATGAGTCACGGCGTTAGTGATGACAGAGTCTTGACTATGATCAAACTTTCTTGCCAAAAAGCTCTTCTTGCCAAAGGTGAACCCTTCTCTTTTATTCTCACACCTGCCATCGGAAACCATGATATTTGAGGGTGATAAAAACTGCCCTATGTGGGAAAATGGCAAGGAAGCCATATGGAAATATAATTGAAAATGAGGTTATAGAAGAAGTTTTGAGATTAGAAAGATATGAAGACATTTAGAGTTTGGAAGGTAGGATTTATAGAGGAGACAATATGGAATCTGGAATAGAAGAAATTCCATCTCATAATAAGACATTGACGTGTTGAGTCATCATATACTTTGAGTAGGATGTGATCGTCTTTGTTTGTTTGTAAGAAACTCCAAAAAATACTAACAAACAAAGACGATCATATCCTACCCCTCCATGAACACACTTAAATGACTCTACTTTAGACTTTAGTAGATGTGAAGATGATAATTAGTATTGTAAGTGATTAATTTCTTTTATTTCTTTTTCTGTTTGTATTCAAAAACTCAAACCTGATTTGCAATTGAAGAAAGATGGCATATAACACCTAGATGTTAATGGATATAATAATTGTTTGTTACGTACAAGCATTTATTATAACTATTCTTTCTAAGAAAACCAGCTTTATGCTCAATGCTTATTCTATCTTCCTCTCGTAAGGCCGTCTGGTAGGAGTAAACTGGCTCGCGCCTTGCTGTTGCTACTCCGAGTCTCCTCCATCAAGTTTGATGTTGCTGCTGAGTGTTGTTGCTTTGCTCGTGTGTTTCAGCCATAGTCCTCTCCATTCTTTCAACCCTGGCTTATCATCTTTCTTTCTCTATGCTCCCTTTTGACTAATTTTGCCCCCCAATTCTGAACTGCGATGAATCGAGATCATCTTTAGGATTTTTTTTATACACAGGAAAACTCAAAACCTAAAAAAATCTAACTAGTGCATTGCTCTCCGGTACAAAGCTCCTTGCTTGTCCCAGTGGAAGAGCTCCACTACTGACATCGATGTCTTATGAAGGTAATGTATGCCTAGGCTCGTTCGGACTACGAGAGCGGCCAGGTTATTTGCACATTGGTTCTCATCATGATGCACGTGCTGCAATTGCATCTCCCAATTTCGTTGGAGTAACTCTCGGATATCTGCCAGCAAAGAAATATGCTCAGTAAATTCTGTGCTTGAAGAGGATAGGATATTAATGACTTTTAGAGAATCCACTTCGACAATGACTCGGCAGTACCCCATCGATCAAGCCAAGGTTAGACCCAAGTAGATTCCTCAGAGTTCAGCAACTAGCGGCGATCCTCGTCCAATATGCTGCATAAACCCATCGCACCACTGGCCGGTTCAGTCACGAATTAAACCTCCAGTTGTAGTGATGGACGACCAACCACCCTATCCATATTTAGATTGACCCAATTCTCCGGTAGTTTGGACCACCCTACTAGACTACCCACTGAGAGACCCTAATTCGGAAACACACACTTTTCCACTGCTCTTGCCCTGACTATCCCCTCCATATAATCCATTACTACTCTCGTACCTTCTTTCGGCCAAACAAAATTAGCTTCAAAGAGGCTTTTGTTACTCCAATTCCATAACATCCAGCAGGCAACTCCAAAGATAGTAGCTCATTCCCCTTGCATCTCTTGGGAGTGTTTCATAAGGTTGGATTTCACCCATACTTCCATTTCTTGTTGAAAGAAGGCCATATCAACCACCCCCAAGGGTAACTTTCGCCAGAATGCTTGAACTCTCAAACAGTCTTAGATGACATGAATAATGGACTCTTCTTGGCCACATATGGGACAATTGCTATCCGTAGCAATATGACGAGTCACTCTTTATTGGTTGGTCAGAAGCTTTTTCTTGCTCAGCAACCAAATGAACGCTCTGATCTACTGGGCCCCCACCCATTTCCACATTAGCTCGCCTTTATGAGCATTTACATTTGTAGTGTTGCCTTCAATTAACTCGTAGGCTGATGCTACTGTGAATCGTCCATTCTCAGTTTGACGCCATCTCATGGTATCCTCCGTTGTTCCTTCTGCATTCGGGATGATTTCTGCAATATCCAGACAGACTGAGGAAGGGAGGTAATGTTGGAACAAATTCCACTTCCAGTTGCCAACTTCATCCGTTAAATCCGCTACTTTAGCATACAGAATGTCTTCAGGTATAGGAGAGATCGCCACAAAGATTAAGGGTCCCCACTCCTTATCCCAATTGTTTAACTAAAAGGAGATGCGCCTACCATTGCCCAGCCTCCATTTTAACCCTTGGCCCACAAATTTCCAGGTTGCTGAAAGGCCCTTCCAAAAGCACAAAGCTCTACACCTCTCTATTGTATGAGGGATAAGGTGTGGATCCATACGATATTTTGCTCTTACTAACCTGACCCATGATGCGGAAGTTTGGGTAAGCAAAGCCTAACCCAATTTTGTTAAAAAAGCATCGTTGGAAGACCTAATATGTTTAATGCTTAAGCCGCCCGCTTTTTAGGCTAACAGACTACCTCCCATTTAACAAAGTGCATTTTCCTGTACTCTCTCGTGGATCCCCAGATAAAATTGCACACGATTTTCTCCAAATCCTCACAGAGTTGCTTTGGCAGTCTCACTATTTGCATCGTGAAGATAAGGAGGGCCGATATCACAGACTGGGTTAAGGTGACTCATTCTGCTAGAGACAATTACCTTGCACGCCACCCTGTGAGTTTCCTTTGGGTTTTATCAATGATATATTGATAGGTGTGTCGTATGGTACACTTGTGCAGCAATGGTACTCCTAGATATTTACCCAGATTAGTCGTACTCTTTAGGCCCAGGGTTTGACTGATTTGGTGTACCATACCCGGAGAGACATTCTTGGAGAAGAAAATCCTAGTTTTATCCTTGTAAACTGTCTACCTAGAAGCCTTACAAAATTCCTCCATAGTTCTTCTGTTTACTTCTGTCTAGGAATCCATAGCTTTAGCGAATAGAACCAGGTCATCGGTAAAGAAAATGTGGGATATAGTGGGCCTTGAAGGACTCAGTTTTAGTGGTCTTCATAAACCCTGTCCCACTTTTCCCGAAATAAGATGGCCTAAATGTTTCATACACAAGACAAAAAGGTAAGGAGAGATTGGGTCGCCCTGTCTAATACCTCTTGTAGGCCTAAATGGATTTGAAATTGTGCCTTGCTAAGCCACCTGCATAGTCATTGTCGTCACACATTGCATAATGACCCAGATTAGATCTTCTGGTAACCCTATGTCCTATAAGGTGTTTTGAATGAATTCTCATCGAATCCGATCATAGGCTTTTTCCTTATAGACTTTGATTGCAAAATAGCTCTATCTCCCTTGCTTTTTCTGCATCGAGTGAATGACTTCCTAGGCAATGATAATATTATCACTGATTTAGCAGCTTGGAATAAAATTACATTGGTTCTCCTTCACTAGATGATCTAAGTGATTCTTCAACTGATTGACAATACCTTTGGAGATTATCTTATAAAACACGTTACAGAGACTAATCGGTTGAAATTGGGTGATACTAGTTAGGGAGGGGGATTTGGGGATTAAGACTAGTATGTTGTGATTTAACTCTATTTCCCAATGTTCCTTCTTAAGAACTTCCTGAATGTACTCGGTCACTTTGGGTCCGATCTAACCCTATTGCTTTTAAAAAATAAAGCATTAAACCTATCTAACCTCGAGGCCTTGTTCGGATTCATGCCAAAAACTAGATGTTTAATCTCGATGTGGTGTATTGGCTATGTTAAGTCTCAAAGACTATCCATTGAAAGAGAAGGAAAAGCTCCTGAGAGCGGGAATCGATCACTAGGTCCTACCTCATGTGTGTATAGTTGGACAAAGAAATCTCTGGCTAATCTAGTAAGTTGACCTTGATCCGAGACTACTTCCCAATGAAAGGTAGTGAGACTCTCTATCTTCATTTTCTTTCTTTTTAATAGGGTGAGAGTGTGGTAGCACTTAGTATTCCTATCTCCCTTTGAAATCTAGTCACATCTGACTTTCTGGTGCTAATAGATCTCCTCCTTACTCAGCACCTACATCAGTTCCCCACTCAATTGCTCCTCCAAAGGTAATAGCTAATCCAGATTATCCTCAGTCATAGTTCTCTGGATGCCCTGCAATCTCACTAACAGTCTTCATTTTTGGAGGAAAGTATTACCAAAATCTGAGCAATTCCAGCTCGTAAGGTGATGGGCTAAGTGGGCTAGCAATTTACTCATTGTCTCCTCTTCTAGAATCCAGTGCTCTTTGACTACCACATCAAACCCCAGATGAGTTAACCAAGCATTTTGGAATCTAAAGCCCGGGAGGACTAAATGTCTTAACATTGGGTGATTAAATCGAATCAGTATAGGTCTGTGATCCGACCTTAGAAAGGGTAAGTGAAAATTGACCACTTGTGGGAACGTATGCAGCCATCCCGACAAACCAAAGACTCGATCCAACCTAGCCTGGACTAACCCTTGGCACCACGTAAACTTGGAGCCTACATATCCTAAGTCATGGAGGCTACTCTCGTGCACCCAGTCTTGAAAGTGATTGTTCATTACCAGCGTTGCCTTGGCCCCTCCCCATTTATTTGTTATCTCCAGTTTTGCATTAAAATCTCCTGCTACAAGCTAGGGTCTATGGAGGGATCTACCTACCCACTCTAAATCAAGTTATAGATGGTTTTGAGACGAGACTTGAGGACTAGCATAAAAGGTAGTAAACTCGAATGAGTAAGATTCATACTTGAAGGAGGTATGAATAAATTGACGGTGGGCTAAGATGATTGAGATATTAAAAACCTCTTTCCATAAAATCCATATCCCTCCCAAGAAACCTTCAGCTTCTACTCTGAACGAGTAATCGAGCCCCAAAGTACGGATAACTTCGAGGGCCCTATTTCTACTAATTCTAGTTTCCAGCAAAACGAGGATACCCAGATTATAGTTTCTAAGGTAATTACGTAGGATGGCATAGAAAGTAGTCCCCCTACGCTTTGACAAATCGAAATAAGGATCAACGTATTGAATTTTTTTTGACTATTTATGCAGACATTGTAGCTCTTAATGGAGTGGCCTTGACCTCATCGTTCACGAGCTACGGTGTCTACACCTCATTACTTCCCATCTGAGGCATGTCTTCCAGTATATTGAGTATGCCTGCAATATCAGGAGGATCCGTATGTTGAGTTATGGAGAGCTCTCTATTGATGCCAATCCCCTTTTAGGCCTCCACTCCTTCCATCAGTTGGAGTAGCTCCTTTACTTCCAAATCTCGATCTACTAGGACCTAGCTATCATAAGCCATTTCGGTGTGCGAAGGTATTTCAATCACTATGTTGTTGTCCAGATTGGTTGGTTGTATTTGTATGTGAGGGAATCTTTTTGAACCGCTTTCTTGGATAGTACTGACTTGAGAACTTCCCCTCGGGTTTGCTATGAGTGGGCTCCCTTTTGTCCTCTAGGCCCTTTCTTGGAATTTTGTTGGGGCCTAGTAGCCTTAAAAATCAGACTTTTTTGGGGCTACTTTCCCAGGCTAAAAATCCACCTAGATTTAATCTCTGTCTAAGCCCCTTCTGAAAATTAAACTATGGGTCCTCTTTTGATTTCCCAATCTTGGTCTCCATCAGGTCATTTCCTATCAGCACTGTAAATCTGGACCCTGACTTGTGAGGAGACGCACTGCTGCTTCCCCTTGGAGCCTGACATTGCATAGAGGGGGGATCGTCCTGCTGTAGCCATTAAGAGGGTGAGCGTGTTCTCGGTTGGATTGGTACCTAAAGCCGGAAGCCATTGGGTGTTCTTCCCGTTGGTTGTGTCGTCGCTGCAAGTCCTCCTATTACTCCTCCGGCTACCTCTTCCTATGTCGATGCCAACCCTGTCATTCTTTCAATATTGTTTTGACTCACGGAATTTGCACAGTGGCGCTGAGGGCATACAGAAACCTCGTGTCCACCTTGCCACACTAGTAGCATAATTGTGGCAACCCATCGTACATCACTTGAAGCACTTCTCCGTCTAACTCCATACTTGTTCTCAACGGAATGCTTAAGTCTATGTTGACGGTTAGGCGTGCATAGCATCCCCATTGTGTCTGCAAGGTGGTCTCATCAATTTTCATTATTTTTCCAAGCATATTTTCTAGAGCCGTGAGGATGCTTGGGTGGTATCTTGCAATTAGGAGATCGGGGAAACATATCCAGGTTACCGCACGGTTTGTTTATCCCTATGTTGGTCAGAATGAAGGCAACCACCGTTGCACCCTTAGCGCTTACCTATATATGATCCATGGGCTAGCAGTTAGTGAATGGAGGAAGTCTGCTTCGTCCTTGAATCGAACAAGGAAGAAGTCGTGCTCCAGGTTGACGACTTTCATTAAGCCTTTCGATTTCCATAGAGTTTGCAAACATCAGCTGATCGTTTGGAAACCAATGCAGCATCCCAAGAGCTTCACCACCATCGTTGTTGTCTAGTGATTATCAAATTTCTCTTTAAACTTTTAAGACAGCTGAAGATCTTCTCGAGTTCGCTAGACAGTTGAACAATGTCCCCTTCCTCGATTTTGATAGTTTTCTCGATAGGCTAGGCAATATCTTCCTTAAGTATGGCATTAGATGGTCCCCCTGCTACTGCTGCCCTATAGGATAGTTACAGTTTAGGCAGAGCATTCTCCTCCTGTTTCCTCGTTCGCCCCTATTTGGGCAAATGTCCCTCTTGGTCGAGGAACTCCATATGAGGCCTAGAGATCGTGCAATGAAGATGTAGTCACTTGGCAATAAAACAGTCTGGAAAAGCCAAGTAGATCTTAATCAAACGAAGTTATCAAATTTTGCCACCTTTTCTCTCACTAGAAAATTTCAAAGTTTCTCTCTCTTGTCTATATTAGAACCATACAACTTTTTAGTCTAACCAAAGTTGCATCTTTAGGATTTTCAGTAGGTAGTAGCTGCTTCTATAATTTTGGAAAGTTTTAATTCCTGCATTACTACAGAATAACTTTTTTAATTGCTCAATTGTCATTCTCAGTCTTTTCTTTTTCTATCTCATTGGAGTTAGATAATTTTGCATTCCCGCCCCTTCTCTTTACCTCCCCTCTAAATATCCATCAAAGGGAGAACCTTGCTTGTCTAAGCTCCTCTAGGGAACTTGGTCTACCAATATCCTTAAAAATAACCGGATGGGCATGTTAGTCTAGTCCCGCAAAGACTTTATCAATGAACTTAAACCTTAATTGGTGAAAGATGGTATGAAGTAGTACTAGTGACTCTTTAGAATTTATCCCTCTATCTACTTTAGAGGGGAGAGTTATAGTTTAACCAAAAATAGACACCTTGAAGGGTGGTGTGAATGGATGGGACACTACTTTGGTGGGTTTCTTCATGGACATACGCCTCCCTTCTAGGCGATCAATAGTTGGGCACAAAAAACATGGAATGGAAAGTACCAAAAGGAATACATGTTAATAGAAGAGAGTCTGTTCTTATTTAGATTTCCAATGAAAGTGAAGCTAAAGTGATGTTAGAGACAAGACCCTGGCATGTCCAAAACCTCCCCCTACTTTTGGCAACTGTTGAAGCAAAGAATCAATCTTGAAAGCATCAAGTACAAAAGAGTGCCAATATGGATGAATTTGCATAACATCTCATTAGAGTATTAGTTAACAAAGGAATTGAGTCTTTTGGCTAATCATGTGAAGAAAATCATATGTAAGGATGAGAATATGGCTTTTAAAAAAGGCTAGGATATTCGAGGTTGTATGTGAGTGTGAAATTGGAGAAGGAACTTCCAGAGATTATCCTTTTGATGAGGTTTGGGGAAGGGGAAACACTATTAAAAGACTCAATAAGGATTACATATCAATGGAAACCTATATTAAAGATGCAAGGAAAATAATGGAAGGAAACTGGTAATGAATTTATAATGGGGATTATATTAAGTTAATGAGATTGGAACTCTAACAAGAAGAGGAGACTAATATTAGTCCAATAATTATTGTGCCTCTGGAAGGAACGAATGCAGTGGGGAAAAGTATAAGTGAAGAGAAAGTTACAAAGCTAAATGAAATCAAGAAGAAAAGGCTTCACTTCAATCTTGCTTGTGTCTTCTTAGTAATGTGAACTGTCTCTTTTGGCGTTGGAGGTGAATGGGTGGTAAGGTTTTTGGAGATCTGAGACATACATGTGCTCTAATTTAAGACCGAAGTAGGTAATGAGTCATGCTCCCTTCTAATTTTTGTATATAAATTTATGATGTTTGAATGTTCACTTTATTCCTTTGCCCTTTTCCGTTTTTATGGAAAGTTTCACTAATAATGTTACATTTACGTAAATTATGTTATCTTCTTTAAATGGTTTTGGTTATAAGGTTAAATAACATGTAGATGACAATTATTTTTCATGTGCAATTCTATTATACATTTGTATATATGATATGATCAAGTTTTCTCTTCCCCATGTACTTGATATTATACGTAGGATATGATTTATGCCACTTGGTTTAGCTTCGTTGGTGGTTATCCATGTTTTGATCCGCTAGTTTAAAGATAAAGTATGACATTTATGGAAGAGATGCAGATTAGTATGAGCAAACAAATTCAGTTATTTAGACATCATTTAGCTATTGGTGGGTGTATAATCAACATTACAGCATTGTACTGTAATAATTGAGAATGAGCTCAAGTAGTAGTTCTTCAAGGTAATGAGGTTAATTAGAGGATTCAGTTTGTTGTTTTCTTGGTTGTAATTTTGTGTTGGGTTGAAATTTTTTAAAATTTCAACTTTGGCAATAGAGGGACACGTTTCAAGCTTAATTTGAGGTCATACAAGCTAATTTCTTCAACTTACCTAGTTAAATGGGACTATGACAGAGAGGCTAAATATTGTTACTATAACTTAAAAACACCTACATGGACTTCATGGACTCTTTTCGATAATTTTGGTACATTTTATATTATTTTAGCTAAATATGTTCACATATTTCATTAACGAATTGTTGTTTTTTCTTTGATGGAAGAGTGAAGATGTTTGTGGATTTCATTAACAGCATGATCAAAGATTTTATTGGGCCCGGGTCCCATTCGCTATCCCGAAGCGACCACTCGAGGTTGTCAGGTAAGTATCACATGAGGGGAGGTCGAAAGGATTTAAATTCGAAGGATTGGCAATGTGCTAAAGTGGCAAGTTCATTGTGGCGACAAAATGGTCGCCGCGGCAAATTGCTAGTGGGAGAAGTTCGCTGCGACCATCCTTTGGCTTTGCCACAGTGAACTCTTAAGGCGAGTGCTCCTCAACCTTCGGGACAAATACGCCGAGGAGAAAGGCTGGCTTCGCCGCAGTGAACTCCCAAATTCTGAAACCCATACTCCCAACATTCAACAACCAATACTAAACACACATACATTCATACATAAAAATTCTATCCATCCAACTCACCCACCAGACAACATAATCATACATAAAAGGAACTTCAATTCTTCATTTCCTTACCAATTCAAAAGATTTTGAGCAAATACATATTATCATACACATCAAAGCTTAAAACAAAATACATAAGGATGCTTAATGTTGATATGTCTAATGAGCTATTCAAAATGTTCATTAACTTAGTATAAAAGTCTCTAACTATCCTGGAGTTCCCGATGCCTTGCAAGGATCAACTATCAACTTGTTCTACGCCTAAGGAGGGAAAATGATGGGTTAAGCTACACAGCTTAGTGGCTAATATATTTATAGCCATCGGAAATTTTCCACAAATTCAAGCATATATATATATATATTTATATATATATCTAACAATTCAAGCATTTTCAAACTAGCTCAGAAACTCATAATTAAGCAAGTTAATACATAACACATAACATAGAATTTAACTATTGAACATACACTTAAATATGTCATAATTGACAATTCAAAGATGAAGTGCACAACAAATGGCTCGAGGGGTCCCATGGGTACGAAATGGCAAAAATGAAGTTTACACCATGAACAAACTGAGTCCATTTTTTGGAGCTCATATGCCACAAGTGGGCAACTGGGAGAAGGCTCTTGTCAACCTGCACATGATGAACGAAATGGTTCCACTCTTGTCCAAACAAAGCACATATTCATTTTTATCATATGCTTATACTTTCATGTTTTTCTTATTTAATTCAAAATGTTATTACCTCTTTCAAGGTATAACATAATCACAAATCATCATGAATTATCAAATCTTCATAACAATTCAAAAATTAAGCAATTTAAACATACACACACATAGGCAAGAATTTTCCCAATCACACAATAACTATAAATACATTACCCACCTAATTGCGCTTGAAAATCCATGTTCATGATTGCCTTTCCTTTTTCTCTTGAGTAAGGTTGATTTGATTCCCTTTAAATAAACCAATTTCTATTTAATCCAAATTCAAAAGAAAATCCATAAAACTTTAATAATAAAAAATGCTAAAATTGAACTATAACTTTCAAAAATCTAAACCTTCGGGTCAATTTTTCCATGATCATTTTGTTTAGGTAAAAGAAGAAATATGATAACACTTTCTTCTATAAAAATTTCCCCAATTGTCTTAAGTTTATAATGATACCTAAATCATTCAATTTGGTTTAGAAATCCAAAAGTTATAATCCAAACATTTTTTGACAACTCTTATACTGAAACAATATTCTGTACTCAGTTTCCTTCCAAAAATTGATATCCTTAGAGACTGAATGTAAACTTAATTTCTTATAGAACTTGTATCTTATGTCTCTAGTTTATTCCAAATCAAAAATCACTCCATTTGGATAACTACATAAAATGTTATGCTCAACATACCGAAGCATGTTCTGTGTTGCAAAGTTCACCGCGACAAAGTTTTCTAAAGAGGAAAAATTAGCGTGAAATCTTACAAGTTTGGCACAGCGAACCCCCGAGTTGACTTATACTTGTTCAGGTTTAAACTCTTCAAGATCTCCAAATCCCTAGCTTGATTTTCTCCTCTTCTTCTTTTCTTCTCACAACCACGATGCTTCTCTCTTCTTAAACAAGCCAACAATTTTCTCCTTCTAATTTATACTCTTAATGGTTATAAGATGACCCTTTTGCCCTTCCATTTATGCCTTATAATCCTCATCCTTAAGTGACTAGCCAATTTTACCCTTTAGGTTATACACTCTTAACACATTAATTTAACCAACTCAAGCAATAAAATCCTACTAACATTGATATGCTAATTAAAGTCCAAATAAAATAATTTATCTAGCAAGACCATAAAATTTATTCAAATTATGCTTAAATTAAAAAAATTCGGGGTCCAATATTTCTCCCCCTCTTAAAAGAACTTCGTCCTCGAAATTATTACCTGAGTCATTGAAGAGGTGTGGATAATTTTCTTTAATGGCTTCTAATGGCTCCTATGTAGCCTCCTCCGTCGAATGGTTCTTCCATAAGACTTTGACCAGTTTCACAACCTTGATTCTTAAAACTTTTCTTTCGAGTCCAAAATTTCCACTAGGTACTCCTCATAGGTCAAATCCTCCTTTAACTAAACCTATGAAGGTTGAACTATGTGCGAAGGATCGGATCGATACCTTCTCATCATCGATACGTGAAAGACATTGTGAATCTTAGACAATTCCGGCGGCAAAGCTAACTTATGGGCTAAAGGCTCAATCTTCTTAATGATCTCATAAAGGCCTATATATCTTGGACTAAGCTTGCTCTTTTTACCAAATCTCAAAATCCTTTTCCACAGAGAAACTCTAAGAAACACTTTTTTTCTAACTTCAAATTCCATCTCTTTTCTATGTGCATCTTCATAGCTCTTCATTCTATCTTGAGCTGCTTTAATTCTCTATTTTACCAATTTAATCTTATCAACTGTGACTTATACCAACTCAGGTCCTATAAGCCTCCTTTCACCTTCCTTATCCCAAAAAATAGTAGTTTTGCACCTCCTACCATACAAAGCTTCATAAGGTGCCATCTGAATTCCCAAGTGATAGGAATTATTGTAAGCAAATTCGATTAAAGGCAAATGGTCATCCCATGAGCCTTTGAAATCCATGACATAAGCTCTCAACATTGCCTCCAATGTTTGTATTGTTCTCTTTGATTGTCCATCAGTCTGTGGATAAAAAGTTGTACTAAAATGCAACTTAGTTCTCAAAGCCTCTTGTAGGCTTTCCCAAAATCTAGAGGTGAACTTGGGATCTCTATCCAAAACTATGGAGCTTAGAATCCCATGTAATCTGATTATTTCATCCACATATGTCTTGGACAAAGCATTCAAAGAATTTGTCTGCTTAATTGGCAAGAAATGTGCTAACTTGGTTAGCCTATCCACAATCACCCATATTACATCATGTTTCCGGTTGATTTTTGGCAATCCCATCAAGAAATTCATTGTAATCTTTTCCCACTTCTATTCCGGAATATGCAAAGGTTTAAGCTTGCCTGAAGGTGCCTGGTGTTCATCCTTGACTTACTGACACACTAAGCATGTTTTAGTATAATTTGCAACATCCTTCTTCATTCCTTTCCACCAAAAGTTCTCTCTCAAATCTCTATACTTCCTTGTGCTACCTGGGTGCATAGCATAAGGCACATTGTGTGCCTCATCAAGAATTTCTTCCTTCAACTCTAACATATCGAGAATACACAATCTGTTACCTACTACCATCAATCCATCTCCCATTACCTCTATTTCACAAATGCTCATCTTTTTCCTGCAATTCCTTAATCTTTTCATTCAACACTAGTCTTACCCTAAAGTTAGCCAGTATACATCCAGATTCGACTTTCTTCAATGTCACTCTAAGTTTGGCTAATTCCTTCAACAAAGGAAAATACACCGTCTCCACATGTGCCATAGTAGATTTCCTACTCAATGTATCTACTACTATATTAGCTTTTCTTGGGTGATAATCTATCATCAAATCATAATCTTTCAGTAATTCCAACCATCTCCTCTATCTCAAATTCAACTCCTTCTGGCTTAATATATATTTAAGACTCTTGTGGTCTGTAAACACCATGGTGGTGACTCCATATAAATAATGTCTCTATATCTTCAATGCAAAAATTATGGCAGCTAACTCAAAGTCATGAGTAAGATAATTAATCTCATAAGGTTTCAATTGCCTAGAAGCATAAGCAATCATCTTATCTTCTTGCATCAACACACAGCTCAATCCTTTTCTTGAGGCATCACTATATACTGTATATCCATTACTACCTGAAGGCAAAGTTAAAATTGGTGTCGTTGTAAGCCTATTCTTTAATTCCTCAAAACTATTCTAGCACTCCTCAGTCTACACAAACTTCTGATTCTTCCGTGTCAATTTGGAAAGTGGAGCTGCTATCATAAAAAAGCCCTCTACAAACCTCTTGTAATACCCAGCTAAACGCAAGAAACTTCTCACTTCAGCTACATTTTTAGGTGCTTCCCATTTCACAACCGCTTCTATCTTCCTCAGATCCACATGCACTCCTTGCTCTGAAATCACATGTCCAAGAAAACCTACTTCCCTTAGCCAAAATTCACATCTGTTAAATTTTTTATACAATTCATTCTTCCTCAATATCTCCAAGGCAATCCTTAAATGCTCCCCATGCTACTTATCATTCTTGGAATAAACCAATATATGTGGGAGAAGATATCTGTTCTTGATGGTGACATAGTTAAGCTTCCTATAATCTATACACATACCTCAATGATCCGTCTTTTTTCTTCACAAAATGGACTGGAGCTCCCCAAGGTGAAGAGCTCGACCTTTTATACCCTTTCTCCAATAATTCTTCCAATTTCTCCTTAAGCTACTTCAATTCCACCAGAGCCATTTGATAAGGCAGAATTGAGATCGATGCAGTACTCGAAATATGTTCAATGGGAAACTCAATTTCCTTGATGGAGGTAGTCCTGACAATTCCTTGGGAAAGACATCTAGGAATTCCATGACCACAGGAATTTCTTCTAACTTCCCTCCATCTACCTTCGTGTCTTCCATATAGGCGAAAAATGCTTCACACCATTTTCTCTGTTGTCAGAGCCAAAACAACTCTAGGGGGACTTACTTTTCTATCCCCCATAAACACCACTCTTCTGTCGTTGTCCAATTCGAACTTCACCGTCTTCTGTTTACAATACAGATGGGCATTGTACTTTTCTAATGTGTCAATACATAAAATTGCATTTAAGCCTCCCATTTTCAACGGCATTAAGTCCACCACCAAGTGTTCCCCACCAATACATATCTCACACTCTCTATACACTTAACTAATAATAATATATTGGCCGATTGGAGTACTAACCATCAAAACAGTATCCAACAGGCTCACATTCCTACCATACATAGCTCTACTTGATGAATCAAATGAGTTGGTGGACCCCAGATCAATCAAAACAATAATATCAGCATCAAATAATTTAACTGTACCAGTCACAACTTCTGGAGCAATTTTTGCATTCTCCCGTGTCATTACAAACACTCTAGCGGGTGCTTGTCCTCTCGGTCTTCGTGGAGGATTTACTTTCTTGGCTGCATCTAAACTGCCCACTTCAGTTGCAGTCTTATGCCCCATAGTCTCAAGTCTCATTGAAACTTACATTTGAGTTCCCTCTCTTCTTACATACTTAAGACACTCTCTAGCTATGTGTCCCTTTTCTCCACAGTTGAAGCAAGCTCCTGTCAATCTATAACACTCTCCCCCATGGAACTTGCCACAATGGTCGCACCTAGGGATAGATGACTTGTCCCCTTCTCCCCTTCTATTACCTCCAGCCATTAAGGCCTAATAAGAGACAGTCCTCATCTGTCTGGAACTACTTGCACCACTGCTCCTCTTCTCAGACTACATAGGGAAGGTCCTAGCACTCATCTATGACATAGGAGTACCACCTCCCGTCTTGAATTGCTCTCTACCCTTTCTCCTTTTACTCAGCACTATTTATGTTCTCTATGTTTTTGACCTTTAGTGCCGCTTCAACCAGCTGTTGAAAGTCACAAAAATTTTACACCACCACTTTCTCTCTGATGCCTAGATGCAAACTCGATTCAAACCTACGGTACTTAGCTGTCTCACTCATCATCATCTCAGTTACATATCGGGATAGCTGTGTAAACCTATGCTCATACTCGCTCACCATCATCTCCTTCTGGGTAAGACTCAGAAACTCCCTCTGCTTTTGCTGAATAGAAACCTCAGATAGATACTTCTTCTTATAAATAGCTAGGAACTCCTTCCATCCTAACATTGACGACTTCATCTAACTCCTTCCACCTTTTTATCATCTTCACAGTCCATCTGCTCTAACATCCTTTCTGTCGTCCTTAGCCATGTCTCAGCTTCTTCCAAATCAGTGGTCCCATAAAAGTTCACTGCTCCATACTTCCTCATCTTGTCAAACTGCTTCCCCCTCTTAACTGGGGCCAAAGAAAAAGTCTGCGACATCTAACCTATGGCCCGGATAAAGGCCAGAGGAAAGGCTAGAGGAAAAGCTTGGAATATCCTCGGATCCAATGGAGGTACTTGCTCTTACGGAACAGGTGACTCCTACATTTGTGACTAAGAGGGCTTACTACTATGCCCTACAAAAGCCTCAGCATTTTCTGGGGCTATTGACTCATCAGTACTCTCCTCCCTTGGTAGAGAGTCAGGTGCAATTGATCCTTGCAGAATTCCTCGTGTCCTTTTATGAGGTGGCATCTTACTCCTTCAAATATAAACACAAAGGATTAGCTATATTTCAATCTTATTTCCTACATGTATGCATGATATGCATGTCATTTAATGCAATCAATCAATTCACAATGCGACAAACAATCATATAACATACTGGTCATTCTATTATGCAATCTAAGCCTAGGAAAAGCTTGGGCTTTGATACCAATGATGTTGGGCTCGGGTCCCATTCCCTATCCCGAAGTGACCGCTTGAGGTCGTCAGGTAAAGATCATGCGAGCGGAGGTCGAAAGGATTTAAATTCGAAGGATTGGCAGCGTGATAAAGTGGCAAGTTCACCGCGGTGACAAAATGTTTGGGACGGTGGACACCCAGCAGGAGAAGTTCGCTACGGTGAACTCTCAAGGCGAGCGCTCCTCACCCTTCGGGGCAAATACGTCGTGGCGAAAGGCTGGCTTCACTGTGGTGAACTCCCAAATTCCGAAACCTGTACTCCCAAGATTCAACAACCATTACTAATCACACATATGTTCATACATAAAAATTCTAACCATCCAGCTCACCCACCAGACAACATAATCATACATAAAAGGAACTTCAATTCTTCCTTTCCTTAGTAATTCAAAAGAGTTTGAGTAAATACATATCATCGTACGCATCAAAGCTTAAAACAAAATACATAAGGATGCTCAATGTTGATATGTCTAATGATCTATTCAAAATGTTCACTAATTTAGTACAAAACTCTCTAACTATCCTGGAGTTCCCGATGCCTTGCAATGACAACTGTCGACTTGTTCTGCACCTAAGGAGGGAAAATGATGGGTTGAGCTACACAACTCAGTGGCTAATATATTTATAGCCATCGAAAATTTTCCACAAATTCAAGCTTATGTATATATATATCTAACAATTCAAGCATTTTCAAACTAGCTCAGAAACTCATAATTAAGCAAGTTAACACATAACACATAATACAGAATTTAACCATTGAACATACACTTAAATGTGTCATAATTGACAATTCAAAGATGCAATGCACAACAAATGGTTCGAGGGGTCCCATAGGTATGAAATGGAGAAACCGAAACTTACACCATGAAAGAAATGAGTCCATTTTTCGGAGTTCATATGCCACAAGCCAACAGCTGGGAGAACGCCCTTGTCAATGTGCACGTGACGAACGAAACAGTTCCACTCTTGCCCAAACAAAGTACATATTCATTTTTATCATATGCTCATACTTTCATGCTTTTTCTTATTTAATTTAAAATGCTATAACCTCTTTCAAGGTATAACATAATCACAAATCATCATGCATTATCAAATCTTCATAAGAATTCAAAAATCAAGCAATTTAAACATACACACAATTAGGCAAGAATTTGCCCAATTATACAATAACTATAATACATTACCCACCTAATTTCGCTTGAAAATTCAAGTTTAAGATTGCCTTTCCTCATGCTTTTGAGTAAGTTTGTCTTGATTCCCTTCAAATAAACCAATTTCTATTTAATCCAAATTCAAAAGAAAATTCATAAAACTTTAATAATAAAAAATGCTAAAATTGAACAATAACCCTTTCAAAAATCTAAACCTTTAGGCCAATTTTTCCATGATCATTTTGTTTAGGTAAATGAATAAACTTGATAACACTTTCTTCTATAAAAATGTCCCCAATTGTATTAAGTTTCTAATGACACCTAAATCATTCAACTTGGTTTAGTAATCCGAAAGTTATACTTCAAAAATTTTTGAACTGCTCTTACACTGCAATAATATTCTATGCTCAACTTCCTTCCAAACATTGATACCTTTAGAGACTGAATTGAAATTAATTTCTTCATACAACTTGTATCCTTATGTCTCTAGTTACTTCAAATTAAAAATCACACCATTTGGATAACTACATAAAAAGTTATACTCAAAATACCGAAGCATGTTTTGTGTTACAAAGTTCACCGCAATGAACTTTTCTAAGGAGGAAAAAATTCATGTGATATCTTACAAGTTCGCCGCAGTGAACCCCCAAGTTGGCCACGGTGAACTTCATCCTTTAAGTTGGCTACGACAAACTTTGATAGAAGGATACGCAGAACATGTTTCTTTTTCCATATTTAACTTCCCACATTTCACATATATCCTATCTTAAACCTAAACCATCTCTTCTACTTCATTTTCAACTTCATTTCAACCCAAAATCATTGACAAATACCTCATGATCTATCTTTGATCATTAACCCTAAAAGATTAAAACATTTTCATATACCATTCATCAACAATTTCATACACATATTGAACCTTGTTTTTCACTTTTAACTATCATTAAATATGGTTCATCCAATAATCAAGAAAGGTTAATGCTTATACTTACTTGTTTAGCTTCAAACTCTTCAAGATCTTTAAAACCCTAGCTTGATTTTCTCCTTTTCTTCTTTTATTCTCACACCCACAATGCTTCTCTCTTCTCAACCAAGCCAACAATTTTCTTCTTCTAATTTATACTCTTAATGGTTGTAAGATGACCCTTTTGCCCTTCCATTAATGCCTTATAATCCTCATCCTTAAGTGACTTGCCAATTTTGCCCTTTAGGTTATACACTCTTTAACACTTTAATTTAACGAACTCAAGAAATAAAATCCTACTAACATTTACATGCTAATTAAACTCCAAATAAAACAATTTATCTAGCAAGATCATAAAATTTATTCAAATCATGCATAAATAAAAAAATTTCGGGGCCCATTAGATTTTGTTCGAAAGCAAGACATATTATTTTAGAGCTGAAAAATAGAGAGAAGGTGTCATATCGTAAAAATAATCTATTGAAGGTTGAAGTGGCAGAGTTAAGAGAGAATGCAGTAGATGTTTTGCAAGCTGAAAGGGTTGCAAAAAATTTGAAGTTGAAGAATGAGTTAGTTACCACGAGGACTAGTAATGAAACACATTCAGCAAAGTGTTGGAAATTTGTTGCTTGTTTAAGCTTGTGTTTTGTTGTTTTCCTTATGTTTGTTAGTCTAAATAATGAAGGCAAAAAAGACAATAGCTATAACTTTAAAGCCTTACCTGGAAATGGTTTGATGTACTAGAACAATGTGTAAATGTAATTCACTTAACCTGATGTTGGAAAGTGCAAAGTTTTAAATGTTTCAACATCTGCTATATTACTAATTTCATGTTCTAGCCTAAACAGGTTTGATGTTTGATATAACACTTAGGCTAAACATGTTTAATTAATGGAGATGTAGTATACGTTAGTAGTCAAAAGGAGTTAACAGAGGCAGTAATTGACTAATTTAAAAAATATCATCCATACTTTACCTCCAATGATTAACACATCTGTTAAGTTGTTTTATAGGTCATCAAAGTATTGATGAGGAGACAAAGATGTTTAATAGACCTATAATTCCAATTCTTTGTATTAATAATGTACACGTTCTACCATTCATGAACTTCAATGAAAATGAAAAAAGCCTAAAAGAAATGCAATTCATATTTATTGGAAAATAAAGGAGACCAACACTTTTTCTACAAAAGTTGATCATCTCTTTCCATCCACAGACTTTAATCTTTCCCTAAAAACTACAAAACATTATAGAGAATGTGACAATTCCAACCAAGCTTCCACGCCTTTGGTAAACCATTCATGAACTTCAACAGAAAGGAAAAAACGTGACAGAAATGCAATTCAAACTGAAATTGGTAGTCATTGCATTCATTGTTTAATAACATTAATCCCAACAAGATGTTTACAATCTATTGTTCTTTAGTACACAAATATCACAAAACTGTTCAGTTCACTAACAATTAAATGTTAAGTTTACATTTTGTGCTTTCCCTTTGAAGATGCAATTTGACTTTGTTGTCTTGGATTCACATGCGCAGTAACAACTTCCTTCCTCTGTATTGATTTTTTCCCAAGGTTTAGTTGTCTTTGACTTCTCCTTCTAGGCTGTAGATAAAATCCAAACATTGTTAAGCTGTATGAATTAAGTAATGTTTAGTAATAATGCAAAAACTAACGCTTACATTTAGCATCTGCAATCCTACGGTTTTATTTGTGTATACCCCCATCCCTTCCATCCGTTTCTTAAACTTCCTATTTGCTTCTTGTTGAAGAGAAGAGTATGTGACAGGCGGCCTTTTCCTATAATTTTCGTTTGAGAATTTAGACTACATCTACCAGCACCAAACATCCTCAATCTACTTCCATCATCTACAACACTATAACCAGGACCTCTTATCCCTTTAGTTTAGTTTTTTGTGGTGGCATTTAAAGATGTACAGATATTTGTAGTTTATAATGTATCTCCAGGTGTTGGGAGAACAAATGAGGTTGTTGCATTTGCACTTCGACATACATAAGCAACATCTGAGGTGTTGGCAATACCTGAAGTAATTGAGGCAGAGGCAGAAACAAAGGCATAGGCAAAGGCTTTTCCTATTCTTTTACCTTTCTTTCCCCTTTAAGCATTGTTAGATGCAGATTTAGATCCACTTATTAGGTTGTCAGTGTTGGTTTCAAATATGGATATGTTTTTTGGGGTTGACTGTGAGTTTGTTGTGATTTGCTCCATATGGAAATTAATTGACTAGTTTAGGTTCAGATTTTGAAATTGGGCTGGAACTTGCCATTAATAAGAGTGAGAATGGAATTAAAAAAACCTAGAAGATTACCACTACTATGGAAAAGAATCTTAATTGTACCATAAAAAGACAAAGCAGTATAGAAATTACCTCTCAACCCTTCTAAGGACATCCTCTTTTATTGTGTCCTTTTGTATAGCAGTGACTATATGTAATGATCATGCCCTTCCTAGATATGTAGTTAGCATTTTGCTTTTTGTTTACTTTTGTATTCCTTTGAGACTTATCAATGCCCTTTTAACTAGCTGTTTGGGCCTACCAAACCCTTGTCGTGGCCTAATAGTTTCTTCATTACTAATGAGCCACTCCTTTATACCAAGAATCAGTTGAATTGCCTTCCCATATGCTTTAACATATTCAGTCTTCCATAACCAACTAGAAGTGTACTCTTCAATATTAACCTTACTATCTCTAATAGCACATATGGCTTGTGCACAAGGAATGCTAGAGAGGGTATATCTCTTATAAAAACATATTTTATTCTGAAGCCTCACCATATATCTGTTTTGTCCATAATCAATCTCAACCCTCCTTCTCCATTATGATGTACTAAACAATGTCAAGCAATCATGACACTCTTCTCAATTGCTTCCTATATTCTTGGTCTAAATTACCTTTCCACTTGGTAACCTCTTTCTTTTTTCTCACAATTCTTTTCATTAATTCTCTTCTAATATGCTCAAACAACCCTAAAACTGACATTTTTTCTTGTATTAACTAAAGTCTTATTGAAGGCCTCACATGAGTTGTTGCTAACCAACTCGATCATAGAATCTTCCTTCTGGAAAGGCCAGCAACATTGCTGAACTAGTGCATAACTCTTAATATCTTATGCTACCCTTAGCTTCTTGGCTCTGAGCTTATCTAAATTTTCTTCATATTCCCTTACTATGAAGGATTTTTTAATTTTCTAAAAGTGCTCTTTCATCTCTTCCTATTTATGTCCTCTTCTATGCCAACTCACATAAACATGTCTAACATAAAACGTGTGCTCAGCATTTGGACATAAATCGACTCTATCAAGTCCCTGTAAGGGAAAACATAACTGTTTGAATAGGCATGTGAATGCAAATCTACATATATCATAACGGTTACACTCTCAATGAAAGTAAAAACAAGATTGATGTGAAACTTTTACATTTTGTTGTTCAGTCATTATAGTCCAACCAATTCTAGAGCCCAAGTGAGGTAAATCTTCTTTCAGCCTTTCAATGAACCACTTCCATGTGATTTTCGACTCAACTTCAACTATAGCCTAAGCAGCAGGAAACATTTGATTGTTTCCATCACTTCCCATAACACATAGAAGTTTACCTTTAGTTTTGGTCTTCAACCAACATCCATCTAGGCCAAGAAAATGCTTGCATCCATGCCTAAACCCATGTTTAGTAGCTTATAAGAATATGTACATTCTTTCAAATACAGGTAGAGATGTTGGAATTGGCCGAGACACTATCAATGTAATAGTGCTTCCTGGGTTGGTCTGCTTAATCACGCCAACATAAGACCAAAGCTTCCCAAACTCCTCTCAATGTTGATCACAACACTATCTACTTTTTTTTTCTTTGCTCTTCTCACCATACGCATGGACACTTCTAACACCTAAATAATCCTTAATGTAAAATTTGATATCATCATTCTTCAAAAATGGTTCCCTTTTAAGCTTCTCCTTTAACAAGTCAGATAAGATGCTGATGTTCATCCTAGGATTTGTATATACCCTATTGCAGTCATGATTGTCCTTGAATTTCCTAACTTAAAATGACTGCAACTTCCTATCAAATGCTCCATATATATACTAAGGGCAGTTCCCTATCATACATTGACCTTGGACAAACTTGGGCTTATTTTTAGTAAATGTGACAAATATCTTTGTTTTGATGGACAACAAACTCACTGCATGCTTAAATTACAAATGATTAAGAAAAATTATCCCTACTTCAATGCAAGGCTTAGCTGCATTTTCATCATAAACAAGGTATTTCCTTTTCCTCATTGTAGTGTTATCTAACATATCATCTACACCACTAACAAGTTCTCCATATTCATCACTGTTACAATATTCAAACAAAACTTCCTCATCTTCATCATCTGCATCAACTTTTTATGGTCCATTATCTCCATCATCTTCATTCAAACCATTACCTTCATCTCATTGCTCTATATCCTCTTCAACATCTTTATTTGGACCATTACCTTCATCTCCTTGCTCTAAATCCTCTTCAAAATCTTCATGTAGACCATTACCTTCATTTAGTTGCTTTAAATCCTCTTCATCCTCGTCATCCTCTTCAACCTCTATATTTATATCATCTTCATTCTTGATATCTGCATCATTTTCATCCTCCACATTTGACACATCATCTAAATTACCTACAATACCTCTAAACCCTTCAATATTAACATCCTCACCATTATCTTCAACTACATTACCCTGATTGACCTCATTACATTTATCCTTAATCACTTCGGGGTATCTACACTCTGTTCAATATAAGTATCAATACCACTTGTACCCATCATCTGACTACCATATCTATCACACTA
The DNA here is from genome assembly GCA_025504915.1 of Erythroxylum reticulatum. NCBI lineage: Eukaryota > Viridiplantae > Streptophyta > Magnoliopsida > Malpighiales > Erythroxylaceae > Erythroxylum > Erythroxylum reticulatum. Next base: position 22,561,367 of record JANSVA010000008.1, on the reverse strand, counting down.
GCATAATCTTGTACAAACCTCAAACCATTACATAGTACAAAACCAGGCATAAGATAAAATATCCTTTTCACATTGTTATACCCACTTCTCTTACATACATCAACCAGTTCCAAATAGCTCAGTAAGTCAGGATCAAATTGAATTTCATCCATAAAATCACCCTCATAGCAAACATTATCACCCATATTAATAAAACATCCCGCATGGTGAAACCTCAGAGTTACCTCATCAAATGTCATTTTTCCAAACCAAAATGACCAAATCCACGAAAACGAAGAGACTCAATTAGAATGTTGAAAGGAAACACGGAAGTGAAAGTGATAAATTAAAGCCTAGGATAACACATGATACTTAACATATTCATAACAATTCCATTAACCAACTAATTCAGAATGGTGAAAGGTGACAAGAAACACTAAAGTGAAAGTGACAAATTGAAGTATAGCACAACACATGAAAGTTAGTAGCATTTCCTACTAACCTTAAATATATATAACTCTTCTAGGAACTTACTAAGTTCTATTAATTAAGGTACATGGTGTTATTAACACCTATGAATCAAGAAATATGTTCTCGCTGTGACTCTTAAGCTTGTGGAAGTTTTCACTTATAAGCCTCATGGGAGCTACATCACTAGTTTCTAGTCTATATAACTACCTAATGGTTTATTATGCCTCAATGTTTCAAAAAACCATATTAAATGCAATCCTTATTCAATTCAACTATTACATTAACTTTAAGTTACTAGTAATTGGAGTCTTTCATATTTAAGTTACTACTATAATGTTAAATCAGAATTTTATGTTATCATCAATGATAGTCATCATAGTCATCATAGTCATAGTATTGCAAACAATAAAATTAAAAAAAATACATCATTTGTAATTACAAACTAACTTGTGGTTAAGTTATGAATGATACTTGAAGAATGATCTAAGAAGGATTATTTTGCCTTGTAGAAATTCATTTGATCAATCATCAATTGTTGGACCCTGAACCTTTTTTGGAAGTTCGAACTACTAAATGAGAAATTATTGGCGATTAGTTATGAGTAAAGAAAAATGAGAATTCGTGAATTAGAAATTTATGGAGTTTATTTATGAATGTTTTTAATTACATATGGTTGCATAGATTAAATGGAAGTGTTAGGATTTAGTTAAGGAGTTAGAAATATAATATGGTAGTTAATAGACTAAAGGGGCAAAGTGGACATTACATTAAATGAAGGGCAAAATTGAGAGAACAAAACAAGTGAGGGGTAAAATGGGAAGGACAAGCCCAAATGTTGTCTTGAAATGAGAAAGAAGAAATCGTGAGAAAAGAAGAGAGAAAGAAGGGGGGAAAAAAGAAAACGTGAAAGAAGACAAAAGAAAGAAAGAAAAGTGCGTGGAAGCTAGAGAAAAAGGAGAAAGAAGAAGAAGGAAGAAGATTTGGGCTAGGCTTAAGGTAAGTATCGTTTTTCTTCTTTCTTGATAGAAAAACAAAAGGGATCTGAGAGAGAATGAGTTTGTGTAGGAAGAAAGAAGAGAAACCCTAGATGGATGCTTATGGATTTCTAAACTAGGTTGAGTTTTCTAACCTAGGCAAACTATAGGTAGGTTGAGTTTAAGCTTAATTCTGTTCTTGATTATCAAAACCTAATGGGTTTCTTTTTGTATAATGGATTGAATGGAAATATGTTTTGTTTGAAGGGGGTCAAAATAGTCAAAATCAAGAGCAAGAGGAAAAGAACAAGCTTCATCTTGGAAATATCAAGTAAATAGGTGGGCAATATGTTTATAGTTATTGTAATAATGGGTAAATTTTTTGCTTTGTTGTATGGTTTATTGTTGTCTTGAATTATTGTGAATGTTGAGAGAATACTTATTTCGATGTTGTGCATCCAATGATGGTATGACATTTTGTACATTCGAAAGAGAGAAAAACATAAGAAGCATGAAAGTGTGAGCATGTAATGAAATGAATTGAGCATAAGAATTTGCTTGTGTTTGGGCAAGAGAGGAACCATTTCGTTAGTCACGTGCACGTTGACCTAAAGCCTTCTCCCGACTGCCCACTTGTGGCATATGAGCTCCGAAGAATTGGATTCATTTTGTTCATGGTGTAAACTTCGACTTCTCTGTTTTGTTTCATGGGACACTCGACCCATTATGTTTGCGCATTGCATCTTGAATTATTGAGGATAAAGCATAATTGAGTGCTATATTTCAATTATTAATTGATTTAATGATATGATTTGTGAGCTAAAGTATTCTTGTTTATGTAAATTGCTCAAATATAGAAAGTGAAGGCTATGATCTATTGAGATTAAAATATATGCATATACATTTATGTAAGTATTGGATTGTGTGTGGGGTTCATTATCGTTGGCTATAAACATATAAAGTCTAAAATTTTTAGATTTCTAGATTGAAAGTTATGGGGAGTGTGCAACAACCCTCGATTTTGTTTGAAAAGTCGATCTTCGTCATGGCGAAGGATGCGTGCGCTCAATGTTGGGACTTCGCTAGTTCGTTGGGGCAAACTACTCGAGAGGAGATTTTTCCATGACGAGCCTGCCAATACCGACACTGAAGCTTTCAATCTTCCACTTGCACTACACTTATTCGATCGCTTCGTTTTCAGTACCGAGACCCAGGCGCCAACATTAGTGGCCAAAACCCATCTACATTTTTTCTTATGTGTTAATTTCCATTTTTAATTCGTCCAACTAAATAAATTTTCTTTATACTTTATATCATTATCTTATATGTGATTAGCACAAATCCTAAAATCTTCATTGAATAACTTGAAAAATATGTTACTTTCAAATTAAGAGTATAAAGGAGCACTATATTAAAGCTTCACTTAGAATAATTTATAGAGAGACAATTCGATAATATATCTATGATTTTTCACTTTAAGGAATTTCTTTTGAATGCATAATTGGACTTATAAAAGAAGTAGAAAAAAACTTAGTCCTCTCTTGAAGCAAGTTTATTGAGAGATGAATAATTTAGTCCATAGAAAAAGTACTTGGATCATAGGCAATGACTATACATCCAAATGGTTGTATATATAAATAAGGATCTAAAAGTAACCTTAAAAAAGATTAACTTGTATATATAAACAAGTTAGAGTGACACTATAGTAGGTTAAATGTTGGCCCTAAAAATTTTTTTATGAATAAGTGTGATTTACATCAATTATAAGATCTTTAGGAAAGTTTGTGGAGTTAATTCTTATG
>JANSVA010000008.1:22538456-22558041 GCA_025504915.1 Erythroxylum reticulatum | reverse complement strand
TAAAGAACATAAGACATGTAAGGAAGGGTAAAATGGACATTGTGCAAATTGTTAAGGGTATAAAAGGGAAGAAGATTTGTTGCCCTGTAGGGGAGAAGAAGCTAATTCGTGGATGAGAAAAGAGAGAAGAGAGAGAGGAGTACGAAAAAGAATGAAAAAGAGAGAGAAGAGAAAACAAGCTAGGGTTTTAATTTTCTTAGCTTTCAAGAGAGATTTTGAGGTGGTGCAATAAGAGAAAAAGATAAAGGAAGAGAAGAGCTTCCATTCAAGCTAAGGATCTTTTCATTTGGTGAAGAACTAAGGGGATCAACGAGGCCTATTTTAGTTAAATCATCTCACATAGTACACATTAAAGATACAACAAGAAAGAATCTTGGATAACCCAGGTTGTTTGTAAAGAGAAGAGACATTTTGAGCAAGTCTCTAAGCAAGGAAATCAAGGTGGGTACATGTTTATAATAGAGTAAACTGTTTTCTTTAAATCAAAAAAGTTTACTAATTTCAATTGCATCATAAGTGTTGCATCTTTTGCTTTTGAATGGTTTGTGAAATTGTTATACGTTGGTTATATGAATTATGTGATGATTTATGAAAAGACTTTGCAAATGATTTCTAAAAAGATACATGTTCATGGAAACATATTTTCAAGAATGGTTTTCAAGAAATATTTCAAGTATAAGATAAGCAAGTTTTCAAGAAGTGCCATTTTGGGAAACAAGTTTAGAAGCCATGAATTATGTGTTATGTGGGTTTATGGTGGTCCCCTAAGTTCAATCACGTACACGTTGTCTAAGTTAAATGCTTCTCCTGCCTACCCGCTAGTAGCATAGAGCTCCTTCATGGACTCCCCTAAGTTTACGGCTACATAAGATCCTCATGGGAATTGGGTAGTACGTTCTATTTTTGGATCCACCCAAGCCATTATAATGTGCTCATGTTATGTTAGCAAGTTTGATGCATTCATGTTTTGTGACTTGTGGATTTTGGATAAAAGCCTAAGAAACTCATTTTCTATAAACTCAATGAAAGTTTTCTATGACAAGAAAAATGGTTTCAAAAGTTTTACTTATCTGTTTTTGTTATAAACTGTTACCTAAGAGCTTTCAAGGTCACCCCCTTTTAACCCTATCTTCAAGTGATAGCTAAGAGATCAAGCGATCAAGAGCCTAAGGGGAAATTCTCCAAATTTGCTTAATTTGTAGTTTGAGTTGGTTTTGGGAATGCATAATGTTATAGTTGCATACTCAGTTTATTTGTTTAAGAATTGCCGTAATTTGAGACTTTGATATGAGGATGTAATATGGCTTAGAATGTCATTAAAGGTTTGTAAAACTTTATTCTTTTGCTGTTATGAAAATATGAATTGTGTATGGAAGATATTGAGATGATTGTCAGCTTAAACAAATTGTTTGAGCATAAATTGTGGATATATATATGAACATATAGACATGTACACCTAAGTGAGATTCATAGGAAGGCTAGACAAGAATTATGATTGATTAGATGTAGTTGGATATGAAGAGACAAATAACTTGAGATCTGAGAGTTTAATGAAGTCAATTTGGTAACTGAATGGTTAAGCTCAGGACATTCCATGTTTGCAAAGTGCAAAAATTACAAGCCTTCCATAGGGTAAAATTTATGTTATGAATTCAAGGGATAAACTGGATTGATATAGTTGAGCAAGGCCAAATTGTCTTCTAGAAAGCTGTAGGTCTTTCTTTTAGCTTTTTAACAGTATGTAGTATGATATTTTTGGACCTCTGGATCGAGAATTATGGTCCTTAGAAAAGGAAATGCTTAGGAGCATAAAGACGTATCGTCTGTGATGACGTTATATCGTCTGTGATGACATCATTCGTCTTAAGAGATATATCATCTGTGATGAAGTCATTCATCTTAAGAGATGTATCGTCAGTAAAGATGTATCGTCCGTAATGACATCATATCATCTATGATGACGTCATTCTTCTTAAGAGATGTATTGTCTGTAAAGATGTATCATCTGTGATGACTTCAAATCATCAGTGATGATGTCATCATCTATACAGTTGTATCATCAATAAAGACACTTCGTCTTAAAACTTTGTTTCATCTTAAGTTGACCCCGCATTGTCTTAAGACTTTGCTTCGTCTGAAGTTGATCCCACTTCGTCTTACTAGTTGCATCGTCTTAAGTTGACTTTGCTTCGTCTTAAGTTGACTCGAGTTTCGTCTGCCTTCTGTTTCGCCTCCCCTTTTTGCTTCGTGTGTTTCTTGTTTCGTCTGCTTTCTGCTTCGTCTGCTTTCTATTTCATCTGCCCTTTTGCTTCATCTGCTTTTTGTTTCGTCTACCCTTTTACTTCGTCTACTTTCTATTTCATCTATCCTTTTGCTTCATCTGCTTCTTGTTTCGTTTACTTTCTGCTTTGTCTGCTTTCTATTTCGTCTGCCCTTTTACTTCGTCTGCTTCTTGTTTCGTCTGCTTTTTGAACTTCTTCTTCTGTACATTATTCATTTGATGCTATCATCTGCTCCATTTTAGACCCTTCAGACGATAGAATTTGTCTTCAAGGCCTTCATAGAAGTTGTAGATCTTAAAGTCCTCTTTCGAACCCTCATAGAATGATCTTAATCTGAAAACCCTAAGGCAAGTTATACTTTTTCCCCAAGATAGGTGCAATATGATTGAGGTCAAAATCTTGTTTGATTCTTTTAGTCATAACTTCATTATCCGACCTCCAAATTAGATGAACCTAGTGTCTAGATAAAATAGACATAGAGTTGTCAAATGATCTGAAGGAATAAAATTTTATCCAAGCCTCTAAGATGCTCAATATCTGGATGAATGTTGAGTGTAGAATATTTGCTTCACTATACGAAAGATTTGAAAGATAGGGCCCGATACTCAGTAGGATGAACCGAAGATGACTAATAAGGGTTAAATGGGAATAACCTTGCATGGTAACATGCACAAGCACACATCTTATGATAAGGAATGTTGGGTTCCAAAAACAGGATCTAACAGATATGGTATCAGAGAAAGAGTTGGGTTCCAGAAATGGGATCCAACACTACAGTCCACCTATCCTAAGCTACTTAAAAAGTGATAAAGTCATTACATTAACACTAGCAAACATAAACAATTAATAACATTAGAAGCATTAAAATGGCATGGAATCATAATTGGTCATGCAAGTTACACTACACTCATTGGTTAAATGAACCATAACATAATTATCAAGTTTATTTTTTTAGAGATAATCTTCTTCTCTTAAGTCTAATGGCTAATTTCCGTCCTAAAACTTACCTTAGTTTCAAGAGATGATGCGTGAACCAGGCAAGCCAACCCCTTCAATGAAGACTAGAGTGCGGATCGGGGGATGGTGAAGATGCGTCAACTAGGCAACACAACCCCTTCAACAAAGGATGAAGCACAGATCTGGTAATAATTTTGATGCGTGAACCAGGCAAGACAACCATTGCACGAAGACTAGAGTGGAATGGCCAATGGTGAAGATGTGTCAGAGAGGGGGGCGATGGTGGGATTTTAGGGATTTCTGTAACTTTTAGGTTTCTCTTTTTTTACTTTACAAAATTTATAGAATTTTATCATTAAAACTTAAAACCTCTTACTCTTTTATACGTGGAATTTAGAAAAAGGGTAGTAGTGCCACGTTGTTGCATGTAATGGCACATGTAAAACACACCCTAATTTCTGTCCAAAAAAGTGTTAAATTGAGCAGATTCATGAAATTTCAGACCTTCTATGAGCAGGTTACAAGTTTAAGTCCCAAGCTGGTCAAACTCAAAAAGGTTAAGCCCTAATTTGGGGTTTTAGCCTAGTTTAAATAACCATAAATAGGGAGGCCACATATGGTGAAGGGGCTATAGAGGGGGAAACTGATGCATCTAATCACGGCATAAAAGTGTTGGTTTAAAAGGAGGATTCATCAATAGAAATGGTCCTTTAATTAATGTGAAACAATCTTTAACAAAAGCAAAAAGGTCATGGTAAGGAGCTAAATAATGAGGAATTCAAAGTGGATAGAAGAAGATGGTCAAGGAATAGGGCAAGAGGTCAAAATTTATTGTTACCTTTTGTATGTTAATAATTTCTCGGAATATGAGGTAGTTAATAGCCCCTCAAAACAATTATTCTTAAAGGACTTCATTCTGAACAATAAGTCTACTTTAAAAGGCATTTTAAAGACTAAAGTAAATAGGGGAAGATTATCTTTTTGGGAATCAATGGTCTTTCTAATCAAACCATCACAATTACGATTATAGACATTGTGATTAATTATGGTCAAAATTGTTTAACGTTCAAGCTTTGCGATCTAATGATCATGTTGTGAACTTGTTTATATGTTCATATAAGAGAATATAAAAGTGATGATTTCCTTTATCTATGGATCAAATCATGCTTTTTAAAGGAAAATCCTTTAGGATCAACTACTAAAGACTGGCTCCATGATTAACAGCCTTTAGATTGTTTTAGAAGATTCAAATAGTACATTAATGACATCAGAAGCATAAGGTCATCGTGTGACCTTGAAAAACTACTCTCCTGATTTCAATGATTGTGTGGAGAAGTTAGGGGTTATATATTGGAGGTTTAAGGGAAACTATTACAATTGGATTAGTAAACAAAGATTAAGGTGGCATATTAGGAAAAAGTCTAAGGCTCTCATTAATGGTGAGTGTTTGCTTTAAGTCCCTAAAGTAAAGCTAAGTTTAATTTATGAACCCCTTGATATATGATCATACTCTAATCTTGATTTAAAATATGTTCAAAAGCAGGAAAAGGTATTTTCGCATTAGATTCAATAGTAGCATATTTAGGTCATTTTCTTCTTGAATTACCATTACCTTAGCTTCCTACGAATTTGGAAAAGACCTAAGCAATTTCCTTAACACTTTAAGATTATAGATAATTTCGTTTCACTTTTGTTTTTTTGTTGAGGATTTTAGTTTTGGTTTTCTATTGTTAATTTTTTTCTTTTAAATAAAAACAAAATTATATTTTATTGTTAATGTCAATATAGTAATATTTTTATTACTAATAATAATGACATATTAAATAAAACTTAAAGATAAATTATTTTTAATTAGTTAAATTTATTTTAATCTCTTATATAATATTTATTAATAAATTATCAATAAAATTATTTTATTTTATTACAATAAATAATGTATAAATTAAATTTTATTTATGAATTAATATTTATTTTCAATATATTTAAATTATTAAATCAAAATTTTATCTAAAATTTATATATTTTGAAAATATTTTAAATTTATTCATATTCATTAATAATTATTTAATTAAATATTATATAAAATTGAAGTGTTCATAATTAATAAATTAAATGATATATATTTAGTTGATAGTAAATCAAAGTGTGAAACAAATTGAAAAAACAAAAATCAATTTTTGTGGTTTTCATAAATTTTGAAAATTGGAAAAATTCAAAAACAAAAATTCAAACAAATTGATTTTTATAAATTTGCAACAAAAACTGAAAACCAAAATCATAAATGGAAACAAAGATGCCCTAAATTTATATTTTGCCTAAGCCTCTGTGAGCATTAATAATATCAATAAATGTAGTGTACATACCAAATATGCTTCATCATGCTTCATTTGAAATTTATATTGATATGTTAGTACGATCACTTTATTCATGTTTGCTTGATTTGTTCATATATTTAAGTTCTAAATTATTAAAAAAAATCATCAATCATTTCAAACACAATGATTATTGAATTTGTTTCTTCCTAATGCATAAAATAAAATTTGAAAAGCCTTATTATTTAAGAAAATTAGTCTCTTATCTTAAAGTTCCAATTCTTTTTTTAGTTTAGGAACTTTTCTCTCATCTATGAATTTAGTAGGAATGAATGGACCACTTGAAACAATTTATCACAAATGAACACTTTCACTCATCAAGAAGAATTTCTTTCTTATTTTTTAGTTAGAATGGCAATACTATTTGTTTTATTTTTATAAATTAAAAAATAATTAATTTACATTATTATGTTGATTAATCACAATTTTGTGAAATAAATGAAATAATAATGTTTAGTGTGATGGTTTTTCCCCTACAAACAATCAATTAGCTTAGTATCTATGACATAAATAATTGAAAATACTATTTATAGTATATATGTTTTTTTAAATAACTAATGTATAAGATAAGGTCCATAAGATAAATATATTTATAAATAAATTCATAATGAGATCATAATCATAATATTTATATTGCATTTATTTATTATCTCTAAATTGTTTTTGTTTGTTTATTTATTAAGATTGAACATTAATAAAGCATAAACATTAATTCGTGTTATATTTCTTTTTTATAAAGGAAATATTAGATCTTATATGCTAAACTATGGAAATATTTAAATAAACTTATAGGTGCTTCTTAAAGAAGAAGTCCACTGAACAACTTCATATGAGAATTTTATACAAAACATACTTGTATATCTACATAAATGCTAATTGTAAAAATTATATAGGTGATTCTTCGAATTAAGATCTTCAAAGTATATCATATAAAACTATTATATTTTGATACTACTCATGATCTTTCACAGTTAAGAGTAGCTCGCTTGATAGTTATTGAATATGGCATAAATTATATAAAAGTAGTTAGATGATCAATATAAGAATAATCATTCTAAAGTAATTACGAATAATATTACATTATTATAAGAAAACTTAAGCCAAAGTGGAAATGAGATTTTGAGAATATAGTTTCAAATAGAGTAGACACTAATTCAATAATTTTTGTAATCAAAATATTATAAAATGAAATAGTTAAATTCTAAAAAATCGTATACTAAAAATGTCATTCAAATTTTATTTAACATTTCTAATCTTTAGATGATCATGATGTGTTTATAGACAACAATCTTGATATATTGATGTAAATTATTTAATTAGAAAATTAAAGATAAATTAAAAGAAATTGATTTATCTAATTATAATATTGTTTAGGATTATAATTTATATACATTGTCAACATATTTATACAATTAATGAGTCACCCATAAATAACAATTGAAGAGAGAAAAACTAATTTAATGAAGTTAACTTAATTGTAACGTTTGAGATACTAAAGACCAAATATAAAATATTTGATAAATAAAGACTAATATTAGATATTAGATCTTATTGAGATGTAGTTACTATTTAGCTAGAATTAATTGTAATTCTAATTAAAATTTAATTGATATTAAAATTCTTTTTCAATTAAACTAATAAAGATTTAAATCTCACTATAAATAAGTATAGGTTCTATAAGAGCTCACAGTTTTAGTTCTACTTATAAAGTTCTCTCCACTTATTTGTGTCAAACACTTATATAGTTATAATGATTTTCATATAGATTATAGATTTAAGGGGAATTGTAGAAAAAATCAATACTTGTACTATTTTTATGTTTTGTTATGTTTATAAAGTAATCACATTATAAAATTAAAATAATTTTCTTTTTTGAAAAATTATGAAAAAAAATTTATTTGCTTCTACCATAATAATGAGATAATATCCCAATTTCCCAACGTCGAACGTGAAAATAAACCTTGGAAGCAACATCAAAGAAAATGTTTGCAAGGGATTGCGTGCATATTTGTTACTTAAAGAATGTGAACTCCAAATCGTTTACTTTCTTGCCTTTTTTATACGTCTCTTCGTTTTTTATGGCTCAAGGGATAAAGTTTGCCCAAAAGTATAGCCTCAAAGAAATTTTGCTAGTTGAAATAGTTAAAAAGCTTTAAGAGTTTTGTTTCATTGAAATTACTTGCGATTGCTAAAGAATACTATGCGAAATTTGCAATGAGCCTACCGGCTCATATGAAAAGAAAAGTTAGATCACACAAAAGTTCAAGTGAGGTTATATTTTAAAATCAATTGGTAATAGGTGAAGTAGCTCACTAAGTTTATATGTTAGTCTTCTTTGCCCTCTTTTTCTAATATGAGACACTCATATGTAGGTATTCTCAACACTTCCCTCAATTGTAATTGGGACTGAACATCAAGTTATAACTTGAAATAAATACAGTGATAACCGAACTGGGCCACTAGGACTGAACATTTAGATGGACAATCGGGAAATTAATAATCCGAACCAAACCTGCTCTGATATCATATAAAATTTGCAATGGGCCTACAGGCCCAGACGAGAAGGAAAGTTAGACCACACACAAGCCCAGGTGAGATTCCCTTCTAAAACCAATTGGCAATAGGTAAAGTATCCCATTAAGCTTATATATCTTCTTTCCCTCTTTTTCCAATATGGGACGCTCACATGTAGGTATTACCAACACTCCCCTTAAGTGCAACTGGGAATGAATATCCAATTGTTAATTGAAATAAACACAATGGTAACTGAACCGCACCACTGGAACTAGATATCCAGACGGACAATCAAGAAATTAATAATCTGGACCAAACCTGCTCTAATACATTGTGAAATTTGCAATCAACCTACAGGTCCACACGAGAGGAAAGTTAGATCACACGCAAGCTCAAGTGAGGTTCTAATCGAAAACCAATTAGCGATGGGTGGAGTAGCCCACTAAGCTTACATGTTAGTCTTATTTTCCCTCTTTTTCTAATATGGGACGCTCACATATAGGTATTCTCAATACTCCCCCTCAAGTGCAGTTGGGACTGGACATCCAATTGTCACTTTAAATAAACACAGTGGTAACCAGACTTGGCCTTAAGGACTGAACATCCAAACGGACAACCGAAAAATTAATAATCCAAGCCTAACCTACTATAATAGTATGTGAAATTTACAATGGGCCTATGGGCCCATACAAGAAGGAAAGTTAGACCACACACAAGCCCAAGTGATGTTCTATTTTAAAACCAATTGGCAATAGGTGGAGTAGCCCACTAAGCTTATATGTTAGTCTTCTTTCCCCTCTTTTTCCAATATGGGACGCTCACATGTGGGTATTCTTAACATTCCCTCTCAAGTGCAATTGGAACTGGACATCCAGTTGTCACTTGAAATAAACACAGTGGTAACGGGACCTGGCCGCTAGGACTGGACATTCAAATGGACAATTGTAAAATTAATAATCGGAACTAAACTTGCTTTGATACCATGTGAAATTTGCAATGAGCCTACGGGCCCACATGAAAAGGAAAGTTAGACCACACATAAGCCTAAGTGAGGTTCTCTTCTAAAACCAATTGGCATAAGTAGAGTAGCCCATTAAGCTTATATAGCAATCTTCTTTCCCCTTTTTTTCCAATATGGGACACTCAAATGTAAGTATTATCAACATTCCCCCTCACGTGCAAATAGCACTGGACATCCAGTTGTCAGTTGAAATAAACATAATGGTAACCGGACCGGGACGCTGGGACTAGACATCTAGATGGACAACCGAAAAATTAATAATCTGAATCAAACCTACTCTGATGCCATATGAAATTTGCAATGAGTCTACGGGCCTACACGAGAAGGAAAGTTAGACCACACGCAAGCCCAAGTGAGGTTCCATTCTAAAACCAATTGGTAATAAATATAGTAGCCCACTAAACTTATATGTTAGTCTTTTTTTCCCTCTTTTTTCAATATGGGACACTCATATGTAGGTAGCCTTAACACTTCCTCTCAAGTGTAACTAGGACTAGACATTCAGTTGTCACTTTAAATAAGCACAATGGTAACCATACCGAGCCACTGGGACTGAACATCCAGATGAACAATTTGGAAATTAATAATTCGAACCATACCATGTGAAATTTGCAATGGGCATATGGGCCCACAAAAGAAAGAAAATTAGATTACATAAACAAGCCCAAGTGAGGTTATATTTTAAAACTAATTAGCAATAGGTAGAGTAGCCCATTAAGCTTATATGTTAGTCTTCTTTCCCCTTTTTTTTCCAATATGGAATGTTCACGTGTACGTATTCTCAACACTCTCCCTCAAGTGCAATTATGATTAGACATCCAGTTATCACTTGAAATAATCACAGTGATAATCGGACCGGGCCGTTGGGATTGGACATCCAGAAGGAAAACCGGAAAATTAATAATTTGAACCAAACTTACTCTAATACCATGTGAAATTTGTAATGAGCCTACGGGCCCACACGAGAAGGAAAGTTATAATACACACAAGTCTAAGTGAGGCTCCTTTCTAAAACTAATTAGCAATAGGTAGAGTAGTCCACTAAGCTTATATATTAATCTTCTTTCCCATCTTTTTCCAATATGGGACGCTCATATATAGGTATTATCAACACTCCCCCTTAAGTGCAACTGGGATTAGATATCCAGTTGTCACTTGAAATAAACATAGTAGTAACCAGACCAGACCGCTGGGACTGGCCATCCAAACGGATAACCGAAAAATTAGTAATCCAGACCAAACCTGCTCTGATACCATGTGAAATTTACACTAGGCCTACAGGCCCACATTATAAGGAAAGTTAAACCACACACAAGCTCAAGTGAGCTTCCATTCTAAAACCAATTGGCAATAGGTGGGGTAGCTCACTAAGCTTATATGTTAGTCTTTTTTCCCCTCCTTTTGCAATATGGGACGCTTACATGTAGGTATTCTCAACACTCCTCCTCAAGTGCAATTGGGACTGGACATCCAGTTGCCACTTAAAATAAGCATAGTGGTAACCAGACCGGGTGCTGGAACTGGACATCCAGACGGACAACCGAGAAATTAATAATCCGAACCAAATCTTTCTTCTTTTCCCTCTTTTTCCAATATGGGACACTCACATGTGGATATTATTAACACTCCCCCTCAAGTACAGCTGAGACTGGACATCTAATTGTCACTTGAAATAAACACAGTGATAACCAGACTGGGCTGCTAAGACTGGACATTCAGATGGACAACTGAGAAATTAATAATCCGAACCAAACTTATCTTCTTTTCCCTCTTTTTCCAATATGGGACACTCATATGTGGGTATTATTAACACTTCCCCTCAAGTACAACTGGGACTGGACATCCAGTTGTCACTTGAAATAAACACTGTGATAACCGGACTGAGCAGTTGGGACTAGACATAACCGAGAAATTAATAATATAGACCAAACCTGCGCTGATACTATGTGAAATTTGCAATGGGTCTATGGCCCACATAAGAAGAAAAGTTAGATCACATACAAGCCCAAATGAGGTTTCATTCTAAAACCAATTGGCAATACACGAAGTAGCTCTCTAGGCTTATATGTTAGTCTTCTTTTCCCTCTTTTTTCAATATGGGACGCTCACATGTAGGTATTATCAACACTCTCTTCAAGTGCGACTAAGACTGGACATCCAGTTGTCACTTGAAATAATTACAGTGGTAATCAGACTAGGCCATTGGGACTAGATATCCAGATGGATAACCGAGAAATTAATAATCCGAACCAAATTTGCTCTGATACCATGTGAAATTTGCAATGGGCCTACGGGTGCACAAGAGAAAGAAAATTAGACCACACAAGAGCCTAAGTGAGGCTCTATTCAAAAACTAATTGGCAATAAGTGGAGTAGCCTACTAAATTTATATGTTAGTCTTCTTTCCTCTCTTTTTTTAATATAAAAAGCTCACAGGTAGATATTCTCAACATACCAGCGTATGAGAATGACATATACATAGTGAAAGCTATGTTTTTGTGTCGGGAAAGATTGTGAATTTTTCTGTCTTCATCTTCTTGATGTTTTGTGATCTACTCCGACATTATTCATTTTACAGGTTCATTTTCATACGGAATTAACAGTATTGGAAGGTCATTACAATTTTGAAAGGCTGCCAAAAACCTATGACGTTTATTCCTAGTGGACAAGAAAATAAATACATATTAGACATCATTGAGCTTTAAAGTATATTTACAATTTCTTTTTACAAATAAAAATACACTTTTTTCTCTTGACCTCATTAAAGTTTCTTAAAAATTATGTTTCTTTTGACGTCATATAGATTTTCTAAAAATTTAATATTTTAAATTATTTATCAATTCTCATGTAAAAAATATTACTAATTTGATTTCCTAGTGGATATAAAATTATATATTTAACAGTATTTTCACAAAGACTCGAGCATATAACACAATATTCAATGCTCAAGTATATAAGTTCAAGTTAATTTTTAGTACGTCAGTTTAAACTTAAAAGAAAATCACAACCATGGCTATCTACTATAATTACAAAAATCATGGTTAAATTTAATTTTAAAGGTACTGTTATTTAACAATTATTAATATAGATTCTTTTATCAAATATTTTATTGTATAATTTATAGTTTCTTAATACGATCTCATAATTTAATATATTATTTTACTTCTATTCATACAAAATAAGAAAAATAATATGCCTATTAAAAAAATAACGAAACATTGAAACCACAATTTCGCATTTCTTGATTATGAGAGATTCTTACTCTATAAATATGCAAGTCTATGCATACAGTTAATAAGTCGCCCTCCATTTTAAGTACAAAAGGGCATCTTGGTTTTCAAGACAAGGGTATGGCTTCGGGTGGGATGTTGTTTAGTGTAATAAAATTTGAATTTTATCATGTGATTCTGCCTGTAAGATCAAAATGAGAACAGTATAGCATACGGGTATGACTTGGAATTTAGTTCTACTCGTATACAAGTAAGCAGTGTCTAAGATTTTAGTTAGGAAAGCCAGCAGTGAGCCATTACACAGTCGTACTTATACTAGTAATCCATAGTTTTCACTCCAAGTTAGGCATTTGGGAGATCAGGCGTGGAGCCTTATTATCTTCATAGAGACTGAGCCCGAATCACTGAGAAGGACAGAAGCGTTGAGGCCTCCCCTGACCCAACATAGGTTTTTAAGTTTGAAGATCGAAATTCATCAGTTCGCCAGTAGCCGAAGGGCTAGTCCAGAGATTTCAATAGTTGGGAGTATGACAACTTTTAAGGCTTTAGGAGTCACATGCCTAGCCCAGCCCAATATTGTGTGCCGTCTCTTGGTTGTTGCATCAAGCCATTATTCAAAGAAGATTGCGAAGCAAGTGTTGTCCAAACCAAGGTTTTCATCATAGGTGAAATAATCTGTCTTATAAAGTACTAAATCGCTATGCTTTACAAAAGAAAAGTACTAAATCGCTATGCTTTAGAAAAGAAGTAATCGTTTTCACCTATCACCTGAAGCAGGACCTTGACGTCTCCCAAAACTCCAATCTCAAGGTTGTTCGTTACTCTTACAGGATCTAAAGGAGTTTTGAGTTTTGAATATAGTAAATTATTATGAACACGGTAAGTTTTGAGTTTGAGTCTAAAACTTGTTAGGGGAGCAATAATTCTAAGACAGATGTTGGTATGGGAAGCATGAGAACTGAACTCCTCCCTTTGGCACTCCTCTCGTCTCCATTCCATCAACTGTAGCGGCATTTGGCAAATTAAACATTTCACTTACCACGTCATATGATTGAATTTGAAGTTGGTGTTTCTACCCGTCGACAAAAACCATGGGTGAAATGTAGATGTCAGCTTGATTATATAATTGTGTATAGCTTTATGGAGACCTATGTCCTCGAGAGGTCTTGTCCATTCGCGATGCCCATTTAGCCTTTTCAAAACAGATACTGTGTTGAAGAGAGTATCCACACATTGATCATAAAGATCTTTCCTAGATTTACAAGCTTTTATATATACAATTTCGTGGTCGGCTTTCGATTGAGAGGACAGTATATATATGTTTGCCCATTTAAGCTTAGTACGTATTCTTATAATGGCAGACAGATTTCCACTCTGATGAGCTACCGCTAAATAAATTAAAAAAACAATGCAGCAATCAATCAGGATTACATCAGTTGCACAGAAGAAGAGTTTTATTTCCTTATTAATCAATTTCTTCCCTGACATTTTTTACAAGCCAAAGCACTTCAGACCACTGTGTTTCCTTTCCTATAATACCAAAACAAGTTCAACACAAGAGATGCCCATTTAAATTTTTTAACTTCCTTGTTGATTTGCCCGACTTTAATATTACTGTCAGGAGAGTATGGGAAAATGAAATTGCGAGTTACCTTTAGTATAAATACATTAATAAATTGAAGATATTTAGAGAAACTCTTAAATAGCTCAACAAAAGTAGAGTTGGCAACACTTTCATCGAATTAAAGAATACAAAATTAAGTTGAAAAGTTGTCAAAATCTCCTAAACCTCAACCCATAAAATGTGTCCTTAAAGAAATACGATGAAGAGGTATTGCGTCAGCCTAACGACTTATACTCCAAAAAGTTGGCATAAATTGATTCAAGGTGATTTTGATAATTTATCTCTCTTTCATGATCACCCTTGCCATAAGAAACTTCGACAGAATTTTAACCTTTCAAGATAGCATTGTAGCTCAATTCTCTAATTCTGATTCAGTTAAGGATCTAATCTTCTAGCACTTCAAACTTCTACTCGCACAGGAAGGGAACCTCGTTGTTTCACCAAGACATCTCTAGCCTAGATCCTAAAACTTTTTTTCCTTTCGTAACTGGTTTCTTAGAGGACCTTACAGTAACGAAGACGTCCACAAGACACTCAGCAATTTCAGCTTCAATAAAAATTCAAGTCTATATAATTTCAATGGTCATTTCTAAATCAAAAGTTGGCACTTGATTAGAAGGAATTTAGAAAAGGCATTCCTTAACTGTTTTTAGAGAGGAGCTCTTTTAAAGGAATTTAACAATATTGATGTGATATAAGTAAAACAAAATACAAAAATAATGTTAAAGAATCATTGAGTAAGTGCATTTATTTTTTTCATACTATAATTAAAATTAATTAGAATTACCAATAATTCTAATTATCACACAGTTACTTAAGTATTTCCATGCTTTAACCTATGAGATAGACTTCTTCCTTTATAAGAAAAAATGTAACATCTATTAGTCTTTTTCCATCCTATTAATGTCCAGTCTTAATAGAGCAATGACTAAAAACAAGTTAATGATACTACATAAATGTAATATGAATCTCATAATTATGATCTTATCATAATTTCATTTGCAATTCATCAAAATGTTCTCTACAATGCTATAAGAAATACTTCCATCTCTTATTAGTGACAATTAGGATGCCTTCATAAATGGTAGAGATATAGTACTCAAAATCTTTCGAGAAACTACTATAGATAAAAAGATAATGTCAACTATCTCTTTAAATTGACTCTTCAAAATCATTCAGTAACATGTATTAAGATTTTACTATTGTAGCCTTACAAGATTTTGATTTTTTCATCTAATTCATTAAATGGTTAGACGAATGCATCTCAACCTCATCATACACTATCTTATTCAGTAAGGATAAAATTGGCCTACATCTTTTATAAACACCTTATCCTACCTCTAATATACTTAAGAAAAATCCATAAAGAATGCATACCCCTCATTTAGGACTTTGAAAGTCATATGAACTCATGGACCTTTGAAATACTCTCATATATAGGTAAACTTTGCCAATTAAATCTATATTTAGCTTCATACATACATACATAATAGACAGTGCATTAATTAATACCCTCTAAAACTGTTAAATTCATTGAGAAAATTGTAAGAAACTTTCATTGAAGTGGCTTCTCTTAAAAGTCCCATAATGCTAATATAAAATAGAGTAAAGGGTGTCATAGTATAAAGAAAAGAAAACTAAGAACTAAATTAATAAAATTCACTAACTATTCTATGACAAAGAATATAGATATTTTATAAGAATCATAATGCACATTGGGTGAGAGATTCATTTCGTTTACATCTAAAGCAAAAGATTTGGCAATTAAAGTAGGCAATAATGTCTCTTAAATATGAAAAAGAAAATCTTGACCACAAGGTAACATATAACTATATTAGATACATCATAACTAAAGGTAAAAACACATAATTTTAGTTCTACAATTAGCATAATCTTGATCTATTAGAAACTATGTCTTCTCTTTCGACTAGTCTCAAAGGAATTCATTTCCATGTCAAAGTTAGTTTAATGATTCTTGACAATAGTTAGTTATGTCCAACCTCTTTTAGTACCTTAGTTTCCATCAAAAGCAACTAATCTCATTATAATTCAGAGTAAAGTTCAGAGTAACTAAATAATTTAATCACACCCTTTAAAATTTTCGCCCATAATTTTTTTTATATTAAAACAAATCATCTCATAAGTATCTTGGCATACCTTGATCTAATTCAAGAAATAATATTCCAAGAGCCAGCTTTATTCTATGTTTAGGTTTCAAGGAAATATTCAAAATAAAGAATATTTTATGATAACCAATTATGTTTTTAGTGGGTAAGTTGAGCGAAATCACTACTACTTATTTTACAGTTGCCTTATTCAACCTTCATTTGAATCAATCTTATGAACTTCTTTGACAAATGCTAGGACCCTTCAAATTGATAAGACACAATTTTAAGGATACTAAAACATTTTTAAATTCTATAAGCGCGATAGTATTATTTAAATTTGTTGTTAGCATCTCGATCTACTGTCTCAAAAATGTCGCGTATAGTTATTTGTGATGTTTCTATTTTATCGCTTAAAGCATCACCAATTCTTTGTAGATAAAGACTATAGGTGATGCTCCAAAAATTATAGACAAAAGTATTAGCTACGAAAATTTTTCATAACTAAAAAATTATAAAAATATAGCTAAAAGTTGAATCTTTGCGTTGAAAAATTTTGGAGCCAAATTACTAACAATAAAAATAAAACATAGTCATTAGTTTTTGGCACATTATGATGTGTCCACGACCAAAACACTGAAGAAGTTCTTTCAAGCTTTATTTTGGATTACAACACCTTAGTTATAGGTAGAGGCAAAGTGAGTATGGAAAGAGTGAATGACAAAAAGATGTTTAATGATGAGGATATTGACAAAATTAATGGAAGGTATAAAACTCCCATCACAAGCTTGGCAATTGGAATGGCGTCACCGCAACCCATAATAGCAAGTTCATTAGAGTATGGAAGTTTGAATAAGTGACTTCATAACTAAATTATGACTATATAACCAATTGAATATTATAAGTACCCTTCCTTTTCTTTATGATTTTACCCAAATAATCCATTTTTCAGTTAGTATAATATGTTTTCGCAATTACCAATTAATTTTATATCCAGGTAAATAACCCACATTAAGCATAAGCACTTCCAACACTAGGCTAAGCCATGCATTTGCTTGCCTACCATTAAGGAAGAGGGAAGATGAATAATGCTTTAGAAATAATGCATGAGAAACGAATTATGAATCAGGAATACAAAGCAATATATAAAGAGATAAAGAAGGTGGATTAAGAAGGAAAGTGTTACCACATTTATACAACATGAATTAAGGAGAAAAGTAAACCAAAGCAAGGTCTCAAATGGCCATCTAAGTTCTAGAATATACTGCTTACTGTCCAATTAGTAGATATTGTTAAGTCAAGAGGACTTTACTTCTATTAATTTTGATGGCAATCAAATAATAATAATCTTAGAAATGTATGAACTGTTTTGATAAATTTGTTAAGTGTACAGAAAAGTGTAAGTAACACTTAGTCAATTCAGAAGGTGCACGGTCAACACCGAACGAAGCGTAACACCAAACGAAACACAAAAACAAATGAAGTGTGACACCAGATGAAGCACAACAACAGACAAAGTGCTACACCAGATGAAACACAACATTAGATTAAGCATGACACAAAAAAAAGCTCAAGCAACAACAGACGAAGCGCTACACTAGACGAAGCGCAACAACAGATGAAGCATGACACCAGACGAAGCTTAACAACAGACGAAGAGCTACACCAAACGAAGCGCAACAACAAATGAAGCGATACAATAGACGAAGCGGAATAACAGACGAAACGTAGTAAAAAAAGAAGCATTATTCTAGACAATACGAAAGGAAGATATTTTAGAACGTCAAACAGTTAGTTAGTTAGAATTAGTTACAGGACTCAACTAAAACAACGAATGCTTTACCATTAGCAAAAATTCTATATTCAAAGTGTGAAAGAAGTGAGCGAATACATCTGTAACCTAAAGCTCAAAAATACTTTTTTTAGAGAGAGAAAGGAAGGCTAGAGCCTAGAGAAGCTAATATAGTAGATAAATAATACTTTGTGAGAGAGAACTGAAAAAGCTCTACAAGTAGAAAGAATACTTATAAAGTTGGAAGAGTATAGTGAAATCTCATACTAACTCTGAGGACTAGACGTAGCCCAAAGTTTGAGGTGAACCAGTATAAAATTGTAGCGTCTATTCTCTAACCATTATCTTTTAATTTTCTTATTGTTAGACGAGTAGATAATATTACTTGCGATTGCATTACTTATCAACTTTAGCAAAGTGTTTTAGTAATCATTTGAATTTTCGTAAAGAAATTCAAGAAGTCTCAAAAGATTAATATTTTTTAAAAGATTACACAATTCAACCCCCCTTCTTGTGTAGTTTACATATCATATTGAATTTCTCTATTAACAAGTGATTTACTACAGTTGGTATCAGAGTTAGGTTTCCAAGAAACATTGTCACAAAGTGAGGACAAAGATCCATAGCTAAATCACATGTTTTTATAGCTAAAGGTGCCTCGTCACAAGACCTCCTGCATTTAATGATGAGGATTATCATTATTGGAAAGACAAGATGCGACTCTTCATAAAATCCACACATATTGATCTTTGGGATATCATCGAGATTGATCCATATACACCAACAAATGATGAAGGCAATATCATCTCTCATGACAAATGGTCAATCGATCAGAAAGCTCAATTTCAGTTGAATTCAAAGGCCAGGTTCTTTTAAGTTGTGCCCTAAGCAAAAGTGAATATGACAAGGTTCATAGATGCGTATCTGCAAAGGAGATGTGGGACACATTAGCCATTACACATGAAGGTACAAATCAAATGAAAGAGTCCAAGATCAGTATTCTTGTTCATCAGTATAAGTTGTTCAAGATCAAAGATGAGGAGACTATTGATCAGATGTTTGGACGATTTCAAACAATTGTTAATGCACTTAAAGCTCTTGGGAGAATCTACGATAATCAAGATCATGTCAGAAAGATTCTCAGAAGTCTACCTAAAATATGTAGACCTAAGGTTACAACAATACAAGAGGTCAAGGACTTAAGCAAGCTGAAGCTAGATGAATTGCTTGGTTCACTGAAGATACATAAAGTAGAGCTTAATGCAAAAGATAGATCTATAAAAGATAAATATATCGCATTAAAGGCTGGTCAGAAGAATCAAAGGAACTAGATGGGTATTCAAAAATAAACTAGATGAATCAGGTAGAGTAAACCGTAACAAAGCTAGATTAATAGCTCAAAGCTATAATCAACAAAAAGGAATAAACTATAATGAAACCTATGCTTCTGTAGTTAGACTAGAAGTTATTAGGATTTTGCTTGCATATGTTGTTTGTCACGATATAAAACTATTTCAAATGGATGTGAAAAGTACCTTTTTGAATGATTTTATAGATGAAGAAGTTTACGTAAAGCAACCTCCTAGTTTTGAAGATACTGATAATCCAGATTATGTCTATAGACTTCATAAAGCTTTGTATGGATTAAAACAAGCACCTCGTGCTTGGTATGATCATCTAAGTTCGTT
>JANSVA010000008.1:22524583-22538356 GCA_025504915.1 Erythroxylum reticulatum | reverse complement strand
TTAGTAATCATTTGAATTTTCGTAAAGAAATTCAAGAAGTCTCAAAAGATTAATATTTTCAAAAAGATTACACAATTTAACCCTCTTCTTGTGTAGTTTACATATTATATCAGATTTCTCTATTAACAAGTGATTGACTTCAGATACTACATACATTACCAGAACATAATCCCTAAAAGATCATAGGTAACTCTTAACCCAAAACACCTTTTTCTTTAAGAAGACTATTACTCATCTTACAAAAAACAACTTAGAATATAAAAGATCTTGAATTCTTACTAGAACACAAGATTTCTTTATCAAAAGCAACTATTGAAGACTTCCTTCCATACAAAAGAAAGAAATTAACATGAACAGATTTTCTGACTATTAATAAACATGAACAAATTTTTAGAAACCAAATAACACCTACTACAATTCTAAATTAATCAATTGACTCGACCCTAGCTTACAGGAACCACGAATGAATTGAAAAAATAATTACCTAGAGAAGTCACCAATTGGTGAAAAAAATACAAGGACATTAGAGAAAAGACAGACGAAAACAGACAAAGATATATGAACTGCTTTAGAAAACAGGAGGATGCTATAGAGAAGACACATAAGGACATTATAGTGCTATTGGAAGACAAAGATAAACGAAGAAAAAATAGAGAGAAGCATCGTATTTAGGTTATTAGTATGGAAAAACAACATCATTCACTACAAGAAAAGTAGGCATTAGCAACAGAAAATTACCACGGAAAATAAATCGTTGCAAATTAGCGACTGAAATCCTATTTTCGTCGCTAAAATCGATGGAAAAAAAATTCATTTAGCCACGGTTCTAATCTCTGTCGCTAAATATGGAGGGAAATCGTCCCAGCAAAATTAGGGACGGACTTTAGGCATGATAAAAGTTCCCGTCAGTAATAATACTAAAATTAGCAATGGAAAATTAATATCCATTGCTAAATATGGGAGAAAGTATACCGACAGAACCATTACCGTCAGTAAATAATGTGGGAATTAAAGGCAGTATAATAATTTTTAAAATTTTCGATGGAAATTAGCGATGGAAAATTTCATCGGTAAATCACTTTTAAAACATCTGAAAGCCCCTCCCCCTTGATTCATCTTCTTCATTTCTTCTTCAACGCTCTTCGGTCTTCTTCCTCCTCCGGTGGCTTCCTCTCCTGTTTGGTGACTCCCTCTAGAACTAAAGTTTGTTTCTTTCTTGCTTTTTTTCTTTCTGTTTCTTTATTACTCTTTCTTGGTGGGTTTTTGATTGTCATATATAGTATTAATTTGTGTGTTGAATTCTTTTTGTTGTTGAAGAAGAAATGAGGATTGTTAAAGAAAGCTCATAAGATCTCTATGCTTTGTGATGCTGACATCGCTTTGCTCGTCTTCTTCAATAAAGGGAATCTCTTTGAATACTCTACTGAATCCTAGTTAGTGCGCGTCCTCAATCTTTCTTTCAACTCTCCCCATCTCTATGTTAGTTTATAGGCATATCTTTGATCTGAAATTTTGCTTCTTGTATATTTCTTGTAAGTCTATTAAGGCTATAGAAGACAATTCTTAATGTAATATTCCAACGAGCCATTTTGCCTGATTTGTTTTGAGGGGAATGTATAATCGTCAGATACTTTCTAATTGGTGGCTTTAGTTTCAATTGTAGTGAAGCTGAAAGGCATTCATGTGTTTTCGGTTACCGATGGAAACTTAACATCCGTCAGTAAATTTTTAGATATTTACCGACAATAAGACTTCTTTCTGTCTAAAAATATTGCGCCGGAACATATATTTTCCGTTGGTATATTTACCGACGGAACTACATAATTCTTTTTCTTCGTCGGTAAATTTACCTATGGCCGAATCACTAACGGATTTGTCCGTCGATTTATTCCGTCGGTAATTTATATTATCGACGGAATTTTATCATTTTTTGTCAGAATTTTCCATCGCTAATCAATGGATTTCTTGTAGTGATTTTAGTGAACAAGACGACTGCATTTTCATTATTTTTTATTCTTTTATTTTTGTAGCAATAGGTTTTTTACAACAAATTTTATTTTCGTAACTAATAGTTATAGGATGTGTGTTTTTTAACTCCCATATTTGTCGTAGCTAAACATTTCGCTACGAAAACAAATATATAGTTAAAAATGCCGTCAAATTCTATTAGCTACGAAAAATATTTTATAGCTAAAAACTACTTTAGATACAAATTGCAAATCGTAGGGAAAAAAATAATCAAAAGTCCTAATTGTTGTAGTGTGAACAATTAATAAGGATTAAAAAACAGGGTGCAAAAGGCTTTTTCGCAAAACATGTAAAGGACCCTTCCACCCGCAATCGCTTTTAACATAAAATGTCTAAACCATGTTGTCCATTTTAAAGGCGTTACTCACCCTCTATAAGTTAGTGAAATTATAATGGTTTTACTCCTAAAACTCTAATTTTGTGATTTAGCTGCAGTGTCATGTTGGGTAATATATTTATCCGGACTCAGAAAAAAGCTTGGCCGCCATTAAAAAGAATGCAAGTGATCTGAAATTCTTAGTACATAATGAACCAAAGTTGAAAGTTAGCGCCATTTTAGGCTATAAATTTCATTTAAAAAAAAATGAGTGGCTTACAGTGACATGCATTTCCTTGGAAATTTCTCCCGGTTGACGCTGAAACAATTGAACTTTCAGCCCGAAAATATTGGAGACTTGAGTGCATTAATGTCTGTCGTTGACAATCGTACCGTCCTACAGATGCTGCCGTCTCCTTTCCTTCGTATCAACATCTAAACATGCACAGTCAACATACACAGTAGTCAATATTTTGAGATGATATATAGGCATCAAGCTTAATGATCCGATATCTTTAACTAATTACTAACCGCCGTTAATAATGAGGTTAATGCAACAAATATAATCTATGTCATGTAGTGTTGTAGTATGATAATAGTGTTTAGACTTTAGAGAATGACAGGCACGTGATCCGCTACCCAAGAGCACGTGCAACTGTCGTTGCCTGTCATCAATCTAGCAATGGCCTCTCTGATGTTACTTTCGCTCGTGAAAACGACTCTCTTACTTTGGTAGTGTCGCCATTTTTGTACGGTTACCCACTCTTTGAAATTAAGGCGGTTCCGACAGCCACCGCATTTCCAGCTTCTCCGGTTTTTCCTAACAAGTTACCCGGCCACATACTGTTTTACATTTGTTCTCTTCTTTTTCAAACCTTTTCCATTAGTGCGTTCATAGTTTGCATGTGCATAGCAAGCTATTTTCTCACAAAGATATTCTAGCATTATTGTGGACGAGTCTTAAGACGATAGATGCTGCTGGCCGACAAGGAGGTTCAGAGATAGAGTCGCCGTGAAAATGTTGGGCCTGAAGAGGATCGGACCTACAAGGTGTCAGTTCCATGAAAGGAGGTCCATTTGGAGAAAGGTCATTGGTTTAGGTGTTTGCATTAGTCAAAAGCACCATTTCCTGTGGTCCGAAGAGCAACCCATGGGAAAGCATCCAAAAAAAAAAAACAGAGCAACCCATGGGAATTTTTTATCACGACGAAAACCCTATCTAAAGCATGTTGTCCTTCAATCAGGCCCACATACCCAAATTAGTACAAAGTATCAGTATTCTCCTCGAGGGAGCAACAAAACAAAAAATAAATTTTAATCTTCTATCATGTTGAACTGTACAGCATAACGGGATCCTCAAAGACTTTCGTTTGATTATGGATCAAACATATTACTTACTTTGTTTGCGTGAGACAATATATATGAGTTTCACAAATTATAAATGTTTTATCTGCGTATTAGCACAAGAAAATTGCAAAGATACAGTAAGACTTCAAACTTAAGAGGAGGAGGCGCCTTTTCACGCTTCTTTCAATAAACATTAGATGCTAAAATTCATAACCTTCTATTATTAACCTCTTTCAAATAAATAACTATGTGTGTGTATCTAGATTCAAATTATTATAAGGGATACAAGGCATTTAAATGAATTTAGAGGCAAATATAGGGAGCACACTAGAGCGAAAAAAAGAAGAAGAAAAAGTATAAGACTGGTTGGCCATTTAGGTGACAGGACCAACCCAAACAAATATGAAACCAGGCTTGATTAGCGTCTTGCTTTTTTGTTTCCACGGGGAATGGGTAAGTTGTGAATTAGGTTAATCATTAATGTTACCAAGTGATGATCTTCACCTTTTTTCTGTTTTAGTTCTCTTTTCAGGGATAACAGAGACACTTAATGTCACCACTCTGGAATTTAACTCACTACAATTTACAAGTAGCAAATGTGACACCCTATTTATAGTTACGTATAAGTACTGAAATTTAGCCTCTTCTCCATTACATAGGAAATATTATCCAACCAATGGATTCAGGTACAGTGTGGATAGCAATTTACTTGTCAATGTTTATCTTTTTGATTAGGAGCATTAGAGCACACAGTGTTTATACTTTTAGAACAAAAAGTAGTATAGCTTACTAAAAATACATAATAAAAAGTAGTATAGCTTACTAAAAATACATAATTAATGTAGAATAAGATTTCCTGAATCATAATTGTTAACAATAATTCAAACCATGCATCAAGGATCCCAAGCCGATTAAAATGCAAATAAGCAACTGAACAAGTCATGGAACAGAAGCATTGAAGTAAGGGCTGACCCACAAGTATTGGTGATGGGCATCCCATTAAGGAAAGATCGTATCAGTATGACATTTTTCAGCAAGTTGATGGCACGAAAACAGTTGACATAGACTTAATATTGGTTAGTAAAACCTTTATAGCCTTCCCTAATGCTGGTAGCAGCACACACGTCACCGCAAGTTTAATAACAATTCACACGTGGACAATTTTGTTCTTACTTTTTAAAATATGCTTACAATTATGCGATTCTGTTAATCGACGTCTAGCCTCCGACTCTGATGCTCACTCAAGGCTAGAATTTGTCTGATACTTTTAGGGTAGGTGGGGGATTATATCAAGGCTTGAACAAGATAGGGTCTCGATGGCCTTGTTAAAAACTCTGATAAAATTGGAGTTTAAGTTGCTCAAGTATATTGTAACAAAGTGGGGAATATGGATAACAATTATTAAACAGTTGGTCCTGTATCAAATCAAGGGTGCCATTCATGCTACGTGGTCATTTCTACGCCTCATGGAAGCATTAGAATATGCGCAGTATTTAATGGGGTTATTTGTATTTCTCGTTTTTCTGGTAGATGTATGAATTTTTATGAGCAAAGCGATATTTTTTTATACAAAATAAATGTCTGACTAGTAAAGGGATATACAGACAATGACACCCTAGCTGCAACCCTAGATTCGACTCCTCCTTCTATTTTATGAAGCAACAGAGTAGGAAAGAAAACAGCTGCCAGAGTGCAGCAGGCTCAGGACAAAAGCCGAAAACAATGGACCGAAAACATATATTAAAAAAACAGTATCGATGGTGACTCTTAGAGCATTAAAATTACTAAGTAAAGCTTATCGAAGCTGTGAAGTTTTATTAGGAGACTACTTCTTTGATTTAATATGTTTTGTTATTACTTTTGATTGTTATGAAAGATTGTGAAAAGATTTTTCTCCTTCTTCTAGTTAAAAGAATAATTTAGCGGAATCTTAAATGAGCTTTGAGGAGTATACGTAGGCACAAATTTTTTTGCCGAACTAATATAAAATTAATTTGCAATCTCTTTACATTGTATGTGTTTGTACGATTGCATTTTAACTACATTTTCATCTCATACATTTTTATATGGTAAAAAGTTTTTAAATTCACTGATTCCTGGGTCACCCTCCTCGTAAGCATCATTATGAATCAATGATTGATATTATAAAGGGTCTCTTATATTGAACTTCCAAACATAATTTTCAAGCAAAAACCATTATAACATAACTAGGTGTACCCACATCTTCTTCTAGTTAAAATTGTCAAAACATTATAGATCTCCTTTCTTTGATGGAAATGGTTATTTATATTGAAAAACAAGAATCAAATTTTTTAATGGCTAAATCCGAGATTGCCTCTAATGGTAGGAGATTTCCTAAACAAAAGGAAGAATAGGATCCCAAGAAAAGAATATCCTGTCCTTGAATAACAAGACTATTCATATGTTATATTGTGCATTAGGAAGGAATAAATACAATAATGTGTCTTTATATTGTGCAAATCGTAAAATTTGACTCAGATTAAAAGTCACACATGAGGGTATTAACTAAGTCAAGAAAAGCAAAATGAGCATGTTTACACATCAATATGAATGTGATAAAATTATATCAAACATGAATTCTATATTCATTGATATTATAAATACCCTTAAAGGTTTTGGCAAATATTATTGATAAATGCTAATCAGACTATATTCTTAGAACAATTTTTTGAATGTTTTACTTGTATTTTGATGGCTTTTTATAGGATTTGGTACTTGATGTAGCTTATATTTTATTTTAAAGCCTTATTTTAGCTCTCAAATAAAGAAAAAACAAATTTGAATAATTTGGTGTCAAGTTGGGAATTGGGGTAGATTGCACAATATGGGTTTGTGTTCCACAATATGGATTCATATTCTCCAATATGGAACCTTGTTTGAGACTCAAATCAGTTGTGATTTTTATATGAAAAAGGTGGGAAGCAATACGAGCCAAATATGGTGTTATGTTGGACCCATGTTCATTGTGTTTATTAATAAAATAATATGTGTTCATAGAGAAGCTAGGCAATATGAGGCCAATATAGGTCTGTATTTGACATATATTGACTATGATATTTTAATTTTATATGATCTTTTTTAGATATAAAAAGATGAAAGGGACTATTATAAAGGCGAGAAAATTACAGAACCGAATTAGAGAATCTTGAGATAAGGAATGAGTAACCATGGAGGAAAAAAAGGAGATTACATCAAGATTTAAGTGAAGAACATCATGATTTAAGATCCATAAGAATGATTTCTTTTATCTTATTTTCTTTCTTTATTTTTGTTGGATTTCTTAATTCTTATCGTGAACCAAATTGGGATAGATCTAGATGGGATGAAGCCTATAACTATTTTTTAGATTAATTCTTTGATTTAATGAAAGACTCAAGTTTACTTGTGAATTATTCATGAATACTTTTCCTATTTGAATTGAAATTTGTTAGTGTTTCAATTCAATTTCATATTTCATATATGGAGATAGATAAATTATATGTATGAAAGATCGTAACATGCATAATAAAAATTGCATGGAATCCTACAAATAGGACCATTATTCTAATTATTTTACTACAAGCACAAGGCATAGTTATAACTAGCAAAAGTGAGTAGTGGTTATGAGAATTATCAATTAACCAACCCCTATCCAAAAACTTAACAAGCTAGATTAACCTTTATAAATGAACAAATAATAAAGTAAAAAATAAATTTACATACTAATGCATAACAATGGTCAAGAATATATTGAACTATACAGTAACTAGATTTAGGCCAAGTTCCTTAGGGCTTTAAAACAAATCATCACACAAGTACCTTGGCATCCCTTGATTTAGTTCAAGAAACAATATTCTAAGAGCCAACTTTACTATATCGTTTATCTCGTTTTCTTTCTTTATTGTTGTCGGATTTCTTATTCTTATCATGAACTAAATTATAATAGATCTAGATGGGATGAATCCTAAAACCATATGTTTAGATTAAATCTTTAATTTAGTGAAAGACCCAAGTTTACTTGTGAATTATTCATGATTACTTTTTGTATTTGAATTAAAAAATTTAGTGTTTTGATTCAATTTCATTTTTCATATATAAAGATTGAAAAACCTAGACCATGTGCCTCAACGGGACTTCAATTGGATGTTGATCACAATGATGAGAGATTGAAATGATGTGAATAATAAGAATTGATGAAATCTTACATATAGGACCATTATTCTAATTACTTTACTGCAAGCGTATAACGTAGCTATAGCTAGTGTAGGCAAGTAAGACTTGATCCTATAAAGATTATTGATTAACTACCCACTACCCACAAACTTAACAAGCTAGATCAACCTTATAGATGAATGAATGAAGAAAATAAAGTAAATAAAAATGTAAATACTAATGTAAATCAATGATTAAGAATATACCAAAATATTAATTAACTAGATTTAGGCCAAGTTCTCCTAGGACTTTAAAACAACTCATCACACAAGTACATTGGCATCCTTTAATTTAGTTTAAAAAACAATATTCTATGAACCAACTTAATTTTATGATTTATCTTGTTTTCTTTCTTTATTGTTGTTGGATTTTTATTCTTATCATAAGCTAAATCGGGATAAATCTAGACAGGATGAATCTTAAAACCATTTATTTTGATTAATTTTTTGATTTAATGAAAAAATTAAGTTTACTTGTGAGTTATTCATAATTACATTTTGTATTTGAATTAAAATTTATCAGTTTTGATTCAATTTCATATTTCATATATGGATATGAAGAAATCAAATGTATAAAATATTAAGATATGACTAATTAGAGTTACATGGAATCCTACAGATAGGATTACTATTCTAATTATTTTACCATAAGTGCATAACATAACTATAACTAGTATAGATGAGTTTAATTTAATTCCACAAGGATTCTAGATTAAATGCCCATTAGACATAAACTTAACAAGTTAGATCAACCTTTATAGATGGATGACTGAACAAAATAAATTAAAAAATAAATACTAATGCAAAACAATGATCAAGAATACATCAAACTATGAGTTAGCCAGATTTAGGGCTAGGTTCCTCTATGTCATTACTATATTCAATTTCTTTAATAAATTATTCTAGCTTTTTGGACTAGTAAAAGTTCCTGTCTTAGACTATCTTCTCTCTCGAGATATATAACCCCTATTCAGAGGTTAATTAAACAAAATATCTTTCAAATTTAGACAACCTAATTAATTCAATCTATAAACTCTCTTGGTAAGTTTTACCCTAACCTCAGAAGATATTTCAACTTTCTTTTGAATAGTTCATGCTTAAACCTTTTTATTCACACTATGAATTAGCATACATCTCATCTATCAAATATCCATGCATAAATCTATTAAATCTTGCACTTTCTCTTCTTCCATTCAATTAATATAGAAGTCTTAATAAATTATAACAAAACTACAATTTCATTAATCAAAGAAAGAAGTAGAGTATATCATATCCTAGGCTCTTCGTACTTAAATTTATATGCCAATTAGTTCATAGTCATACAAAGATAATCAATAAAAAATAACAATAAAGAAAACAAGAAAAAGAAATCATGTTCTTGAATCTTGAAATCTTTAAAAAATTATTGAGGTCTTCCTATATCTCCAAATAATGGTGAGCTCTGAATCAAGATCCATGTAAAACAACTTCAAGGTAACTCCTGAATTGTTTCCTTGGACAAAAAAGCTTTCTTTTATACCTCCTTTTTTCCTTAAAAACTTAAAATTCTAACTTTTAATGAGCTAAATGACCCTAAATATTGATCTGTATAACTAGTCGTGGACTCTATAAATTTTTTCATAAATAATAACCCTTAACATGGGACTATGTACATTGCTGCGTTATGTAGTTCTTTTCCAATATTTCAAAATTGCTTTATTTTGCTCTAATTCTTCTTCAACTTTATTTATTTTCTTTGTATGAGTAGCAATATGACCTGAAATGACAAAATTTCTTAAATTAACTATCAAATCCTTAAAAATTCATTCAAAACACAAGCAATGTTTTATGAAAATAATGTTTGTCTAACATACATCAACCCTCACACTTAAGCAATTTATTGTCTTTAAGCAAACCAAGCTTTCATTAAATCTCAATTACAAAAATTTAAAAATGCTTAACCATTCAAAGATACCAATGAAATCTTTTCATTACTCATTCAATCATAGTGGATCATCTAAATGTTATGTAACAAACCACTTACATTAATTTATAAGCCGGTTTAATTACTTTATGACTTTTTAAATTACAACCCAAATCATAAAACTTAATATCGTACATAAAATAAATATACATAATATATGCTTCAACTTTCAAATACATTCACATCCTTTTTACTAAAAAAATCATAAACTTAAAAAAGAGTATTTGAAGCTTGTTTGAAAAGTTTCTTAGATTTTTTATGCGAGGATAAATAACTTATCATAAATAGTTTTGGTTAGTCAACTAGGTCATTATCTCAAATAGCTACTAGCATCGTTCTTTGACTTTAACCTTTTTATTATACAAAGCTTACAAAAATGAATTTATTATGCTTAGTTATTCACATATTACATTTTCTCTTTTTATCTTTTTCTAAAAATAAAAGTTCTTAAAAGAAGTCATAATTACCTATGCATGTACATATTAAACAAATATTATCATAATGTTCATCAGATCTTCATTATCCAAATTAATAAGGCAAACCAAACTCACTTATTCATACACACTCATAACTAGTTATTAAGCAATTTAATTCACCATAGCAATCTAATTCATAATGCTCAAAGAACAAAAATATCCAACAATTACCTCCTATTAAGAAAATAATGACAAAATTGATAAACCTGAGTGTACTCTTATAAATCTATAATATCTCCCCCGTACTTAAATAAACAGTGTCCTCTATTTTTCTATTATGCAAGACAATAATAAAAATGAGAAGGGGCTAAGGAGATAAAGGACTTAAGCTTCTATGGATTTTAAGTCATTTGGTCAAGTCAAAATGTGAGTCCATTCTAATGATACATCATTGCAGTGCTAAATGTACTATAAAAATAATTTAGGCAAAAAGGTAAGTCAAAATGAAGTGAAAATATCAAAAGTATGTAAAAATGATTAAGAATATTTATATAAGAAAAAAAGTATGAGATATAGAAAATATATCAATGGTCCTAGGGAGGTGGTGGTATTGGAGGTGGCACGTAGAGAACTTTTTCCCACTGGTCCTCTAAGTTCTCAGACTAAAGCTTCTTCATGACAATTCTTATAAAGGACTTGATCACCATTATCCTCACGTCATCATCGATAACAGTGGTCTCCTCTCTAGCTAGAGTAGTAGTATCTTTTGATTCTCTAATATATGCATCTTCAGCACCCTCCTCAACAACTAATGCCTCAGGATTGTCATACCCTCTAAGCTTTCTTTCCTACCTCTCTTTTTATTACAAACTCAAAAATATAACTCTTAAAGAGCTACACGACTTTAAACATGGTTATGAGTAATTGATTATGTACTTTATAAATTTCTACAAAAATCACAAAGATAATATGGGTACATACATAGGATTGTATATGGCAGCATATTCTTTGTCCAATCAGTAACATAGGGTGATAAAGTTTTCTAAAGAAATAAAAGGACTATATCTATAAATGACCCTCAATATAGGAATACACACATTGTCGTATTATGTGGTTCTTCTCTAAATCTTTCAAAGTTGCTACATCTTGTTCCAATGCTTCTCCAACTTTGCTTTTTTTCCTTATATGAACAGAAGTATGACCCAAAAAGACAAAACTTTGTAAATTAAGTATCAAATCATTCAAAGAATAAGCAATATACTATAAAAATAGTGCTAAAAATAATATATGTCTAGTATAGATCAACCACATAAATCATTTGGGTTAGATTCAAATATGTCAAAGGAATTTATATACCAAGTTAATGCATTCTTAGGAATTTTTATTAGAAAGAAATTTTAATCAATCAACTTAAAGGTATGAGTTGTATTTCTTGAGAATGTCTTGAGAAAGAATATGAAAGTAACCCCAAAAATTATACCATTGCAAAAAAATAAGGTTAATAATTGAATGAGGATAAATCAAGAATAAAAAGGTTCTAGGGGGTTCTATATATGGATCTTGTTTATCAATTGATTATTTCTTTTTGTTCTCATTGATTTTGTTTGTTAATTTATATTACTAATTTTAGTTTTTTAATCATTCTTTTTTAATCAATTATTAGTTTTGTTAGGTTAGGTATTAGTTTGAAGTTAACTCAATTCTACTCTCTTCTTGGATAATGAACAAGGGCTAGAAGCGGGGCAAAGGAATTGGTCAACTCATCAGGCTCATGACTTGAACATTGCGGGTTCAAATCCTATCCCTACCTAATCATCTGAGGTCGTAGTCAACCTCAAGATCTGAGATTCTGTAAGTAAAGTAGATACACCCTCAAGTCAACAAGTTAGGATCTCATACCAGAATAAAAAGATTGTTGGTACTAGTACTTATATTCCTTATAGGATTGGCATATATATTTATTAAGATAAATTATATGAACAATTTATGCACTTACCTCGTAGTCTTTACCATAGTTCAAAAAGTACAAAATTAGGTTTTTGGTATCATTTTAGGAAATAAGATTGTAGAAACTAAGGTTGGCAATTAGGCCTGGCCCTGGGCTGGCCCAACCTAAAGTCAATGAGCCAGGCTCAGGTTGATCAAACCTTAGCTCGGGCCTCATGCCAGGTTTTCTAGGCAAGCCCGAGGCCGATTGTTTCAAAATAAAAAAAACGGCCTAGCCCATTGCCATCCCTAGTAGAAACACTTTATTTTTATCAATCTGATCAAGATTTCTTTTTTATATTCATTTATTTATAATTTTCTTTCTTGATCTTGTGTTTGTTTGTTGAATTTTAGGATTTTAAGCACTTGATGTTACATCTTCCAAACACAATGACAAAATAAGAAGGACAACATACTACAAGATATGATGTTAAAACATCAATTATGTTGACAAAATCTAGTATTACTAGGTTAAAAGTGGAGGCCAATAATTTTGAGATCAACCTTAACATGATTCAGATGGTTCAACAATATATATAGTTTGATGGTTTACTGGATAATGATCATAATGCACAAGTCACTAACTTTTGGAGATTTATGACACTTTTTAGAATAATGGAGCTTCAAAAGATGACATTAAATTGAGGTTATTCCGTTTTACATTAAGAGACAGAGATAAATCATAGTTAAAGTCATTCTCATGTGGATTTACTAGTTTCATTGAAAAACTTTTACCCAAATATTTTCTTTTAACAAGAATCACAAACCCATAAATGAAATCTTTTTCTTTTAACAATTATAGAGTGAGACGTTGTATGATACTTAGAGAGATGGAATGAGTTATTAAAAATCCATCCATATTATAGACTTGATTTGGAATTATAGATGTAAACATTTTGTAGTAAGTTATGTTATCCATCTAAGTAGTTAATTGATGCTTCTTTAGGTAGAATCACCTACTTTAAAACTTATAAAGGATTGTAGGAGTTAATTGAAAATTTTGATATGTATAATTACTAGTAGGCAAATATAAGACTAAAGCTTATATTAAAAGGTATATATAATGTTAATGTAGTGACAAAATTAAATGCAAAATTGGAAGTTTTAAGTAAGAATATTGATGCTATGAGTTGGGTTGTTCAACTAATAGAAGTGATGCATTGTGATATTTATGGTGGTGAATGTAACACCCTATGTTAGGGATTAGAAAATTTAGGAATTTACTGCTTTGCATAATTGAGTATTCTCTAACATATGCATATGAATTTTTAACTTATACAAATAAGTGTACATGCATTCATTGACATTTCAGGGTAAATTTGATTTATAAGTGGAAATTGTGGATTAAATTGGAGTGTATTAATTATGATTTGGAAATTTTGATATATTTTGGAAATTTCCAACAATATATATATATATAATAGGTGAGAAATGGACTAGTACTTAAGTGACAAATGGATCCATTCTTGTGTGACAAGTGGACCAATACTTAGGAGACATATGGAC
>JANSVA010000008.1:22505465-22516486 GCA_025504915.1 Erythroxylum reticulatum | reverse complement strand
TCTCCGAATTGCTTTTGTTTTGATCTATTGAGATTGCATGATCAATGGTTTCGTATGTTTTGGTTTTGTTTCGGTCTATATGCTTATATGTTATGTTGTCTGCGTAGGGCCCCTGTATCCTCCCAGGGGGTATTAGGGCATCACAGTGAACATCCCAATCACAAATATCAAGCACCTTACAATATGGGACAATCGACAAAGCCAATTAATTTTATAAGGAACTGACATCAAATTAAAACCTATGGTTACACTTATAATCTTGGGTAAAGAAACTATCATAAATTTTCATGGAATAATTAAGGATAGCAAATAAAAAGACTTCTACATTTATTTAACAACAATAGCAATAATAAAAGAAGTCAAGCTCATACAAAAATTGATTATTACATTTGAGGCTCACTTATATAACATTAAAGCATCTTTTGAATTTAAGAACCTTCTATCCACAACTTGGATAACCAAAATGGAAAAATTGCCAAACCTTTTATTAAAAAGTAGAAAGGAAATTTGTCTAGCAACACAATGCCAAACCTGAGAGAATATGTGAATGTTGTGACTCTAAGGAATGAAAAGGAGCTAAAAGTTAAAGAAAAAAGAGAAATGGAAGAAGGAAAAGGATGTTATGCAAGAAAAGAAAGATGGAGAGGAGAGGCTAAAGAAGAAAGTAGTTAGAGAATACCAACCAAAAATTCCATACCTGAACAAATTTGATAAAGATAGAAATGAAGATAAATTTGGTAAGCTTTTTAGAAAATTTTAAATAATTACATTTTAACATTCCTTTTATTGGAGCTTTTCATAGGTTCAAAAATATGTCAAGTATTTAAACGATCTCCCTTCTGGCAAAAAGAGGCTTAAGGAGTTGTTGACAATTACTTTAAGTGAGGAGTGCTCTATCAGCTTACAAAACAAGCTACCCCAAAAAATAAAAGATCTATAAAGTTTTACTATTTCTTATATCATTTATAATTTTTCAATTGAAATAGAATTATCAAAATTAAGAGCTAGTATTAATTTTATGTCATATAAGGTATATAAGAAGTTAGGGTTAGGTGAACATAAACCAATAAAGACAAGCATCTATTCAGTGGATATGCCATTTAAATATCATATAGGTATTACACAAGATGTTTTGGTTAAGGTTGACAAATTCATCTTCTCTATTTATTTTATGATTGTAGATATGATGGATGATGTAGAGGTTTCCTTGATCTTTTGACGACCTTTCTTACCTATTGCTAAAGTTACGATAGATGTGTGTGATGGAAAATTAATCTTAAATGTAGGAAATGAGCAAGTAGGTTTTAAGATATATGAAACTATAAGACATAAATTTAAGAAAGATGATACTTTTTTCTTTATAGTTGTGATTGATGCGAAAATTTCTTATATTACGTAAGGAAAAATCACAAAGGATCTATAGGAGATTTGTATCATGCAAGAAGAAGAATAGGAGATGCATAACCCTATTCTATAAGGGCAAGTGGCATATTTGGAGGCTAATGAACATGTGATTTGGAATTAAGTATAAAATACAACTAAATGATTCCTAAAAAGGCATTTTTGGGAAGGCAACCCAATAATTTAGGTGTTTTGTTTCAATTTAGTAGTTATAGGATATGTTTTTTTAAGTTAAAATAGTTTAGAGTCATGGATTCAAAGACATTTTAATTCTTTCACTAATTGAATCATGATAGCTATCGTCAATATGTACTTTTCAAACTAAAGTGATAAAGCCTTTTGCTGTTAAGGGAGCATTAGTTATCATAATTTTCTTCCTTTCCATTATTTTCTACTTTTTCATTGTTTTTGTATATTGTTTACATTGAGGGTAATGTAAAACTCAAGTGTGGTAGTGGGAAATGATTTTTTATAATTAGTTTAATGGTGAATAATTTTGAGAAAATTTTTAACTTTGGAAAAAATTTATTGAGAAAATTTATTATAAGTTTCGTTTTTTTATTTTATTTACATAGTTATAATCATTAATTATTAATTTAAATTTAATTTGCTTCATCATTTTTGAAAATGGATACTTAATTTGTACTGTTATACTTTTTATATAATTTAGACACGCTATTGAGTTATAAATGAATTCTTTTTAACCCTTTTTGATATCCCATAAAAAATGTGTGAATAAATGAACATAATATAAATTCAATCCATTAGTCTAAACAAGTAAAAAGGTTGAAGTTAAACAGTGGTACTAGTAGTTAAACTTTACAAACTTCTTTTAGACTTTTTCAATTATTTACATGGATTTATTTGTCCAATTAAAGTTGTTAGTTTAGGTGGTACATTTTATATAATTTTTAAAATAAATTATTTTAGTAAGTTCACATAGGTCTTGTTTTTAGCGGGCAAAGATAATTCTTTAGGACATTTTTAAGTTTGTCAAGAGAGCTCAAAATAAGAATGAACTCTCTATTACATCAATTAGGAGTGATTATGGCAAAGAGTTTAAGAATAAATATTTTGAAATCTGTTGTGAAGATAATTTCTCTACTTCTAAGACCTCTCAATAAAATGAACTTATTAAGAGAAAAAAAGGGCATTATAAGACAAAAATACAATAATGATAAATGGGTATGTCCACCTAAAGTAATTTTGGGTAAAAGCTATTGCAACCCCATGCCACATTTTCAATAGGGTCTATTATATAGGACCAACTATCGATAAAATACCATATAACTATCATTTCATTAGAAATCATATGCCATATAGGGGCATTGAGCTAGAATTTGTTGAAATCTTACACTAATTAGCTGATATTTTCACTGAACTATTAAGTTATGAAAGGTTTTCCATAATTAAATGGTAATTGCACATAATTGATACATATTCTCTATGATTGATTGATGATTATATAATTTTTATATGCATGTTCAATCTTTTGAAAGTCATTTGACTCAATTTTGGTGCTGTTTAAATTCAATTTGGAGTGTTTTTGTTGAAGTTTTCTGATATGTCTAATACACCTTGCCTAATATATGGTTGTTAACCAAATATTGGTGAAAAAGTATTACAATGCATGGAAACCATCAGAAAGCCCTTCAATTAGATATTGGCTAGTCATGCTCAACTATTGATTAATAGGATAAATAGTTTCAACTAGATTTTTGATATTTTAAACCCTTGTTTTCCCTCTCTTCTAACATTCATCACTCATTTTTTTAAAAATCTTTTCCAAAATCCTTAATTTCTTATAGTACTTTTCCTCTTTGATCGTTGATTTTCCTTGCCTTTTTGGAGCACTTTCTTCTTTGTTCGCCTTTTTGGAGCACTTTCTTCTTTGTTCTCTAGTGAGCCTCAAGTGACTGATCCTACTAGGCTCCTAAGACTAATTTTACATAAATACCCACCCTTAAAGTAATCATTTTTAATGTAGGTAAATCCCAATGCTTACTATTTTGGGGATTTTAATATAAATTTATGTTTTTCTTGAAATAATTGATTAATTGGTGTTTTGGTTCCATGATTTATATGTTTTTAATTCATAATTTTTTTTAGTATTCTAGAGTTTTAGACATAGGAATTTTCTAATTTTTTAATCCTTTTCTTATAATTGATACTTGTTTGATTCAATTTGGAGTTTTCTAAGGTTCGTAAACTCTCAATTGACGTTGATCTTTAATCTTACTTGACTTTGAAATTTGGGCATTTTTACAATTTAAAATTTGGGAAAATTTGAAATTATTGAGAATTATGAACTGTTTTGTGAAATGAATGATTTGTTACTACAATTAGGAGCTTAATTGAATTTTTACAACAATTTATTTTGCTAAATATTGTCAATTGATGTTAGAAATGATAATTTTTAGCATAGGCATAATGTCAAAATGAAGATTTCAAATTGAACATATTTAGCTACAAGATTATGAATTCAAAGGTTAAATTTATCTTTTGCATAATTAAGTTTACTTGATTTTGGTCTACTACGTATTGATTTAATCAGTTTTAACTTTTTATTCAAATGTATATAGTTCATGACATTTGTTAACATTTATGAATAAAATGAAAATTTAAACACTTTTTTAATTGGATTGCAGTTTGGAGTTATTGTGGGTTTTTTTTTTTTAATTGATTGGAGTGCTGTTCCTACTCCTCCTCCTCTTTCGCTTCCTCCTTTCTACCTTCCATTAGAGATGATCCTTACTTTGAGTCACTTGAGTTATGGGATTACAAGTCTATGTCAATAGGGTTATTCATCTAGATTTCTTGAAGTATAGAATAGACGTTTAAGACAAAATCTGCGTACAAGAAAATTATAGACATCTATCTGGTGGACATTTATAAGCTGTATGTTATAAGGAGTCAATCATAAGAGACAAAAGTTCCAGATCACTTTATGGAGGGCTATAATTGACTACCGATGACAGGCCATAACCACCTAACACACAGAATAGGTCGGCCATGGAATTCGAAAAAGAAGCTAAAGAGAGAGAAAAGCGAAAAGAGCAAATAGGGTAGAGGAGAGCGCAAACCTTTTGCATATGAGAAAGGGAGCACTATGACCAGGCATGGATCGATGAGCTCCGAAGAGTTAAGGTCGGCGGAATGTTTTGAGAGTGAAATTAATAAAATTGAATGGCACAACTTTTCTTTTAAAAACAAAAATCCCTGAGACTATCGTTTGTTCTGTCATTATCATATTATAAAAAAGCTACATCTAATTTACTGTAATCTAAAATTAGGAGTGGTTTAAGGGGTTCAAAACGAGATGTCTTATAGGAGTTGACACCTTTTAATATTAAATGTTTTCCGTTCAAACTTATTAAAACAAGAAGACAAAAAGCATTTCAAAAATGATTAAAAAATCTGAGTTTGGTTCCACAGTCAAAAGTAAATGGATTATACCATAGGAGTGAAGGTGTAGAAAGATGAGCACGTCAAAATGGAACTTGGTAAAAATTCAAAGTATAAGCCAATCAATTGAAGGAGACCATTTTTTGTTTCTGTAAATGATGATTGGTAAAAATAGTGGCGGCAATATATAAAATTGAGACATCCATTTTTCAAAAAGAATAAAATAAAATGGAGATGGGGTTAGTTAGATTAGAGTTAGACTGCGACTTCAGAGGTCCAGAAAAGGCAATGACACGTGGCGCGAGATGTGACTGCCGACAGTCGTTGTCATTCGATTTCCCTTGTTTGTTTTTTTTCACTTGCTGCTGGATCTTGCTGTTTCCATTTCTTTCTTGATATTCTTCTTTTTCTTTTTTAATGATCGTTTGTGACGCAATTATAATAAGATTATAATGAAATTATAATTACAAGATTTATATTATATTATATTATCTAAAAATTATTCCTAGTTATTGTTCTATGAAGATTGGGTATTAATAAAACGTAAAAAAATTAGCATATGTTATATTTTTCCTTACGAAAAAAGTAGTTGAACTCATAGGTTAAAGTATGAAAATACTCAAACAAATGTGTAGGTGTTTATTATAAAACAAATTCACTGATTAGACCCGATATGAGAAATTCATTTAGAACATTATTTGCATTTCTATAGAAATCTTATTATGATGATTATATAAGTGATCTTTTGACTTCATGTCATTAAACTTATCTTGTATAAGAATTGTTATGTTTTCGTACTACTTATGACCTATTTAATAATGAATTGTTCAATCAGTAGTCATTGAATATAGCATAAGCTATATAAAAGTAGTTGTGTGATCAAGATAGATTTCATCACCCTAAGTAATTAGGGAAAATGTTTTGTTATTCTCGATTGGTTTTGATTTTGGAAATCATTGGCCAAGTTAGAATAACATTTTGTAAATAGTTTACAGTTGTCATTAATTGAATCAATAGCTAATTGTACTTTATGTCTAATCAAAACATTGCATAATAAACTGATTGAATTATACAAAAAAATTATACACGAAAAGATTAGTCAAAACTACTTTGACATTTCTAAATATTTGGGTGGCCATGATGTGTTGCTAGACGTAAATCCTGAACTATAACTATAAATTGTTTAATTAGAGAATTAAAGATAAATTAAAATGAGTTTTAATTTATCTAATTCTAATTCTAATAATAAATTATAATTATAATTTATAATTATTGTTAACATATTTGAGAACCTTATGAGTCTCATATAAAGAATGAGTTAAAGAAACATAATTATTTTAATCAAGTTGAACTTGATTGTAAAGTTTAAGAAACTTTATGATTAAATATGATATATTTAATAAATAAGGATCAATATGAGATATTGAATCTTATTTAGGAATAACTATTATTTAAATTAAAGTTTAATTAAATAAGAATTTAATTTCAATTAAACTACTATAAAATGTCCAATATCTGTTATAAATAGTCTTAACTCTATGGAGCTTGTATTTCTTATTTAACCCTTTCTATATGAGTTATAGAGTTCTCTCAATCTATTCTGAAGATATTGTTAAAAGCTAGATACTTGTGCGATTACGGTGGTTGAGAAGGAATAGTTTCGAAAACCGTTCAAGAGATATAACAAGACTATAATCAAGCTTTAGAATAAGGTATAAATTAAGATTCCACTTTATCATCATTTTTTTTGTGTTAATCATTTTATAGAATTAAAATGATTTTAATTTAAGAAAAATTAAAATATAAAAAATTTTTATAATTATTGTGCTGCGGCTGAGATCAGATCATTTCCTGATTAGACAGAATGTTGAAGCTTTATTATAGTATTGAATACACATAGATAAAGCATTATTGCAGCCTTCCATAATGTTTCTAGGTCCTACCTTCCAAGTGGGAGAAAAATGATGGGATTAGCTGGAGGAAAGGAGAAAGCTTAACAAGAACATGAGTTAAAAATCATGGGGTTTTAGAAGAGAACAAACAAAGAATTCTTGTGACAAAGGAGCAGTAGTACGTACTGGAGAGCAACAAAGTCTTTGATGAAGTGGGCAGTCTTTCTTTCAATAATTAGCAAAAGAATCTTACTGTAACAAAAGTTAGAGACAAGCAAATAAATCACGATACCAACAAAGCTATGTTAGAAAACAAAAACATGGAAAAAGGGAAAGAATTGATGTTTCACGATGTTCTTTTCAAGATTCTAAAAACTTTGGGGTCGTGGCTGATTTTAAGCTTTTGTTCCTCTTTGATTGGATCAACGCCCAGTGGTTCTGATGCCCCTCAAAACACAGCTAATAGAAGTGAACAAAAAGGAGCATGTCCCTGCTTAAACCTTATGTAAGTGAACAAAAAGGAGTATGTCATTATATCATTAAGATGTTGTTTGTTACTATAAACGTAAACAAAATCACCCCAATGTATTAAATCTTCAAACTTAGGTTACATGTATTTTATGTAGTTGTAAAAGAGATGCTCGCCTGTATCTTTAAATCACAAATTTGATAATAATGATTTTTGTTATCGCGTACTGAGTTCAAACATTCTATAAAATGTAGGGACGAACCATTGAAACTAACCGGTACAAAAGAATACTTCAGAAAAACTGAGACTTGCTATTGGAGCCTGGCCTTGTTGCTTTAGATTTTTGTGTTATTTCCTTTTTATCCCTGGGGAGATCACTAGACAAATTCTCGATATTGTCTTTGAGCAACTTGGTTTTGACCCACCTTGCAACTCTTCTCCTGCTGCTGGTGATCTT
Organism: Erythroxylum reticulatum; assembly: GCA_025504915.1. Taxonomy (NCBI): domain Eukaryota; kingdom Viridiplantae; phylum Streptophyta; class Magnoliopsida; order Malpighiales; family Erythroxylaceae; genus Erythroxylum; species Erythroxylum reticulatum. The sequence continues at coordinate 22,508,862 of JANSVA010000008.1, read as the reverse complement.
CTCCGATTGGAGAACTTCCCACCAAATCTGTCTTCTAACATTGGACATCAATTAAGATTAAGCTTATGCAAAAATAAACAACATGTCTAAAATATCATTAATATGCATTGCACATATAGACTATGAATATAATAAAATCTCTGGTAAGTTTCCAACCCTAAAAGGAAAAAGTAAGTCCATGTAAAAACGCCATATAACTAATTAATGACTCATCACGATTGAACAATAAATGGGGCTGCCACGTAAGTTGTTGCTAATCTTCAGCCAACATGTGTATATAATTTTAGCCCTATTTGCTCCAACCACATATCCCAAGAGGATAGAGAAGTTAATATACATGGCAATAGCATTTGATAATAATGTTGACGAATGACTTGATTGATCGTAGGCCAATTCAATAGATTGAAAAAGGGTTCTCCAATGGAATTGACCATTTTTTATACATTAAAAAAGAAAAAAATGGAGACAGCTCATTGAAAAGGAGTCATTGTTGATTTTGAAACACATTCGTAGCGACAGTGACTCAGCCGCTACCCCTGTGCAATGCCAGTAAGTGGCAGTGACTTGAGACTCGAGAAGTATCCTCATAAAGTCTTCATCTCAATAATTCACTACACTCTTTCGTCTCCGGAAATTATTTTATATAAGCTTTAATTTGGCTTCTCTCATATTCTGCCTGCGGCTCCATTTCTAGTCATATGTGGTTATATCATGTACTCATGCATTTGCGGTTTCAGCCCCTTCATAGAATCCAAAGGTGGATAGCTATATGGGATATGCATTGTATAGTTTCATTGTCACCTAGCTCTCTTTCCTTTACTTTTACCAAAACCAAATTAAACAAGGATTCAAAACTGCAGCTCTGCCCGCATTGCTTTCAGCTAATGCCCATTATGTCTGCATGCAATGTTCATATAACCTCTTAGTTAGAATCTTGTTATTAGATAAAGAGATCAAAATATTTCAAAAGAAAAAAAATCATTAACATACTTCCTTTTGTTATACATTTAAGGATTCGTAAATATCTTGTTAACAAAATAAGAAATAGTTTGATAAAATATCATGCAACATTGGTTGAATCAAAACCATGGTGATTAGGGATAGAGTTTGTCTTATTAAAATGCAGTTCTTGATCGAGATCTAATATACAGTTCATCAACCAATACCAACCAAAGTAGCTAGTGAGGGTAACTTTTGTAAATTTATGCTGATCGGATACTTCCAACCTAAAAAATTAATTGAGCCCACAAACAAGTAGAGATAGAATAAAAGGGGGTCAAAATGTTTAGGTCCTCACACATGTAATCATAATTAAGATATTTTCATGGTGGGGACTGATGATAAGCGACCGGTGAAGGTCTTGCGTTTATACCAAAGTCCCTAACTCGAGGCCAACCCACGTGGATCGACTATCGTAAGTTTCGTATGAACTGGAATTGACGTCAGAAATGAGAAAGAGAAAGGGAAACAGGCAGGAGGATGTGTTCACGAAGAGAAGTTGCCAAATGCAATATCCTATGCTAATAATAATAATAATAATAAGTAATTTACTTCAACTTGTCAAATATACATCATGTCTATATTAGTATTAACAATTAATAGCGGTATATCTAATAAAATGACCCAATAACAATATATAAACTCACACACGCGTATGTTTGAATGCAAATTATTTTATTTTAAAATTCTAATAAATCATACCATTTTACGTCAAAAATTTAGTATATGTTTATAGTGAAAATCCTTGAAACTTTTCTTTTATTATTGTTCAATAAACATGTTTATATAGAAGCTATAACTTTATAATATTCAGTGAAAACGCTTTCTAGTAATTGTTAAAATGAAGAGATAATAAATTAATAAATCTCTAACTTTTTGAATTTTTAATTCAATATCTAAAATTTTAAATTTTCCAATTTAATGACTAATTTTTCAAATTTTGTATAAACTAGGTCAAAACACACTACAAGAAAATTACCAATTGTCGACGGAAATTTACCGATGGAAATAATACCATTGAAAATTAGCGATAGAAAACCACATTTCGTCGGTGAAATTGTCGTAATATATGGTAATTTGCGACGAACAAAATATTCATTGGTAAAGATAGATGGAAAATTATCTCGCTGATTTTTGCAATGGAATATAGCGATAGAATAGGAACCACCGTTGGTAAAGAGACGTGTATGAAAGACGGAAAAAAGAGCGTCATCGTTTACCGACAAAAGTGTATTCCGTCGGTAAAGTTGAAAGTTAAACGTCATCGTTTGCTTCGACTATAACGTATTTAATAAAACGTAATCGATTCGGGGTGTACCAACAGAACTGAATTCCATCAGTAAATTTAAAATTTAAACGTCACTATTAGCTTCGTCTTCAACATTAAACATAAGATCGAAAATGACGTTGTTTTTGTTAAACTAGAGCTGCTTACCTACGAAAGCCCCCCTTCTGTGTCTGTCGATGTTCATTTTCTCCTCCACCCATTATCTCTTTAGTTACTGGTTCTGTCGCCGTGTGCGGGCTTCGGTTCCTTCTCGCCATCCATCTTCTTCCTTCTGCATCCATGTTCTTACTTTGTGTGCTTCGGTTCCCTTCTGCATTTTCGTTCTACGTCAATTGTTGTTCGGTTCCCTTCATCCTTCTCATGCTTTTGTGTACTGCTTCCTTCTGCGTCTTCGTTTATTTATCGATTGAGGTAAGTGAGATATCTTCTACAGATACAATTTCTTTATATATGTGATAGGTTTGTAATTTTACCGACTAAGATCTTATTAATTATTACTTGGTTGTAGGAACTCATTTGTTGGTAATATTTCTGTTTTCAAGGAGATTAAAGAGAAGCTTCAGTAGGTATTCATTTTTGACATTCATTTCCTTTGCTTGTTGACAATGTCAACAATGATTTTCCACATATTTTAATTGAATTTCTATCTGCTTTTATATTTTGTAGTGTAGTCATTTTGCATCTTTTTTACTTCATTAAAAAGAGAACTATCATCCTTTTTATGTTTTAAAAGGCCAATGATAGATTTTCTTGCATGACATGGCGACAATCAAATGCTATAACTAAGATTTCCGAACATAAATTTATATCAATTTGCATACTACTTTGAAATTCATTATCTTCTTTCCTTTGTTTTGGTTATCTTCTTTGGCCATCAGCTCACTCTAGCTTCATCATTTTCTTCCTTCACGTGCTTCAGTGACTTCTTCTACGTATCAGTTAAGGTAAGTGAGATTTGTTATTTACTAGGTTTTTGTGTACTTGGTTTAATTTGGGTATTTGTTTGTGGTTTGAACTTCCTACATTTTTAATGTAAATGGCTGCACCAACCGAAACTTGTTTGTGGTATGAACTTCAGTTATTAATGAGTTAATATAGGATGGTTTTAAC
>JANSVA010000008.1:22487300-22501353 GCA_025504915.1 Erythroxylum reticulatum | reverse complement strand
TATTGTGTAAAATATTGAATTCAAATTGTTATATTTCTAGAAAATTCAATCAAATATGAATTTCAGGTTGAAATATGTCATCAAAGAGAAAACATGATATAATGCGACCCAGGTTCAGACAATGATTCAAAGGTACATACTATCCAGGTGAACCATCACACTCTGCAGTCGCAACTAAATCACCACCTCCTACTCCAGCTACTACACTTGCAGATGAGGTATCACCTTCCGTAACTGATTCTACATCATCCACTGCCCCTATAGTGATAGAGATATTAGGGGTAAACGATGCGGATGAAGGAGGCAGTCGCCAGCTTAGAGCTAAGGGACCTAATGGAAGAACTTACATCACAATTATCAATAATCTGTAAGTGAAAATACATGAAACACTATATGTTTATAATTAAGCTATAGGTTTAAATTTTAAAATATTATTAAAATATTTTTTTTATATTAGATTAATTTCGTCGGGACCGTGCTCAAGAAATATGACATTCAAATTTAAGGAGAAGATTGACCTTCAGGGTTATGTATGAAAGAATATCTACCAGGCCGTAAAGGAATTTTACTATCAAGAGTTTAAGGTACAATAAAAAATATTATTTTCTTTTTTAATTGATTTTTATACATTAATTAGATAAATATTATTACATTCTATGTATTTATCGAATTTTTTTCTTTTATTTCAGAAAGATTTTTTTTCATATTCTAAATTTGACGTGGTCATTAATAAAGTATGGGAGAGATGAGCACGTACACGTTATCGAGACTTTGTTAGTGTGATACTCAAGGATGGTGCACAACCACCTTATATTTTTGAACAAATATGGAGTTGTTGATAGTAGTATTGGACATCACTTGAGGCAATGCCCATTTTAGAGCATAATTCTATCAATAGACGTGGAAGACCAGGGGGAGAGAGTCTTCTCGTATATACGGGAGGATCTATTACTCACCACGAGCATGTAAAGAGACTTGTAATTATTTACACTTTACATTTATAGTCTGATTGTTTTTACTTTGTTGTATATCAATTTAAATTGATGTGTTAATTTTGGAATAAAAATATGTGTATTACGGAGAATGATAATGTTATAAATGTTTGGTACCATATATGACTGTGTTGATAAGAAAATTTCCTTGTTCAACAGGGGGTAAATATCATAAAAATAGAGAAAATTCTGCCGAAATTTTTATAAATTCTAGTTGACTTATAACATTTTATTCTTATGTAGGAAAAGTCTATGGGTATGAGGTCTACACCCCGTCAGCTTTTTTTGCACATTCACACTAAAAAGCATGACGGTGTGATAAACACCTGATGTAGAGAACTTAATATATGTGAAATTTATGCTTTAATATTGATTCTTAATAATTATCACTTACTAATATAAACATTGCCTCCTAATAGGATCAAATACAAGAAAGCATTCAACGACAGTCTCAGTACGAATAAGTTGTTGATGAGAGTCAAACATATCTTGATGCAGTGGGTGGTAGGGATCGTTGTGGAAGGATCTTTGGTTTAAGTTCATTTGCGAATACATGTTATTCACAATCCTCCACGTCCAGTACAGCAACATCTAGTAGACAGTCGACAACCAATGAAGTCAATAAGCTTCGAACCACAGTGCAGACATTGGTAATTTAATTGTAATAGTCGATGGAGTATATAACTCCGCTTCGTAATGAGATGGACGAGTTAAAGGGGAGGGGTAGCACCTCATCGCAACAATCAGAGTGTCTGCGGTCACCAAATCAATAATGTACTTGCATTTCATTTGAATTATAAGTACTTATTATGTACAATTTAAAGTTTTTATTAACAATTAAGATAATTTTAACTTTATATTATCAATCAACTTTCTGTTTAAACAAATTAAATGTATAAACAAATCAAAATATTATGCACAGATAATTCATAATAGTTGAAATTATGCATTAAACATAAGATTATAAAATAAAATTTAATGTTGGCATTTTTTTTAAAACTTCAAAATATTCACCAACGGAAAATAAGTGTACGTCAGTAAAATGCATTATATTTACCAATGGAACACAAGTTTACATCGGTAAAATCCAATATATTTACTGACGGAACACATTGTTCTATCGGTAATATTGACAGCCCATCGCCAACTTTATCGATAAGATTTTTCACAAAAAAATCAACGGTATACTCACTGATGGAACAATCATAACCGTCGGTACTATTGTAATAAATTTACCAACAAAATAAGCAAAACCGTCTATAAATATGCCGACGGAATAACAAAAACTGTCTGTAAATATGCCAACGGAAAAATCTTGACTGTCAGTAAATTTATTAATGGTCCACTGAAACAACTGTTGGTATATTCACTGACGGTTACATAAAATGTCCGTCGATATATTCACTAACGGTTACATAAAATGTCGGTCGGCAAATTTACCGATGAACATTATGTTATTCATCAGAAATTATTACCCACATTCATTTTTACGATGCCTTTGTTCACCGGTTAATTTTTTTGCGAATCTATTTTCCCGACGGAATTCTTTGACTTTCTATCGCTAAATGACATTTTTCTTGTAGTGACATTGTTTTTCAATTTAGTGACCCTTTTAATATATTTTCATGTTTATATTTCTCTCTCAAGAATTTTTTACATTTTGCTCTTTTCATTACACAATAAAGAGAGAGAAACTTTGAATGGGAAATGAGAGCGAAATGAGAGCGAGCTGAGACAACCATAACTTCTAAGAGAATCGATGAGTTTGCCCTCCTCCATGGCTTCTTTTACTTCTCCAACCCTTACCCGTACCCTTCTTAATCCTCTTCTCCCTTCCTTTGTCCATTCATCTAATCCCCATGATAAGCCCTCTTTCTCTAACCCTAATCGAAACCAAAACTAGAACCCTAATATCGTAGACCTTTCCCTGACAAATACTCCATCTTCCAAATCGTCCCTTCCATCAATCGTACCCAAAACACCTCAGCGATGAACACCCCCTTAGTTCAACAGACCTCGTTACCAGAAACTTCCACACATGCCCTGGAGGTAAAAACCTCGGAGAACATTGGAACATAGAAGTCTCTTGTCTCAGAAGGAATGGAGGATTCCTCGAAGGATAAGGCTCTGACTTACTATCTTATAGAGTTAAAGGGGACCATATCTACGTCGTACCACCTCCAGAGTTAGCGAAGAAGGGAGTGGCGCTATTCAGACAAACTCTGATAGGCTTTTTTATTGGTAAACTTCCTACTTTTTCATTAGTTCAGAGAGCTTTATCAAAGTCTTGGGCAAAGTATGGACTGAAGGAAACATTAATAACAAGCTCAAATAATTTCTTGTTTAAATTCGACTCAAAGATAGGAATGAGTAGGGTTCTGGAAAAGGGGCCTTGGCATATCCAAGGTAGACCTTTATTTTTGAGAAAATGGTGTATGAATGGTGTGGAGAAAGAGAAGGTTCAGTTAGCTCTGGTGTGGGCAAGATTTTATAATATACCCATTAAATATTGGAGCACTGAAGGTTTGGGACGAATAGCAAGTGCAGTAGGACATCCATTACTCATGGACCCCTAGACAGCTAGGATGTCCAGAGTAGTCTATGCTAGAACGTGTGTGGAGTTAGAACTATAGAGGAGTTAGCCCTCCTCTTTCCAACTGGCCACTTACAATGAAGAAGGGAATATCAACTTTAAGGAAATTAGGATTGAATATGAATGGAAACCAGAGCTCCAAGTACAGAAGAGGGAATGGGCACCTACAGGGAGGCTGTTTGAGACAAGACTACAATAAGAGTTTGAGAATCAGAAGGAGACAATACCTAAAATTACAAATCAGCAAAGGAAGGAGCAAGAGTCAACCTCAGAGAAAACAATCCAAAGTCAAGAGGTGGAAAAAATTCCCAGAGATTCCCACTAAGCAAAGTATGGACCAAGGATCTTAATAGAAAGACCAAGAGGTAGATATGGAAATACAAGGAGATAAGGAAGCCAGTACTTTATGCAGCCCTATCAAAATAATCAAGGATCAAAAGAAGGAAGAGGAATCGAGTGCAGACCTTGGGGACCCTCCTGTTGAGAAGCAAGTAGGTACAATTCCATCCTTGCTTATTTCTGAATTGGTTCCTAGTAGTCCTGGTCTAAAGGGAGGGGCAGAGGGGGATTTCATTGTAAGAACAAGTCAAAAATCTAAGAGGAAACATAAGTAGGAGTCTGTTTAGGTTTTGTATGAGTTATGGATTTGGCTTTTTGGAATTTTAAGGGGTTAAATAGCTCTAGAAAACAATTAGCAGTGAAAGCTTGTCTTAATATATTAGATGGTTCTTTTGTTTGCTTGATTGAAACTAGAATAAGGTCTTCTTCTTTTCTGAATAAAGTGTGCTCCTTGATGTTTCCCAGATGGCTTTATTACAGCAATGTAGATCATGCTTTAAATGTTAGGATAGTGTTAGCTTGGAACCCAGATCACTTCTTATGTTCAATTCTTAGCTCAAATGATCAGTTGATTCACATAGAGGTGACTCCCAGAAACTGTTCTTCTTTCTTTCTTCGTGACATGTGTTTACGGGTCTAATAATCTCAATCATAGGAAGAATCTTTGGTCTGCTTTGTCTAGTATCAACTTAACTGTAGGTAATCAACCTTGGATAATAGCGAAGGATTTCAATGCGATTCTGTTCTCTTATAAGGCAGAACCTATGAGTCCCTCGGCTATATATGGAATAAGTGATTTTAGAAAATGTGTGGAGGATTATGCTTTATTTGATCTTAATTCAAGTGGTCCAAGTTTTACTTGGAACAATAAGTAATATGGAGATCTCTTTATTGCTAAGAAGCTTGATAGAACACTCATTAATTCGATATGGAGCTCTAGGTTTCCCAACTCTCATAGTGTCATTCATAATCCAAACATATCAGATCACTCTCCAATAGTGGTTAGGGCCTTAACAAGTTAGCAGAAGAGATCCCCTCCCTTTAGGTTTTCAAACTTTCTAGTTAATTAGCCTAATTTCCTTCAGACTGTAGAGGATGCATGGTCCTCTCAAGTTCGGGGAACTCTAATGTTTTGTGTAGTGTCAAAGCTTAAGTTGGTTAAAAAAGCCCTTAAAATTCTTAACACTGACCAGGTAGGTGATGTGAATGACCAAGTCGAGAGATGTCATGTTATTCTCAATAACATTTAATACCAAATGAGAATTTTGCCCAACTCTTCCCTCTTAATGGCTAGGGAGTCCGATGCCATTAATGAATTAATAAGAGCTTTAGATGATCAGGAATCTTTCTTCAAGCAATCTTTTCGAATCAAATGGATCAGAGAAGGGGATAGGAACAAAATTTTTTTTCATAATTCCCTCTTGGCTAATCGAAATAGAAACATTATTCATTCTTTAATAGTGGGAAATGGGAGTAGAATCGTAGGTCTTAAAGAGATTCAAGATTAGTTTCTTGAACATTTTTAGGGTTCTATAGGGAATAATAGAATCCTCCCCCCTTCTAAAGAGTTTGTGGAAAACCTCTTCCCTCTCTCTTTACTATAAGACCTTTCAAACTCCCTTGTTGCTGAAGTTTTAGCTCAAGAGATAAGAGAGGTTTTCTTTTCAATCAATTTGAATAAGACCCCGGGCCCAGATGGGTTTAATGGGTTCTTCTTTAAACAAACCTGGCAAATTATTGGAGAGGAAGTTACTGGTGCTATTAAAGACTTTTTTGTGCAGAAACTCCTAAGAGAACTCAATTCCACTTTTATCTCCCTCATTTCAAAAAAGGACCACCCATCCATAGTGTTAAATTACAGACCAATCTCTTGCTTTAATATGGTTTATAAGGTGATTGCCAAAATTATAGCAAATAGACTGAGAGAGTCTCTCCCCCATATAGTTAGCCCAAACCAAAGTGCATTCATTAAAGATCGTCGAATAGGTTATAACATCTTGTTAGCTTAAGAAATTCTTAGGAATTACCATCTGTTTAATAACCATAAGAGATGTGCTTTTAAAGTGGACCTTCAAAAAGCCTATAACTCCATTCAATGGGGTTCCTCTTGAATGTCCTAGTAGCTGTGTGCTTTCCTAGAAAATTCCTTAATTGATTAAAGAGTGCATATCTTCCCCTTTGTATTCAATTTTGATCAATGGATCTCTATCAAAATTCTTTAGAGGTAAGTCAGGCCTAAGACAAGGAGACCCCTTATCCCCTTTTCTTTTCATTATCTGTATGGAAGTCCTATCTAGGAGTCTAAATGCTTGTTTAGATGGTAACCCTTCTTTCAAATACCACTAGAGGTGCAAAACTCTTAAACTCCCTCAGCTCTTATTTACTGATGACCTTATGTTGTTCTACCATGCTGACTTGGTTTTAGTACAATCTCTGCTGGATTGTATGTGCACCTTTTTAGAGTTATCTGGACTAGACATGAACCTTTCTAAGAGTTAGTTCTTCTTATCCCCTGACATGGACCATTTAACCTATCAAATAGAAATGATTTTGGGTCTCAAGAGAGGTAGTCTCCCTATAAAGTATTTGGGGGTACCTCTCTTAACAGGAAGATTTTTCAGAAGGGATTGCTTTCCTTTACTAGAGAAGATTGATGCTGGGATTAACAAATGGCCCAATAAAAACCTATCTTATACTGGTAGGCTTTAATTGGTCATTTCAATGCTTTCTTCTTTTCAAGTTTATTGGTTGACTCTTTGCATCCTTCCTTCTTCCATCCTAAAGGAGATAGAGGCAAAACTTAGGAATTTTCTTTAGGCTGGGAAGGTGGATTCAAAACCCCATGCTAAGGTCAAATGGACGGACATTTGTAAACCTAAAAGGGAGGGGGTTTAAGGATTAAACACTTACCTACGTAGACTAATGCATTGTTAGGAAATAGGATTTGGTATTTGTTTAATGACAAGGAAGCTATGTGGGTTAAGTGGGTTCAGACAATCATTTTGAGAAGGAAGAATTTCTGGAGTGCCCAATCCACTTACAATAGTTCATGGAGTTCGAGGAAAATTTTATTTGTGAGGGACAAAATAAGGAACCAATTCAGATTTAAGAAAGGAAATGGTAATTCTACTGTCCTATGGCAGGATCCTTGGCATCTAAGAGGAATCCTAAAGCATTTCTCCACCCTAAGAGTAATCAATGGGTCAGATTTAAATATGGAAGCAAAGGTTTTAGAAGTTATTAGAAACAATGAGTGATGTTGGCAAGAAGAAAACGTTGAGATTCTTGAAAACCTAGAGCCCCAATAGTACCGACCGAACAGTTCAAAACCTATTTGCTTGGAATGGATAGCCACCCCTTTCTAAAAAATACATTAATGTTTCAGCCTACAGTTTCTTAAGGCCCTTGATTTAGGGAGTCCCTTGGCATAACCTGGTCTGGAAAAAAAGGAACAGCCCTAAGTGCTCCTTCATACTATGGTTGGCTTTCCTAAGAAAGTTGCAAACCAGGGATAGACTCCTATATCTTTACACCCCAAATCATTGTTCTTTGTGATATATGGATAATGAAACAACAGAACATTTATTCTTTGAATGTTCCTTCTCTAAAACTGTTTAGGAACATTGTCTTAATCATTTCCATATAAGGCTCCCAAATCAAATAAACCTCCTTTCCATTCCTAATTGGTTGAGCTAGGCACCAAATATCCGAACCAATGACCATAATGTTTAAACTCCAGAGTGACATTCCAAGTTATGGAGCATCTCAGCTCAAACACTAAGAGAAGGTAATGGTAGGAGCAAATTATAAACTAATAATAGATTTGCAGTTTTTTGGTTTTAGGTCTGCAAAAGGAAGGTATCAACATAGATACATCAATGATGTTTATGCAGTGATGCTCAAAATCTAAGCAACAGGAAAGCTGCACCTTTCAGATATAGATAGATAAGTCACTTCTTCTTAGATTTCATTTTCAGGCATGCAAAAGGAAAGGTATCAAATCTACCTTTAGAACTGAAAGCAGAAGGGAAGCCAATCCCAAGACCAGTCAATGCCTCCAATTAAGCAAATATGGACCTGGCAGGAAAAATTCACAGCAACAGTAATGAGTTTCCACAAAGATGTTCACAGCAGGAGAGCATCTTCTTTCAGAAGGAGAAGAAGACACAAGACAGAAGACTTGGTAATTAGAGGGACATCAACAATCCCTTCATTTCAGTTCGTAAAGCATACTATTCAGCATCTTTTCTAGAAGAAGTCTGTACAGAGGCACTATGAATTGTGTGTTCTATTTTGTGTATTGGGGAGATGAACAAGTTTTTAAAGTTCTTAGTAGGAAGGTTCTATTAAAGTAAGGAAGGGTGGCTTAAGTGGCAAGGAAGTGATGTAGCTTCCTTGGCCATCTCGGTAGGTTTTCCTTTAGGTAGACAAGAGACTACTCTCCAGCAGTCTCCAATGATGTACATAACTCTATATTTTGTATAAAAATTTATTAAATTACTAAAAAATATATAAAAAATAAATAAAAGACACATAAGATGACACAAAAATAGACCAACCATAGGAGAAGATTCAAGAGACGTGACCTGAAAATAAAAATACTATAATACAATACCTAGGAAAAATGAGGAAAAAAATAAAATACTTAGAGAGGACAAAGCGATGCAACAATTAAAGTGATAATGAACCAAAAAAGAACTAGGAGCTGGAGAGAAGGGGATAAGTGTAAGTAACAGCTCAAAAAGAGAGTTTGGTATGCACCAATAAGTTAAAAGAAGGGTAAGCCATATAATTAAGTTCAATTAAGGTTACTGAGGGTAAATTTTAGAATAGAGTTCAATGATGTTAATTAGGATTTATAATTTGATTATATTTTTATGAGAAATTGCATGTTTTATTTATATGATTGATATTTGTTTTTGCATATTGAATTGTATATTTAAAGGTATAACATTTTACATGAAAGACATGCTCGATGAAACCATCAAAATTAAGCCCCTTATTAAATATTTACATATTGAGAATATGATTGTTGTTTTATATTAAGCAAGTATAAAGTGAGAATTCGGTTTATTCTAAGACTTGTTGAGTACCTAAAAGACCCTTTGACTTGAATTTATTTTTATCTTAAGTTAATGAGTCTTATTTAACTAAATTTATATGATTTGGATGAGTAACTCATAATTATATAAATTTATAGGCAAGGTTAGGAATAATATATGAGATATATTTTGAAGATTTATCACCTAATAGATCTAGAATTCATATGAGATGTGATTGATAAAGATATTATTATCTAATTTAAATTTAATTAGTTTGTTAAGTAACTCAAGATTAACTAAATTTAAAAGAGATCCTAGCTTACTAGAGAGATTAAATTTTTTATAATGGTAGTGGCACCTATTATTTCCAATAAAATAATGGAAGTAAGTAAATATATCAAACTTATTTGATGGTTATAACGTATAACATATTATTTTCTTTTCTTAGTTTTATATTTTGTTTTGACTAGAAAATTACCTTTGTTTACACTAAGTTTTAATGAAATAAATCTCATTGGTATATGTTAGGTTTAATAAGATTTCTAAAAGTTAGAAAGGAAAGTTGTTTATCCTTTATGCAATATAACTACTAATCTTTGTTAAGAATTTTGATAACAAAGTTTAAGAGAGATATCATATAATAGAGATGACAAAATACAATGACATTTTAAAATTTACTAATGCATAAATTTTTAAGGCAATATTTAAGAAAGATGCCAACATCACGATAGCATAAAGCAAATGGTTGCATAAAATAGAGCTAAAAGATATAATATCCTGATGGAATTGTTTCGCTAAACTTAGTCTACTAAAATCACAAGCATGGACTACAATTGAAGGCATTTGTTATAGCATGATTATAGTTGTCATTACAAGAAGATACTTTGATGACTTTTCTCATCAATGCAAGATATGATAGAGATCATATATATTTCTAATTCATGTTTTTGTGTATCTGATAATGAGTTTGGATTCATCATTACTAAAATGTTCAAGATATGATTAGAAATAAATTATTGAGTAAAAGTAGTTGATATAATTTTGAACAAATAGTTTTTATATGTCAAATCAAAGAATACTTATTTTTTAAAAAAGTGGTAAGAATAAAGGTTAGATAATTGATACCATCGTTTTATTCTACATTAGTTAAATAAAATAATGAGAACTATAAAGTTCCATACAAGGATATATGTATCCATTGATTATGAATCATATGAAACTTACAAAACTTGCTAGGTTGAAGGATGACCAAATCAATCTTTAGTGAAAGGATGATTATGGTATTGAGTTGTTAAATCTTATATATATATATGATGTATTAAATGTAATAATAATTCATGAAAGGATGAATACTTGTATCTCTTCAAATTTACTAATTACTTTATACAACAAAATCATATGTACTACATGAAATATTAATTTAAAATTTGAAAAGTTTGATGTACTTAAATCTAGATATTACATATTGAGAATATAGAAGCATATCAAAGAGATTGATATGGTAAGTTTAAAATTTTCTTAGATATCTTTAAAAAATGAGATTCTCTTGTTAATATCTCCACAGCAAATTCTATAATCATATGGTCTTATGTAAGGAGAAATATAAAATATGGGATATTGTATGATAAAATAGCTATTTCTCCTATAACTATTCCTAGTATAATAACTTGTCGTCGATAATTTCAATTGAATCAATAAAAAGAACCCATATTAGATATAGAGTGGTAATGCTTTAAAATATTCAAAGTTAATGATTTTGGGACATGATTCTTAGTTAAAGCATACATTATCAGGAGTAATAGATTTAGAGGTCCTTTATCGTTTAAAAGCTTTATAAATTTCATTTAATCTTTAAAATTATAAAAAAAAATCCTTATTTTTTTTCAATTTTCTAAATAAACTCCTTCTCCTAAACTTCTATTTAACAAATAACTATAAAAAACAGATAATATATGAACCATACATAATGACCCAACCTAGCTTTTAAAATCAAACCAAACTAGTTAAACCATACAAAAACTAATAATTTATTATAATTATCAACTTAAATTAATAATTTATTATAATTATTTTAAATCATTATAATTATCTTAAATTATTATTTAATTTGAGTTTAATGATTCATGTCAAATTTAAGAGTTGAGTTAGGTTACTATAGTAGTGACATTTGATTAATCCATGTATGATGTTTATATCGTATGTGTTTTATTGTTTTTTTTAACTGAAGTCTAAAAGAAGACTTTATTTCCATAAAATTGAAAATCATAAGATTTTTTTAAAATTTTGAAGATTGGAAAGTTTTCAAAATTTTCTTAAACTCCTAGAGAGTTCTTCGTCTTTTATCCTATTATCTAATAAGTTTTGAAGTAAATTGGATAATAAGAAGTTATAATAAATCTAAAAGGTAAAATATCATCATATAAATCATATTGAATAAAATTTCAATACATTCTTATAGGAGACTGGTTCTTAAAATAAGTAGAGAGAGTAAGATAAAGTTTGAAAATGTTTAAATCTTATAATAGTACATCTAGATAGAACTAGTGCCTTTGTTAATACATTTGATGTGTAGTCAAACGATTATAAAATGATCAATTTAACCTCTCACTACCCAAACTTTCCTCTAACCTCTCACTACTAAATTTACTCACCTACCCTCACAACTTTCCAATTTTGGAAAGTTCCTAATGAAATTTGGAGATGCTCCAAGCAAACCTAGATGCCCTCATGTTTGGGAACATGGAGACGAACGTTAGATCTGTGAGGAGCGATGGAACTGTGGAGTTTTCTAAAGAGGATTTCCCAAATCTACAAAGCTCAAGGAAATCCATAGGAGTTAAGTGTTTGATTTAAAAATATGTATCCTATAATGATGGGAGTCGGACACAAAGCAAGGAAGGGGATCTAGTCTCCCCTAAGTTCTCTTAGAAGTCAAAGGCAGTAGCTTCAATGATTAAGAACAAGCTAACCCATTTCAAAGATGTTATGGATGATGGGGCTATATCTCCACCAAAGAAAATGTTGGAAGTAGGAGGAACGAATTGGACTTCACTGCTGGTGGGATACTTTTAGAGTAAGTGACCTTCATACCCACAGGTATAAAAATAGGCACAGGAAAATTTGTGTAAGAAAAGGCTAGAAAGGACTATTCTAATGGAGGAGGACATGTTCATCTTCCAATTTTCCAACGAAAGCAACGTCAATGAGATATTAGAATTAAAACCATGACATATAGGAGATCAGCCAATGTTTTTAGAAAAATAGAGGCTTAGAATGTGCTTATATAGGAGCAACATTGAGTCAAGTCCCATTTAGGTCATTTTTTACAATGTACCACTTTAGTTTTGGACATTGAAAGGGTTAAGCTTCCTAGCTAGTTTAGTTAGAAAGCCCCTTTCCATGGATACTAAAATAGCTAGAATGGAATGAATTTGCTATGATAATATTTATGTGGAAATAGAGAAGGATAGTGAACTATCTGAGACGTTATCAGTGATGATGCTAGGTCAGGAGGGGGAACTAGTCAAGGTGGTGATCCATCTTAGCTAACCTTGGAAGCCACGGACATAACACAAAGTATGGCCACCTATATGGAAAAGGTTTATAATGGGTAACTATAACATGATTATGGGAGTGGTTTCCTCCACAAATGAAAGGTTACCAGAGATGGAAACAAATAATCAACTTAAAAACACGGTTAAGGATCTAATGGGGGAAAAATGAATTTGAGCATAATAGAGTAGCAACACATTAAGGAGATTACATAGGGAATAATCAAAATACTGAAGTGCAAACAAATAAAGATACTTCTGATTTTTTAGGGTATGGAGAAGATTTGGAAAAGGGACCTAACATAGGGAATTTTGAGATGGTTATTAGGAAAGAAAGGCAGTTAAACTCAAAGGAAAGAAAAGGCTTAGGAAGAAAAGGTTTAGGGAGCTTCAAACTCCCACCTGTAGTGTTAGGTTTATTGGAAACTAAAATAAAGCTTCATCATCTACAAGCATCACTTGGTTTTTGGGTGGTAAATGGAAACTAATTACTCATCATTATTTTCATCACAATGGCATAATCATTATTGTGTTTAACATTGAGAGAGCTGACATTCATCCGGGATTCATGTCAGACCAAATTATGTATATTAAATGTGAAATTCAGGATATACCTGGCAGTGTCGAACTTTTTATTTTTTACGCAACTAATCATGCTTTCCAAAGAGCTAAATATTGGGAGGACCTTAAGGTAATTCAAGCTTTGATAGGAGGACCATGGACTATTACATGAGATTTCAGTTGCATACTTTCTCCTTTAGAGACTGAGGGAGATAGATCAAGATTAAAGGGAGTATCAGAGATTATGCTATAGCTAAATTTGGTGGACTTAAGGTTTGTTAGGTAGCTTTATATGTGGAATAACAAACAATAAGGGGAGTATTCTATAAGAAGGAAATTGGACAAATTTATGGTAAATCAGCATTGGCTTAATAATTTTATCAATTCTTATGCCCGTTTTGGAGAACCAAAATGCTCAGATCACTTATGGATAGGAATTCACAACATGCAAGTTGATAAATTCAATAGAGCCCTATTCAGTTTTTTCAATTGCCTAGTTGAAAGACAAGGATTTGAAGAGTTGGTTAGTAGTAGGTGGCATATAGAGGTAGAGGGTTATAAGGCTTATCAACTAATAAGGAAGATATAGATGGTTAAGCTTGCATTAAAGGATTTTATAAAGATTAATAACATGGAATATGCAGAATCATTACGAAAAGCTAAAGCCAAGCTGTTAGAAATCTAACAAAAGAGTTACGATTCTCCACACAATGAGAATTTGAAAAACCTAGAGGCAACATGTTTGAGATATTTTAATTTTGCATCGAAAGTTGACAACTCCATTTTGAGACGGAAATTTAAAATTAATGGGCTTAGGATTGTGCTACTAGAAGATTGTAGATAATATAAACAGTGTCGAGGAATGTTAGCATGCACTAGAGTGCTCATTTGGTGCTACCTAGGAAGGTTATGAAGGAGAGTGACAGGTGTATCAAACAGTTTGGATTGTTGGGAAAATTGGAAGCTCAAAGGGTG
>JANSVA010000008.1:22468259-22485953 GCA_025504915.1 Erythroxylum reticulatum | reverse complement strand
GATTACATCTCTTATGTCTACACAAAAATCAGTACTCATAAAGAGGTTATGGTAGATATTCAAGAACAAAGAGACTCGTAAGTCTAAGTGGATTAATGAGTACTATATAAAGGAGGAAAGCTTATGGAAATTAGATCAAACCAGAGAAAACTCATGGAGTTTTAAACAAACAATAAGATTGAGACACCAAACATACCACTCGATGAGGAAAATAATTAGAAATGGAAAATCAACGTGATTTTGGTTTGATAACTGGAGCGAGTTGAGTCCTTTAATCAATAGGAATGAACTTAGACATATGATTATCAAGATTCCTGTTCAAGCAAGAGTTAGCTCAATCGTTCATAATGAAATATGGGACTTCAATTTTCAAGGGGATATTAGCTTAAATGACTTACTTCCTAGTGATTCGCCTATTAGTGAGGAGGATAAAATTATCTGGACACTCACCAACTCCAGAGAATTTACCAACAGATCATGCTACAAGTTGTATAAGGAGACTCATCCCAAGGTACTTTGGTTTGAACTGATATGTCATAATTCCTTATCCCATAAACCAACATTCATATGTTCGCTTGCGATGAAAGATAGGCTTAAAACTAAAGCTAGATGGTAGTGTATTTCAACTAACTTGAATACCAGATGCAGCTAATGTAGAAGGGAGAGTGAAACTTTGAATCATTTATTTTTCCAATGAGGATCTCACATGTCATTTAGGGTAGAATCTAGAATATTTTGCAAGTTCAATGTTCCCATAACGAATGGTTAAACTTACTCTAGTGGATTATTAATAGAATAACCAAAATGAGGCAAGATGGTGTAGCTCTCAAGATAGCTTTTTGTTGTTCAATTTACTCTATCTAGAAAGAGAGAAATAGAAGTTTATACACGAGCAAGGCTTTGGAGATGCAAAAGCTGGCAGATGCAACTATTCATTAGACTAAAGAACTCTTTTTGGCCAATGAAAACCACAATAAACTTAGTCCAAGCATGAGGAGACATTGGAATAAATGATCTATGAGTTATTAGGAAACGTAGATTCCTAGTCCTTGTTTTTGGTTTCTCTATTATTGCATTGCATTATTGATTTTCTTGCCATTGAGATGTAAATTATGCCATTGAGATTTATATTTTTCTAGGCTTAGCTTGAGTTAATACAAATATCGTTTTCTTATAAAAATTATAAAATGATTAAAGATTCACTTTCATGATAAATTCAAAGAGTTCTTATGGAGATGACTGTGAATTTATCATGTTTATAAGAAGGTTAACGAAAGTATAATTGTCCTTTCACTAGTTTATATAATAATAAATTGCTTATAGAGAACAATAATTTTAATTGTTGAAGATTTGATAGTCTAAGAATAACTCCTATTGAATATGAAAAAGCTAATAACTTAATTATGGGTAAGGATAAGGCTACATACTATTGGACGTCCCTAGATCTCGCAGTCCAATAGGATTGATGCTAGATATTTTTGTTGTTGTTGTTGTTGTTGTTGTTGTTGTAGATATATAGAGATATAAGAAAGTTGTTTACCTATTATAGTCTAAAGATGCTCTCACTTATCTTGCTGTTGGGAATGGGATGCTAATATTTTACACCGAATCCTCTCTTTTCAGGAAGCTAGTGAGCTAGTCTTTACCGAAGAGTTCTATGCTACTATTTCAGCTAGTAAGAAGGAGAACTTTCTTGATGTTTCGAGGATTAACTATATTCATTTTTCTATATGTGAGTTGATGTTTAAGTTAAAGGTCATATAGATATTAACTTTAGTTTGATAGAAGTAAATATTGGTTAAGGTATGTTTTACTTAAACAATATATTATTTTAAGTTAAAAAGGTTCTAATTTAGTATCAAATCTATTCAAGTTATAATAATTTTTATTTAGTAAAAATGATTATTTGAATTAAAAGGTTCTTTGATGAACTTGAAAAATGATTATTTGAATTAAAAGGTCCTTTGATGAACTTGGTATAGTTCATTTTATTATTGAACAGTAATGTACTATAGAACATTTGAGCCATTATGCGTGTAAAAGGAGCTAATGTCTCATCAAAGATCTAAGTATATATTTAGGCACTTTCTCTATGATGATAATTGAGATGAAAGTTATAAGGTTTTAAACAAGTTTTTGACAATGAGAATCTTGTAGAATTCTCTCACTAAACCACTATTCTAATAATAACATGATCGTCATACAAAGATATAGTATAAGACACTTAATTGAATGACTTAGTACAATTGGGAGATTGTTAGTTAATATCATATAGCTAATCAATTCATTGTACTTTTTATGTCATAATTATTTAAAGACATTATTTTTCTTATGCATAGTTGTTTAATTAACTTATGTATAAGATAAAACCTATGAGATAAATACGCACTAAAAATAAAATTATGATAGGAACATAATTATGGTATTTTTATTACATTTATGTATTATCGCTAAACTATTCCTAGTCGTTGTTCTACTGAGATTAGACATTAATAACGTAAAGGATAAAACACACTATGTTTCTGAATAGTCAATCCTATTGACTAAAGAATGAAGATATTTAAACAAATGTGTTAGTGCATATTATAGAACAAGTTCACTAAATTAACTTAATGTGATAATTTTATATGAAACATTACTTGTATGTCTATGAAAATTTTCATTGTGATAATTGTATAAGTGATCCTTTGGCTTAAGTTCTCTAAAATATCTCATGTAGGTATTGTTGTATTTTGATATTATTTAGATATATCCTAGTCAAAGATAGTTGTATTATCAATATAAAGTGATTAGGAAGAATATTTTGTTGTTCTTGATTGATATTGATTCAGAAAATCCTCAATAAAGTTGAATTGATACTTTGAAAATAATTTTCAAAATTTATTAATATAATCAATTACTAATGATTGAGAACTAATATGATTAGACCCAAAAAAAAGTAAATATTAATTCAATGCCTATCAAAATATTGTATGATTACAAAATTGGATTATACAAAAAATTATACATGAAAAAGGATAATTCAAATTAATTTGACATTCTTAATATTTGAATGATAATGATGAGTTGTTAGATGTCAATCTTAATTTATGGATACAAATTACTTAGTTAAAAGATTAAAAATAAATTAAAGAAGTTTAATTTATCTACTTTCAAATATAATTTATGATAATAATTTATATCTATTGTCAACATATTTAAAAATTCAATGGGTCATACATAAAGAATTATTAAAGAGAGAAAATATAATTTAATCAAGTTAGTCATGATTTTAAAGTTTAAGAAACTTTTAAATTTAAATATGAGATATTTAATAAATAAGGATCAATATAAGATATTGAATCTTATTTAAATTTAAAATTAATTATAGTTTTAATTAAACTAGAAATATAGTGTAATTAAATTATCAAAAATTTGAACCTATTATAAATAGGTGTATGCTATAAAGAAAATATTGCGTCTTACTTACGCTTCTCTGCTCTAAGTGTAGAGTTCTCTCACTTACTCATGTAAATATTGTTAGACGTTAAACACTCGAATGATTATAGTATTGACGATGAATTTGTTTTAGAAATCAGTTTGAGAGGAGCTGTAGAAAAAATATTAAACTTGATAATAAAGTACGAATTTTAATTTGTACTTTATTATATTTTATACATTATTTAAGGTATATATTAAAATATCTATCTTCCAAAAATCATACTTCTTTTGTAAGATCAGATTCCTTCATAATGCTTCAATAAATGCATATATAAGAGAGTATGAAAGACACAAAACTTCAAACTAAATAAAACTAAATAAAAACAGAGAGAAGATTCTGCCTGAGTAATGTTGTTGATGAGCTTTTTTTCTCTCAATTATTTGGAGCCTGGAAAGTGGAAAGTGAAGTTGTCTGCTTGGGAACGAACAAGATCCTCAGCACCACTTTTTAACCCAACGATTTTGTGAAGTAGAACAGATATTATGAACAAAACATCTCCTGGACGCAGCGAGATCCAAATGCTCTTGTTTGGACCTCAGCTGAAGGAAAGACGCAATTGTTGATAGAAAAGTGTGTTTTGTTCTCATGAAGCTTTTTGTATGAACTTGAGAACGAGGATGAATTGTATGGTCTGAATGGCTGCATTTCACAGGCTTCTGGACCCTGTTTACTCGGTAGCCAAGTTGTCCTTCAGTCCATGCGTTACTTCTTCCTAAATCACTTTTGAACGCGAAGGAAAATATTTTAAACATTATGGTCAGTCCCACTTTATTTGTCATAAAAAAGTGTGATCCATATAGGAAAACTGGGGGTTTACCATATATGCTAGAACATGCTTGTGCTTGGTACAATTATTGAATAGGCATAGTGCCATCAGTAGTCCA
Source organism: Erythroxylum reticulatum (assembly GCA_025504915.1). Taxonomy (NCBI): domain Eukaryota; kingdom Viridiplantae; phylum Streptophyta; class Magnoliopsida; order Malpighiales; family Erythroxylaceae; genus Erythroxylum; species Erythroxylum reticulatum. The sequence continues at coordinate 22,481,588 of JANSVA010000008.1, read as the reverse complement.
ATTCAAGGCCTACTGATGGACCCTCTCACCCCACACCTAACTAAAATAATTACCATCAGGCATAGATTAATTTGATTAGGCTTTATAATGTCGACGTATGTATAGTATCTGCGTCCTAGAGTCCTGTTTACTCTCATTTGCATGTACCTGAAACAATACGTATAATTCACGTCATTCCAAACGGTCTGAAATCGATTGGTAAGTAAGTAAAATGCCAACCATAGTTTATAATTTTATTTTGTAGATCAGTAAATAGGAAATTTGTGTGTTACGTTACAATTTATCTATAGAAATAGGAAATGATAAATATGAGTATAATGAGGTAGGCGTACCCTATATTTGGAGGACAATGATTCAATCACTGTTAAACTAAATTAGATTTAGCACGTGATAATTTGCCTTATTTTAAAGAAAGGTTAAAATATAAGAAGAAAGTTAGTATCCAATAACACATCCCGCGGCAATAAACTTCCAGGACCCCTTGGGCACAAATGAAATAAATGACCACAATATTATTATCTAACTCATCATATGAACACTTTTGAGTCACGGTAGCATTCACCTTGCAATAAGTCACATTCATAGGATCTTCCCATGAAGAAAAGGAAAATGACATAAGCAATACGAATCATGCTATGGAAGGCATAATTGAGGTCGGTGTCCACTTGCTGATTACTTTAATTAATTGATCTCATCAGCTTGTGTTATTTTTATTCGCAGTGGATCAAGATTCTGAGATTCATAACCTACTTTAAACATCACCTAATTATTGATTGATAGATGAAGTGTGATCAAAATCAAATTCCTTGACAAATAAAGAGTGAAATTTTGTAGTGCAAGGACAAGTTTTCTTCAATCATTAGCATGGAACTAGTTTAATGCTGCCACAACTCGTCGCATAAATATCGTTGCTGTGCATCATATCGTATCATATCACATCTTTTTTGAAAGAAATAAGAACAGTAAGAAGGGGAACTAAACACCGGAGCGGTGATACTGTTCGTTTGGCTGCTCCACCATGTGTTTATTCATCCCTGACCTGATCACCTGGTTCGGATGACAGGTGCTTGGGTTTCCTTCCCTTCCAATGTTGCTGGAAGCATGAATAGTTGAATAAATTCTTTCCAGGTTTTGCCTATATAAACATGAATGAGTAGTCGATGGGTACAAGACTAATGGGCAACTGCACAACTTCCTAATTTGCCTCAATTAGCAAGTGTCTTCCTTTTCACAATGCACAGAAATGGAAATGAATAACTTTGAGACACACTAAAGTAAAATGTATGATTAGTTTCAATAAATTTAAGGATTCAACTTCAACAACCTCCTTTTTCTTTTATCATCAATTTTTGTTTATTTAACATTTTTTAAGCACGTGACACTCCACGTACATAATTATGTTATGGAGGTAATTGAAAATTAACAAATCATAACAGTGATATGTGTCCAATATAATAATTTATTAATGTATTATATTAAAATTAAAATTGTTAATAAAAATTAAGGGCGGAATGACAAGTGTTATGAATTAAAATTATAAGAAACTATTGATAGTTTTTTATAAGTCAGCTGATAAATTGATAAAATGTCACAGGGGTTTGATGAATTTAACACTAAATAATTAACCAATTGGATTTATTTTTCTATTAATACAAATTTATAAAGCTTCTTATTATATTATTTATTTATCAATTTTACGTCTCGTTATTATTAGTAAAAATATAAAACAAATGTTAATATGTAATGCTAATTTATTCAATTAATAAGTAATAATATATTAATATGAACAATCTAATTAATTAGTTTGCTAGGAAATTAAATTCTTTAGTTAAATTTTAATTTGTTATGTAATGATATTAAATAACGAGAAGATTTTTCAATAAAAATTTTAATTATTTATCATATACAGATTATGACTCCTAATATACAGAATAATAATATTTAATCCGTATTATCAATTAATTTTATAAATCATTAATATGCGATAATATTCCTTAGTTTTAAATAACACTGAATTACATATTTTATTAAAATTTTATAATTTATAATAAATATAAAAACTAATTGTTTGATTTTAAATATTAACGAATAATTATTGATCCATTTTTCTTATAATATCACCCGCTATATTTAATATCAATGTTTATTAACTTTTCCTTTGATATTGGTCCGTTGGACACACTGATAATAGTGATTAAATTTTCATATCTTACCACTATTTTTGATTAATTTTTTATCATATTAACCTGCTAAACTCTTTGCAATCTCATTAGTTAGTTGAACTTAATGCCATTAATCAATAATTATTTATAATTCATATTTGGATAAAAGATACAAATCTCTTTTATTATTTAAATAACTTTTAAACAATTATAATCTTTAAAATTCTATAAATTTTTAAAATTTTCAAGAAAACTAATTTTTTAAATGTTCTTATTGAAAAAACGCATGAATATCATACGTTGACTAATCAAATGTTGTTGATATGACAACTATAACTTAGTCTTTAAATTCAATTAAACTTGACTCAAGCTAGTAATTTAAGATAATTATAATATATTATTAGTTTAATTCAAGTTTAAATTTAATTAGTTCAATTCATATTTAATAGTTGAATTAGGTTATCATATCAACAATATTTAATTGGTTTATATATATTAATTATGTAATATGTGTTTTGCCATTAATTTTTACGAAAAATCTAAGAGAAGGAATTTTTTAGAAAATTAAAAATTAAAAATAAAATTTTAAAAACTTAAAAATTAAAACATTTTGAAAGTTACTTAAAGCATAGAGGAGGCTTATGTCTTATTTTTGTATTTTTCTAAATATATAAAATAGTTATTTATAAATAAAACAAGTATAATAGTAAATAAAATGAACACATTCTTACAAATTATTTAATATATTAATCATTGTATCTATTAATTTGTATTATTATATAATAAAATAAAATCATTAATAAAAGATAATTCATTATGATTTTAAATTGATTAATTTATTATTAATTATAAATAAATATGATAACAACCTCAATATTAGGAACTAATAGTTACGGAGATAAGGGGTTACTGTTAAATGATGTAATATAATCTCTCCCGCTCTCATTCAACATCTTAAAACCACCGTCTGCATGCAAAACGGGTATTTTTAAGAGGTTTCCGTTTGGATTAATCAATTCCAATCTTATTTGATTAAATCTCATTCGTACAATTATATAAAGTCAACACAAATATATAGATAAAATTAAATAGTACAATATTAAAATACTCTAACAAAAACCGGTTATTCCAGCTCCAACCCATTGTTAAGAATCGAAGTGGATGCGGGGTCTGAACTGCCTAAGGACACTTTTGATCCAACCACACAAATTAAGCATAGACTTTGAAACATCTTGCTCGAAGAACCAGTCTCTGGACCCCAGAATCATATTTCCATGAGTAACCTTGTATCATTTTTATGGTACTGTATTTGGAGAAAGCAAAAGTGTTTAGTGATGCCAAAAAACGGTACCATATCCAGACCGTCACGCGTATAGCAAAAGGTAAAGGGTGCGGGATGTTTAGGGCGGACGATTCCACCTTTTAAATGCAAACAAAAGGCAAAGAAGCCACGGAAGGAAAAGGTGAAAAACCAAAAGCAAATGTGTTTATTGAGACAGGCCTGTGTCCTTTCTATCACAGATCAGATCAGATTGCTGAGCTTTGAACAGCTTCATTATTTGACATTGATAGCCAGAAAGTGAACATGTATATAAATTGTGCGTTAGATATCATATTACTTCTTTTTAAAAACTTGCAGGCTTTATTCCTGCAATTTGTCTCATATTCACTTAAGGCAAAGAAAGGCATCACACGCACACGGACGAACGCACATTTAAACCTTGAGATCGCTGATGACAACCTATATATATATATGTCCATCTGAAGAATTTTCCTGTTTGAAGTTATTAATGGGAAGATGTGTACATATTTATGTATATGGGTATATTTGAATTTGAGAGGTGTCTGAGAAAATGACTAATTCCCATCCTTAGCAATTTGTCAGTGTCAAAAAGGATCATGGTTGTGCCGGGGACTTCCAAAAAAATCGAATCCTCAATAACATGCATTGCAATGCCAATACCATGGAAATTTTATAGGATCTCCTTAGGACCCATCTTTGATGGACGAATGTGCTTTTAACTTTTTCTCGGAAAATGAGAATCAAGCAAGAGGAACAGTTTTGAACTATTCCACGTGTTTTGCTATCACTATTCTAGTTTCCCGTTTTTCTTATTTATAACTTAATACCAAATTGATAATAGACTTTTTGGTTTTACTATTTTTGGTCATCGATGGCAGACAGACTGTAGGAGATTATGATACAGTCAACTGCTTCATAAGCACAGAGAATTTTCATTAGATTATGCCTTTTAAGGTACGACTTCACTCACCTCCCTGGAGTCTGGCCACGCTTATCTATCTTGTACTTTAGCCCCTTGAGCCAAGTTCTGGATCACAAAAACAAGGAAAGAAAAGCAAAACTCTAATAAGACGGTCACCAACCAAGACCACAGCAAAGGAATTTAGCATATTTTTTACCCCATCTTCCCTAACATTGTACAACTAATTACATAAGTTGGAAAGATGCAGTCAAGAACAAACACAGTTGTCACGGAGACTTAGCCTTTCGAAGAAAAACATGAAGAGGGCTAAAAGTCTGACCTTTGTCACACACAAAATGGATAAAGAAACTCAAAAACAAGAGGTCGGTGAGTAATTAAGAAGTAAATGGAAAGCACACACACTTGCACACAAAATACATCCGCAAACAGAGCCACTTCTTTAGTAATCCCATAACGAACCTTGCCCAAAGTTCATAGGAGTCACGATATTCGCAGTCTCGCTCACTGTAAACTCGTCTGAGAGATGATAGCCACCACTGCAACATTCATCAACGCTTAAAAGCCACGGTGGCGGATACATCCACCCGTCCACTGTGTCAACGAACAACAAATCGCTCTTGAACTCGGTCGTATCGTAGCTTGTTCCCAGACTCGGCAACTCCACGATTTCACTCAACTCCTCTTCAGACCCTGTGGATGATGACAAATCAATGGCGGACACGAGCGAAGACAGGGACGATGTGGCTGAGGATGACATTGACGAGGTTGAGGAACCCAACTTTCGATCAAAGTTGTCCATTTGGGCCGCTTTGGCGGCGGCGGCTTGAACGTCACGTGGGGCGAGGGAGTTGGGTCGAGGAAGCGAGTGAGCGAGTTCCGGGAAGTTGAGAATCGCCGAGTTGCCTTTAATACTCAAGGCGGCCACGTCGTGGGCTCGAGCGGCCATTTCGGGGGTAGGGAAAGTTCCGAGCCAAATGCGAGATTTTTTACGAGGCTCGCGGATTTCAGAGACCCATTTGCCCCAGTTTCTCATGCGAACTCCTCGATAGACAGGGTGTTTGTTGGAGTCGCGAATGCGTTTGATCTTCTTGGAAGGTGACTGCGGATCGTGTTGGTCTGGCTGTTGGGGTTTGGATTGGTTAGGGTTAGACAGTTGATGGGCTGATGAGCCTGGGGAGGACGGTGACGGTGGGGAGGACGACGACAATGAGTTTGAGCTGCTATCTGTCTCTGTAACTATAATTAGTGGTTGATAAGACATTGCTGGTGGGTGAAGTAAGTTTTTGAACGCCAACCGTGGAACTTGTTGGAGGATGAGGTCTAGTAATAAGAGAGAGCGGTGCAGGTACTGTTATAATTTACGAAAATAGACAAAAGAGTAGGAACGACAGAGATTGAGGTTTCTTTCTCGGTGAACTAATAAGAAAGGCAAGGAAAGGGAATACCCAGTTGAGTAGTAGAAGGCTAGAAGGATAATGGAAAAAAGGAGGCGAATGAGAAGTGGCAGTGCAAGTGGTTTGAGTTGATCAAAAGAAAGAAGTGATTGTTTGAAGCCTACTAAAGAAGGAAAAAGAGAGGCGTGAGCATGAGGTAGCTCTTTCTTTCTGGTTTTGCGGGAGCTTAGCTTAGCCTTCGAATTCGTCATCTCCCAATCAGACTCCAACACCTTATAACGAGAGCATTTTGAGAGAGATGGACCCATAAAAGACATGGGTCACCTTATGGTACAATGGGGTCACCTTCTCTAATACCACGCAACGCAATGCAACACCTCCCCATATGTTTCTTCATCTTTTACCACTCATTTTACCCATTCCTTACTATTCATTTATCCCTCAACTAGGAGGAATATTTTATCACCATTTTGCCCCTTATCCATGACAATCAACTACATGCATTTGCGATTTTACCTTTTCCTAAATATATATTTATATAAATCAGATATAGCAGTGAATGAAATAGCATATCTAGGTTTGTACTTGCTTCTTATGGTGCTTCTAATTTTGGGACTTAGGCCTTTTATAAGCTCGGGGTTTTCTTGACGTTTCTATTTCAACTAATGGGTTTGTATTGTAATATCCACCAAGTTGAGTGGAGTATTAAATAATTTGGTCCCATGCAGCCCTACCGGAACAACTCCAAGCTATGTTTTTCAATGGACCCATTTTCGCCAACTATTAAGAACACATATTAAATGCATAAATGCAATTTTCTGCTCATATTATTATGGAAACCTTGTTTAGAGGGCTACGAGATAACTGAAAAATCATTCAAGTAGGTGACGTTATTAGATTACATGAATTGATAAATGCTCTTCTCGCTATAATTCTTAAGCTGGTGAAAATTTTTACCAATAAACATCAGGAGAGATGCATTATAAATTTCTAGCCTATATACCTTTCAAGTGATTTTGAGAACTGAATCTTTGTTAATTAAGATCATACAAAGATGATTGTAGTTAAAACCTCAATTATACTAGCTGAGATAAAAACCTTCTTCTCTTAATGAGCGTCAACTCTCAAGGCTTACCTTTAAGGGATTTGAATTAGTCATTCTTTTCCCATATAACTTAGATCTTAAATGGAATCTATTATAGCACCTCTCTCTTACAAGACACATACCCGACATTCTACCGGATATTCAAGTATGTACCCCACAAGAGTAGCACGTTGAGCAATCATGATACTAACTTAATCATGACATCATTATTTAATGCGTAAATGTTACAATATTTTAAAACCCAATTCCTCATTTCCATTTTATAAAACCGAATATGTACATTGTAGCTTTACAATAACATCCATATATGTACATTATCAAAAACTAATCAGAGTTTACATCTTTGTATACAGAACATGTTACATACATGAAGAATTATATAAAAATTCTATCTAAATTCTCCAGTCTTAACTGACCGATCTTTGAGCCATTTCTTAGATCCAAAAGTACAAAAACTATACTTCTTCTAGAGTCTCTCTGCTACTAGTATCCTCTCTCGAACCTGAAATGTCAATGTTGCAATTTTGATGAGTTTTGCAAACTCAGTAAGCTATCCTTCATCGATGGCTCACTCATAACACACAATAATAACACATACAGTTCATGTAAGCATGTAATTCACATCATTTCACTAATAATCATACAGCATCACATATCACTTTGATCACTTATTTCACATTTCATATTCAAAGCAGTCAAACAATTCATTTTGATCATTTGAAACATACATATCAATTTTATATGCAATGTTCATGAGACTCATTTTTATTTATTACATTATTATGACGTGGTGCCTTTTTACTAGCCCATATCCCTTGTGGATACCAGGTTTGGTTCAGATATTGTCCCATATCCTTTAATGGATACCTGGTATATTAACAACTAAGCTAGAGACTCTTATCACTTTCTGAACTTTAAACTCTTTTTCGGTGGCTACTTCGGTCACAACAGTCCTTATGTTGTCATGCATTCATATAATGAAATGCATCCCGTTCACATATTTTCAATTAGTCACTTGATTTCAGTTTTATATTCACATTCACATTTATCATCGGACCTTGGTCTAACACTCAACAATAATATTGAGTATCACTTATTTCGTCAAATTCACAAACAAGAAGCACTTCTAATATATTATTCATGCATCAAACGCCTCGGACATTCAATGTTCGGAATCAACACAATTACATTCATATAATACTTCAATACAGGATTTAAAATAAACAATTGTTCAAGTTAGACCATCTAGGTTACTCATAGTTTGCTTCAGATAGCTAGTGCCTCGAAGTCCCAGTAACGTCTGGATGTTATCGCTCCAATTGCTCTTTTATATCATGCAATTATCATGCAACACACATTTACACACATCACAACTTTGCACAATTGTATAAGTACTCATTTATGCACATATGTATATATGGATTATGTACAATGCATGCTCAATGATAATCCTAAGTATATTACCTTAATTCACATCTTATGCTCACTCATATTTCAGAACTCACATATGTTTTATTTGATTCACAGCTTATGCTCACTCATATTTCAAAACTCACATATGTTTAATTTGAACTTAGGTTTACACCTCAATGAAATAAATTTATTCTAAGTTCATCACTCAATCATGCACTAAGGTTCATAGCTCAAATACACTTGATTATTATAAAATTATCAATCAATCATTAATTGATCCTTTCCTAGTGAATTTAGATAGCAATGAAATTTGGATGAGATGAAGAATAATGTGTGAGGAGCTTGTGGTTCAAATTTCAAGTCAATCAGAGGTCAGGAAAAGAAGTTGGTGAAAAGAATGAAGGGTGTTTAAAACTATCAAAAAGCATTGCATTCCTATTGTTTCCTTTCTGTCACGATCGTGTTTATACATGATCATGCAACTCCTCGATACTTCCTTTTTATCACGATCGTGCTTGTGCACAATTGTGCAATCCTCCTTATGTCTCTTCTCTGTCACGATCATGCACTCTTCCTGGTGTTTCCTCTCTGTCACAATAGTGTTTATGCACATCGTGCACTACTTAATGATCAAAATTTCAAGCTTCATTCCAGATTCTCTCCAAAAGACATTTATATCCTTCTTTCACTTACATTTCTGCACTCATTCTATACACAAAATTAAGTCATAAACTCATCTCTATATTCATCAACTTTCATTTCTCATTAAAACATCATTTTCATGACTAACCTTTCTCATAAACATCCTTAACACCGAAAACAGAACATCTACATACATATATTTTCATCACTAAATTTCTGTACCTTTTCCTTACAATATTATCAATGATCTTTCTATTTTAAACTCATCTCTGCAACAACTCATGAAATATTAATCATCATAAACACAAAACATGACACCAATATTCTCATTCTTCATCCACGATGCACATGTATAATGACCACTATTCTTATGATCATTTAATAACATTTAATCACCATATTTGTTCATATTCATACAAACCATGATAATTATGTTACTTACTTGATTAAGCTTCCAAATCTTCAAACTCTTTAAGAACACCAAGAAGCCCTAACTTCTCATACAACCCACGTACAACATCATGGAGGTTGGGAGGTTTAGGTTTTCTTATGGTAAATGAAGAAGAAAACAAGGTGAGAGTAGCAAGTGAAAGATGTTAGAGCTAGGTTCAACTTGAATGGAGAGATTGGTGAGAAAATCTGCGAAGAAGGTGAAGAAGAAAGCAAGATTCCATACACTTTAATGGTCTTTCAATGTTAAAGAATCATGGGATAAAGACATGGCTTCGCAAGTGACACTTGTCACTCATCACTTTCTTATGATCTCTCCTTGGTCTTTTATTTATCTAGTCTATTTGTCCCCAATTTCTATTCCAGTTGTCTCCCAATTTTTAATGACACTTTTAAATAAATCCCAAAGTCATCTATAAAAAATTCCACTACCATTTGACACTTATTTTTATGACCATTTATCAATTTTCTTGCCATTTGGCATTTTTCCTAGTCCAAAAATACCCAAAATTTCAAAAATTTCACCAAAAATTCTAAATTAATAATTATACTCTCCAAATCAATTTTCAAGACAAAATGTTCACTATTCACATGATAATCACATTTATAAATCAATTATACCTGAAAATGGTAACGAATGCATGTATAATCATTTTAATGTATGCAATAATTAATATTCACATGTGTATGTATGCTATATTATGCATGAGCATGAAATGCACTTTCTAACTTCTCAATAATCTGTCATGTTCACTATTCTAGGGTTCTAACCTTTAACATGGGATAACGAGATGTTATAATTCTCCCCTCTTTAAGAAATTTCGTCTTTGAAATTCTTACCTGATTGTTTGAACAGGTGGGGGTATTGTTTCTTCATATGCTCCTCCGTTTTCCAAGTTGCTTCCTCACTTGAGTGATTCTTCCAAAAGACTTTCACCGATGGAATTACTCGGTTTCTTAGCTGTTTTGTTTGATATCCCACTATCTTGGTCGGCTCCTTAACATAACTCAGGTTACTAGCTATTTTGATTTCTTAAGCTGGTAACACATGCAGTGGATCAGATCAGTATCTTTTGAGCATATTCACATGAAATACATTGTGTAATTGAGACATCTTATTCGGTATAGCTAACTTGTATGCCAATGGTCCTATCCTCTCAATGATCTCATAAGGATCAATGTACCTAGGGCTCAGCTTGCCCTTTTTACCGAACCTCAGAACTCCCCGCTAAGGCGATACTTTCAGAAACACTTTATCTCCTACACTGTATTCCATATCCCTTTGGTGCTGGTCCATGTAGCACTTCTATCTATCTTAAGCTGCTTTAGTTCGACTTCAGATTATTTTCACCTTATCCACAGTATCCTGAATTAGTTCTGGGCCTTCTTCCATTCTTAAACCTTCTTCATCCTAATATAGAGGCAATCGACATTTCCTGCCATGCAATGTCTCATACGGTGCCATTTTGATACTTATGTGATAGTGGTTATTATAAGCAAACTCAATTAAAGCTATATATTGATCCCATGCTCCTTAAAACTCCAATACACATGCCTTGATCGTATCCTTAACAGTCTTGATTATCCTCTCACTCAGTCCATCTGTTTGAGGATGAAATGTAGAATTGAAGTTTAACTTTATACCCATAGCTGACTGTAAGCTCTTCTAGAATCTCGAAGTAAATCTGGGATCCCTATCTGATATAATGGACACCGGAACCCCATATAGTGTAACTATCTCATTCACATATCTCTAGGCTAATTGGTCTAGTGAGTTATTTTCTTTCATAGGTAAGAAATGGGCCGACTTTGTCAATCGGTCCATCACAACCCATATTGTGTCATTTTGCCTCGAAGTCTTTGGCAATCCCATTACGAAATCTATAGTAATTCGTTGCCATTTTCACTTCGAAATAGGTAACGAATGTAGCTTCCCAACTGGAGCCTAATGCTCAACCTTAATCTACTGGCATGTTAAACACTTAGCAACATATTCCGCTACTTGCTTCTTCATTCTTAACTACCAGAAATGCTGCTTTAACGTATTATACATATTGGTGGTACCAGGATGCATAGCATAAGCGACTACATGAGCTTCCTCTAGAATTTCGTTCCTCAATTCATCTACATTAGGCATAAACATCCTTTGCTTCAGCCACAATGTTTCATCTCTCAGTTCAAACTCAGAATCCGATTTCATTTTCAATTTCTCAATAATCTTCACCATATAAGGATCTTTATTCTGTATCTTTCTGATTCTGTCATGCAACATCAGCCTCAGTCTTAATGTGGCTATCAATGCCTCATTCTGCTCTAGATTCAACTCCACATTTAGAGCTCTTAATTAAATTAAGCTCGGTAACCTCGATAATTGAATCTAACTACACTACTATTCGACTTTTTACTCAATGCATCTGCCACCACATTAGCTTTTCCTGGATGATACTTAATCGTACAATTATAGTCTTTCAACAACTCTATCCATCTCCTCTGTCTTATATTTAATTCCTTCTGACTCAACAGATAGCTTAAGCTCTTATGATCGGTATTTATCTGGAATGTCTCTCCATACAGATAGTGTCTCCATATCTTTAAAGCAAAAGCAATTGCAATAAGCTCTAAATAATATACCGGATAATTTATCTCATGAGACCTTAATTGTCTCGATGTATAGGCTATTACCTTGCCATATTGCATCAACACACATCCCAATCCTTGATGTGAAACATCACTGTATACTACATATCTCTAGTTCCTAATGGAATAGTTAACACCAGTGCTATAGTCAACCGATGCTTCAGTTCCTCAAAACTCTTCTAACAATCGTCATTCCATCTGAAAACTACATTCTTCCTCAGAAGTTTAGTAAGAGGGGCTGACATCAATGAGAACCCTCGACAAACCTTCGGTAATATCCGGCCAATCCTAAGAAACTCCAGATTTCTGTATATTCTTCAGAGCCTCCCACTTCATTACTGCCTCAATCTTCTTTGCATCCACTTTTATGCCTTGTCCAGTTACTATGTGACCCAGAAACACTACTTGATTCAGTCAAAATTTACACTTACTGAATTTGACATATAGTTGTTTCTCTCTCATAATATGTAAGATTACTCTCAAGTGCTAAGTATGCTCTTCTCTACTATTTAAGTACACTAATATATCATCAATAAACACAATTACAAAACAATTCAGGTAGGGCTGAAATACCTTATTCATCAAAGCCATAAATGCAGCTAGGGCATTACGTAACCCAAACGGTATTACTAAAAACTCAAAGTGCCCATACCTGCTCTTGAACAAACTTTTCGGTACATTAACATCTGCTATTTTCAATTGATAGTACCCGGATCTTAAGTCCAACTTAGTGAACACCTAAGCTCTTTGTAACTGATCAAACAAGTCATCAATTCTAGACAACGGGTACTTATTCTTAACTGTTACCTGATTCAGTTGCCTATAATCGATGCACAGTCTTAGAGCTCCATATTTCTTTTTCACAAATAATACGGGAACTCCCTAAGGTGATACACTGGGTCTAATGAAACTCTTTTCCAGCAACGCTTGCAACTGAGTCTTCAATTTCTTTATTTCCATAGGTGTCATCCTATATGGAGGAATAGATATAGGAGTAGCACTTGGAACCAGATCGATCATGAACTCTGTTTCTTGATCTGGACGTAATCTAAATAACTCAGTAGGAAACTGAAGTAAATCACACGTTAATATAGAATTCACGTACAATATACGAGATACATAAGAAGGGGGCTTGAATTGTGTATTCTTTTCGTGAATACAAAAACTTTAATATATCTTGTTAATAACTTTTCCAACTGTTAAAAAAATACCACAAAAGTTATACAAAAATAGTTACATAGTTAAATCGCAAATAACTTCTATATACTTGTCTAAAAACAAAATAAAATAAAGTGAAAGGT
>JANSVA010000008.1:22420765-22458366 GCA_025504915.1 Erythroxylum reticulatum | reverse complement strand
GATTCTCCTAAGAGCTTTAAGTCCATTAACGATAGTTTGAAATCGTCCAAACATCTGATCAATAGACTCATCTTCTTCTATTTTAAACAGCTCATACTGATGTACAAGAATACTAATCTTGGACTCTTTCACCTGGTTTGTGCCTTCATGTGAGATGGATAGAGTGCCCCACATCTCCTTCACAGTTTCGCATCTATGAACTTTATCATATTCACTTCTGCTTAAAGCACAACTAAAAAAAAAACTTGGCCTTTAAATTTAGTTGAAATCTATCTTTGTGATCAGCCGATCATCTATTACGAGGAATGGTATTTCCTTCATCATCTATTGGTACATATGGTCCATTCTTGATGATATCCCAAAGATCAATGTGTGTGCATTCTATGAAGAGTCACATCCTGTCCTTCCAATAATGATAATCCTCACTATTGAATGCAGGAGGTTTTGTGACGGAGGCACCTTCAGCTATAAAAACATGTGATTCATCCATGAATCTTTATCCTTACTTTGTAAAGGTGGTTTCTGGAACCCGAGATCTGATACCAATTGAAGTAAATCTCACGTTAATATAGAATTCATGTACAATATACGAGATACACAAGAAGGGGGGTTAAATTATGTATTCTTTCCGTGAATACAAAAACTTTAATATATCTTGTTAAGAACTTTTCCAACTGTTAAAAAAATACCACAAAATTTAGACAAAAATAGTTATGTAAATCGCAAATAACTTCTATATACTTTTCTAAAAACAAAATAAAATAAAGTGAAAGGTTAGAAGATAGACGCTGCAATTTTTATACCGATTCACCTCAAACCATGGGCTACATCTAGTCCTCAGAGTTCGTTTGAGATTTCACTATACTTCAAAAATTTACAAGTATTCTTTCTTCCCTTCCAAAGCCTCTTCAGGTCTCTTATACAAAGTATTCTTTTTGTTATCTTAGCCTCTCCAGGCTCTTAACCTTTTCTTTCTCTCACTAGAAAGATATTGTAAGCTTTTTGTTATAGTAGAGTTTGCTCTCTTGTATCGCATTTTTGAATATAGAATTTTTCTTTGTAATTAAACACTTGAAAGCGAAAAAAGATCGTTCAGTCTTCGACTATGACTAGTATTTATAGCTTAAGTCTCTAACTACTTCTTGATTCTTGATAACTGCTTCTTGATTCTTGTAGAACTCGTTATTTAGTTGAGTTCTGTAACTAACTCCAACTGACTAACTGTCCGACGTACTATAGTATCTTTATCTTTGTATCGTTTGTGTTTTCCTCTTCTTCTGTGTTTTTCACTTCTTCTATGTTTTGCACTTCTTCTGTGTTTTGTACTTCTTCTGTGTTTTCACTTCTTTTGTGTTTTCCGCTTCTTCTGTGTTTTGTAGTTCTTCTGTGTTTTCCACATCTTCTGTGTTCTCCACTTGTTCTGTGTTCTCCACTTCTTTTGTGTTTTTCGCTTCTTTTGTGTTTTGCACTTCTTCTGTTTTTTTCTGCACACTTAACACACTTATCAAAATAGTTCATTTATTTCTAATATTATTATTATTTGATTGTCACTAAAATTAATAATTGTGAAATCCTCTTGACTTAACAGAAACATATCCAAGAATTCCCTAACAATAGGAATGTCTTGATATTCTATTCAGTTCAAGTATTGATGACTTGGGTCAAATAAGTCTCACATCCCCTTTGCAACAACCTCAAAGCAGTCATGAATGAGATCAACTTGACTGGCACTGCTTGAATAATACCCTGATTAGGAGATTCTAATATCACCTCCTTAGTATAACAGTTCATGATAGCCCTATGAGTAGTGAGCCAATCCATACCTAGGATAATATTTATCTCCATAAATTGTAAGATAATCAAATCTGCATCTAATTCTGCCTGATCAATATGAATCAAACACCTCTTACAGACTTCTCCTACTATTGTGGTACTACCTATTGGTGTACTTACCTCTAATCCATGTTTCAATAGTTCTCTATCACAATACAACCTAGATGTTAGATGTGATGTAATAAAAGAGTGCATAGATTCAGGATCTAGTAATGCAAAAGCTTCATAAGGAAAAAAAGCAAAACACCTACAACGACATTCGGAGAATTCTAAGCCTCCTATCTGGTCATTGTATACACTCGGGCCTGATACTACAGTTGATTACTCCGCACCTCAGTCTTGACGATAGGACTCTTAGAGGTCATTCTGCCTCTACCATAGCCTTTTTATCCAGACCCACTTGCTCGACTCTGCTAGACATTAGTTTCAGTTACTCCTCCTCTCACACTAAGTTGAGCTATAATAATGGTAGGACAATCTCTAATTCGGTGCTCAAAAGAGCCACAATGGAAACAAGCTCTTGATAATGTCCAACATTAACCATCATATTTCTTTCCATAGTGCTCACAATTAGGCATCTGTGGTGGTTACCTACTAGTAGTTTGTTCTCTCGATGCCTAACCTCTGCCAGAGTAACCAAAGCTGCCCTTCGGCCTAAACCCAGACTGTCTCGATGGAGTCGGTGATATAGAAGATTAGTTCTGACGCTTGCTAAACTTCCTATTAGAACCACTCTAAAATTTACTAGGCTTGTTCATTCTAAACTCTTGCCTATACTTTACTTGTCCTTCTCTCAACAACTACTTAATTCTGATCGAGGCATCTCTCAACTCAGTGGAACTGCTTAAGTTGGTGATTGCCAGCCTTGTCCTAATCTCCATGTTTAACCTATCTTCAAATATCCTACACTTGTCTTCCTCGGTAGGAATCAAGGAAGTAACATACCCTATCAATTCATTAAACTTGATCTCGTATTCTGCCATGGATAAATTTTTGGCTTCAGATCTAGAAATTCCTTCATCTTTCTGTCCAAGTAGATCTTGGGCATGTAGTTTTCCTTGAAGACCTTTAGAAAGTCTTCCCACTTCAAGTTACAAGGTTTGGTGATACTGTCTAGAACAGTTTTCCACCATTGGTATGCTGGGCCTTACAATAGGAAAATTGCATGGTCAAACTTCTCGTTCAACTCATAATCCATCTACTCAAAAAAGCTCTCCATTCTCTCTAGCCATCCCTCGGCCTCTGCAGGGTTTGTACTTCCGTAGAAGTTCATAGCCTCCTGTTTTCGCAGTTTATCATACCTCCTTTCCCTTCTCTTGGGAATTCTCGGAGGCATTCTCTCAGGTCAAGATACAGAAGACTCTCTACTAGCTCCTACTGATTCTAGGTCAGCTGATTGTCCCACTTGATCACCTATGGCAAATGACTTATAATAAACAATTATTGCTATTACTATTCAAGTTTCTCACTATATATCATGTCTACATACTTAATTTGTCCCTATGGATGCCAAACCATACTCTGAGACTAAGAATTGTAGCACCCTACTCTCACAGGACAAATACCCGACATCCTACCAGATATCCAATTATGTACCCTACAAAGGTGGCATGTTAGAGCCATCATGAAACTAATTTAATCATAGCATCATCATTTAATGCGTAAATAATTAAAAACCCAATTGCTCATTTTCATTTTATAAAAACAAATATGTACATTGTAGCTTTACAATAACATCCATATATGTACATTATCATAAACTAATTAGACTTTACATCTCTGTATATAAAATACGCTACATACAAGAGGAATTGTACAAAAATTCTATCTAAATTCTCTAGTCTCAACTGACCGACCTTTGAGCCATTTCTTCAATCCAAAAGTACAAAACTATACTTATTATAGAGCCTCATTGTCACTAGTATCCTCTCTCGAACTTGAAATGTCAACGTTGCTATTTTGATGACTTTTGTGAACTTAGTGAGCTATCCATCATCGATGGCTCACTCATAACACATTACACATTACACATACAATTCATGTAATCATGTAATTCATATCATTTCACTAATAATCATATAGCATCACATATCACTTATTTCACTTATTTCACATTTCACATTTAGAGCAGTCAAACAGTTCATTTTGGTCATTTGAAACATACATATCAATTTTATATGCAATGCTCATGAGGCTCACTTTCATTTATTACATTGTTATGGCCGAGTGCCGTTTTATTGGCCCATGTCCCTTGTAGATACTGAGCTTGTATTAGATATCGTCCTATATCCTTTAGTAGATACCGGGTACATTAACAACTAAGCCAGAGGCTCTTATGACATTCTGAGCTTTAAGCTTTGTTTCGGTAGCTACTTCAGTCACAATAACCCTTATGTTGTCATATATTCATGTAATGAAATGCATCACGTTCACATATTTTCAATCAATCACTTGATTTCAGTTTCACATTCACATTCACATTTGTCATCGAACTTTAGTCTGATATTCAACAATAATGTTAATTATCACTTATTTTGTTAAATTCACAAATAAGGAGTACTTCCAATATATTATTCATGCATCAAAAACTTCGGAAATTCAATGTACAGAATCAACACAATCACATTCACATAATAATTCATTACAGAATTTAAAACAAGCAATCAATCAAGTAAGACCATCTAGTTTACTCACAGTTTGCTCTAGATAGTTATTACCTCGAAGTCCTAGTAACGTCTGGATGTTATCGCTCTAATTTTCCATCTATATCGTGCAACACATATTTACACACATCATAACTTTGCACAATTATATAATTACTCATTTATGCACATATCTATATATGGATTATGTACAATGCATGCTCAATGACAATCCCGGGTATATTGCCATAATTCACATCTTATGCTCACTCATATTTCAAAACTCATATATGTTTAATTTGAACTTAGGTTTACACCTCAAAGAAACAAATTTATTCTAAGTTCATCACTCAATCATGCGCTAAGGTTTATAGCTCAAATACATTTGATTATTATAAAATCATCAATCAATCATTAATCGATCCTTTATAGTGAATTCAAATTACAATGGTTGGTATAAAGGAAGAACAATGTGTGAGGAGCTTGTGGTTCAAATTTCAAGTCAATCAGAGGTCAGCAAAAAAAGTTATGGTCAAAAGAGTGAAGGGTGTTTAAAACTGTCAAAAAGCATTGCACCTTCACTGTCACGATCGTGCTTGTGCATGATCGTGCAACTCCTTGATACTTCCTTTCTATCATGATCGAGCTTGTGCACGATTGTGCAACTCCCTAATACTTCCTTTATATCATAATCGTGCTTGTGTATGATTTTGCAATCCTTCTAATGTCGCATCTCTGTCACGATCGTGCTTGTGTACAATTGTGCGCTCTTCCTTGTTTTTCCTCTCTATCACAATCGTGCTTATACATGATCGTGCACTTCCTAATGATCAATTTTTCAAGCCTTATTCTAGATTCTCTCTAAAAAACATTTATATCCTTCTTTCTCTTACATTTCTGCACTCATTCTATACATAAAATTAAGTTATAAACTTATCTTTATATTCATCAACTTTCAATTCTCATTAAAACATAATTTTCATAACCACGCTTTCTAAAAAACATCCTTAAAATCGAAAACAGAACATATATATACATATATTTTCATCACTAAATTTCTGTACCTTTTTCCTACACCATTATCAATGATCTTTCTATTTGAAACTCATATCTACTACAAATCATGAAATATTAATCATTATAAACACAAAACAAGACACCAATATTCTCATTCTTCATCCACGATGAACATGTATAATGACCACTATTCTCATGATCATTTAATAACATTTAATCACCATATTTGTTTCATATTCATACACCTCATAAGAATTAACATGTTACTTACTTGATTAAGCTTCAAAATCTTCAAACTCTTCAAGAACACTAAGAGGCCCTAACTTTTCATACAACCCACATACAACATCATGGAAGTTGGGAGGTTTAGGTTTTCTTGTGGTAAATGAAGAAGATAACAAGGTGAGAGCACCAAGTGAAAGATGAGAGAGCTAGGTTCAACTTGAATGGAGATTGGTGAGAAAATCCATGAAGAAGGTGAAGAAGAAAGCCACAAAGAAGAAGAAGAAACAAGATTCCAGACACTTTAATGGGCTTTCATTGTTAAAGAATCGTAAGATAAAGACATGGCTTGGCAAGTGACACTTCTCACTTGCCACATGTCACTTTCTTATGATCTCTCTTTGGTCTTTTATTTATCTAGTCCATTTGTCTCCAATTTCTATTCTAGTTGTCTCCCAATTTTCAATGACACTTGTCAATAAATCCCAAAGTTATTTACAAAAATTTCCACTACCATTTGACTCTTATTTCTACTACCATTTATCAATTTCCTTGCCATTTGACATTTTTTCTAGTCCAAAAATACCTAAAATATAAAAAATTTCCTAATTTTCACAAAAAATTCTTAATCAATAATTATACTATCCAAATCAATTTTCAAGACAAAATATTCACTATTTACATCATAATCACATTTAAAAATCAATTATCCTGGAAAATGTCAATAAATACATGTAAAATCATTTTAATGTGCGCAACAATTAATATTCACATGTGTGTGTATGCTATATTATGCATGAGCATGAAATGTACTTTCTAAATTCTCAATAATCTCTCATGTACACTATTCTATGATTCTAACCCTTAACATGAGATAATGGGATGTTACATCTATAGTCGAAGACTTTCTGTACACATGATCCTTATAAAGAGACAAGTGTAAAGCATACTTGCCTTACTGTATGACTCTAGCTACATTATTTAAGAATCGATCTTTTAGGAGAGAGAAAACTTAGAAGGAATCCATAAGATAGAAGACATACTTGATATTATTAATAGAAAATTGGCTTGTTTACAACAGAAAGAAAACCTTGCTTTTGTAAGCCAAGCAAGGAGGAATAAGACAAACAACTTTTAAAGAAAGATATAAGCAACCCATATAGTATAATAATGCAAACTAGAATATAAAACAAAAAATTATTGGGAGACACTAGGTACTAATAATTTTCCTTAGAGATAAGAAGGAATTTCTCAACAAGGTAGTGCTGATAAGGATCAAAGTTCACCAATACTATCATCATTAGATATATCATCATCTAGCTTTTCTATTTCTTTGATGAAATGGGCTACTTCAGCATCAATCCAAACTTGGGGCCACAGATCTTAGGAGTCTTAGAAGTAGTTTGGAAGGTCTTTAGGCTTAAGCTCATGAATAGTAGATCTTTCTCTAAATTCAGATGTCCTTTTGGGCTTAAATCTAGGTGCACATGATAATTCCCTTACCATGAGATTAAAACCATATGAGAAAATTGGTCAACTAAAGAGAAATATCCATCACTTGGTAAAATGGGCTTAGGTAAAGAAAAATCTCCTAGGTATGGACCTAAAGATGTGCAGATGGTAGATTTGCTAATTTTTGGATGATGAGTGAGGTAATCAAGGAAATGATAAAGATCATGCATTAAATTCCTTTGATTTCCGGGCCAGTCATTGGAGGTTCGCCAATGATGAAAATGATTTACAATATAGAAATAACCGTTGTTAGTTATATTGTATGGGCAATGGATAATGAAGAAAGACTGAGTTTTCTGTTCTTTCAAAGGAATACTCCATAATTGATACTTATTAAGTATTTGACTCAATCGGATGCGTCATTTTATTAATGGTTGGGACAATTATAAAAATGTCTATAACTGAGAATTTGCATTGGTCGGATTGGCCAAATGTTGATAAACGTGTAATAGAGATAAGGCAGTAGGATTTGAATAAAGAGTAGATAAGCCTAAAGATGCCACATGGGTGCTTCAGTGATAGAATCATAAAAATGATGCAAAGTGTGATAAGATGTTAGAATATCAAAGTGGTGTGGATGTGGAGGGATGTTAAGAGTGGTAAGATGTTGGCCTCGATTTTTTTTCTAGTTAAGCATGATTTAAATGAATTATGGGGTTTCAATAGGTTTATTTTTGGGAGTTTAATTGTTATACCTATGTAGTAGGATTTTAGTGCATGGGTTAATTGAATTAAGCTAGTAAGATTGCATAAGGGCGATTTTGGAATGTCACTTAAGTATAAAAGACCTAAGGCATGAAAGGAAGGGCAAAGTTGATTTTTTACCCTCATTAAAGGTATAAGTGGAAGAAGGAAAGTGTTGTCTTGTGTATTAGAGGAAGAAAAACATGACTTGAAGATAGAAAGAAGAAAAGAAATGAAAGTGAAGAGAGAAAGAGAGGAGAGTTTGGTTCTTTAAGAGAAAGGAAGGAAGATAGTTGGGGTTTCTTCATTTTTCAGTTTTCAAGAGAGATTTTGGGGTTATGCAAGAAGGGCAAAAGAAAGAGGAAGAGAATAAGTTTCATTTGAGCCAAGAAACTCTTCATTTGGTGAAGATTCAAGGTAAGCATGATTTTAATCTTTTGGATTATTTTGGAAGGTGTTGGTTCATAAAGCTTAGGAAATGCATGGGTTTAAGTTTTTTAGAATCAATTTTAGTGAATGTGTTTTGTGGGTTCTCAAATGTAGAAACCTTATTGAATTGGGATTTTTGCCAGTGATGAAAAGAGAGGCAAGAGGAACAAGAGGAGAAGCACATTTAAGCAAGTTCTTAATCAAGGAATTCGAGGTGGGTGACAATTTTATAATTGAAAAATAAGCCACTAATGTTTCTTTCAAGAAATGGGAATAAATGTTTTCAACTGCTTTTTAACTATGTATTTATTGTTCTTTAAATGCTTTGAGAAAGTGCTACATGTTGTGTATATAAATTTTGTGGATGAATTATGAAATGAAAAATAGAAATGATTTTGAAAGGATATCAAGTTTATGAAATCATGTTTCGAAAATGTGTCATTTTAGGCAACAAGTATACAAAATGTGAAATGCATGATTATGTGAGTTTGTGGTGGTCCCCTAAGTTAAGTCAAGTACACTTTGACCAAAGACTTCTCCCGCCTGCCCGCTAGTGGCATAGAACTCCTTCACGGACTCACCTAAGTTCACATCTATGCATAACCACTATGTGGGATTGCGATAGCACATTCTGTTCACGGCTATACAGGACCATTATGTGAAAATGTGTAGTACGTTCTATTTTAGATCCACCCAAGCCATTATAATATGCTTATGTGCTCATGATATGTTGACAAGATTGATGCATATAGAATTTTTACTATTGTGAATTTGGTTAAGAATTTGAGAAATATGCATGTCATAAATTCAATATGATATTTCTAAGACTAATAAATATTTCAAGGGTTTTTACTTGTTTCTCGTTATAAACTTCTTACCCACAAGCTTTCAAGCTCACCCCCATTCCTTCCCATCTTCAGGTGATGAGAAAGAGATCGAGTGATCAAGAGTCGAGGCATCACTCGAAAGTTGCATCTTTTTGTGTTTTATGTTAGTTTATGAGAACACAAGGCTTTAGTTGCATTTCAGGTATTATTTGATCAAGTATCTTTTGTATTTTGGGATATTTATGTATTGTGGATTGAAATTCCCATTTAAGCTTTGTAAAATGCTTATCTTTTGATGTTAATGAAATATGAATTGTGTATGGATGATGAATCTTGAAAATGAATTATTGTTATACATATAAGTGAGATATTATGGAAAAGAAAGAGAGGATTTTGTGAATGATGAGGATTAGTTGTAAATGATGAGTCAAATGAGTAAAGATTAGAGTGTTTAATGAAATAATATTTGTAGGTGAATGGTTATGCTTAGGACATTCCATGTTTGTACAGTACAAATTTCAAGTCTTCCATAAGGGTATAATTGATTGTAAATGTGCTTATATTGAGAATTTTGAATTAATTGTATTGACAATTGGTTTAGAGAAGTATGAATAGCTGAATAAGAATAATTGCTGATAATGCTTGTTGATTAAGAAGTTTGGTGAATTTTAGGAAAAATGCCAAGTGGCAAGTCAATTATAAATGGAAATAAAAATAAGAGTCAAATAATAGTGAAGAATTTTGGAGATAACTTTAGAAATTATGAGAAGATGATACTGAGAATTGTAGAGACATATGGAGTAAAGTTGAATTGTGTTAAATCGTCTAAGATAGGAATCTTTAAAATATCTAGAGTTTGTAATTAGTCGAGTCCTATAACCAACTCCAACTAACAGAAGTTCTAGTACATTCTTTAATTGCATCATCTTGTTTAGACGAAATCCTTTGTCTGAGTATATTCTTCAATTGCATAATCCTTTGTCTGAGTATATTCTTCAATTACATCATCTTGCTTAGACAAAATCCTTTGCCTGAGTATATTCTTCAATTACATTGTCTTGCTTAGATGAATCACTTCATCTGATTCATCTAAGACTGCTGATTCAGTCTTAGATGAATCACTTCGTTTGATCCATTCAGACTTGATAATTTCATCTGATCTACTTAGACTTAATCATTTCATCTGACCCATCTATACTTTTTTAAATTCAAGTTTTTGACCCTCTAAATGGCAAAATGCCTCTTTGAGGTTTTCATAAAAGTTGTAGGTCTAGAAGTCTTCTTCATAACTACCTTAAAACGACCGCAATTTGACATCTCTAGTGAAAGTTATGCCTTTTTTACCAAACAAGTCTGAAGAGTAAGAATTGGATCTTGCACTAAACATACTTCGGTACTTGGATGATATCTTGATCTTTAGAGCTCAGAATGAGTTGATTCTTATTTCTAAGTAAACTAGAGGCATAAAGATGCAAAGTATCTGAAGAAATCGAATTTTAGTTCAGTCTCTAAGACTTTCAATTTCGGTATGGAAGTTGAGTATAGTGTATTATTTCAGTATAATAACAGTCTAAAGATGTTTTAGGTATAACCTTCAAATTTCTGAACCGAATCGAACGTTTTTAGTTTCATTAGAAAGATAAGATAACGGGGAACATTTTTATAGAAGAAATTAAATTGAAATCCCGATTTGAAGTTTCCCACAATCTATTCTGAATAGAAGAAATGAGTTTGTTTTTGATGTTTGACCGGTGTGGACATACCACCCTTATGGGATGATGGCTAATGAGGGTTCATTGAAATAACCCTATAGGATAATATGCTCACATTTTATGACTCTAAATGTTGGGCTTTAGAAACGGGATCTAATAGTTGTGGTATCAGAGCGCCTAGGTTTAGTATCTTACATGGGCATTTTTTGGAAATATGTATCAAGTAACATGCATTTTTTAGATGTCTTAGCATGCCACAGTGACTAATCCCTAGTTCAAGTCGCATGTGTATAAGTCACATGCATGGGCATTTATTAAGAGTTCGAGCTAATATAATTAGTGAGAAGAATGATGCCTTTTTAGAATTTAAGAAAATTGGAAGTTGTGGGGAAGTAGAAATGGGAAATAGTACATAGTTAAATATGACAAATAACGAGTCAACGCATTTGTATTGGTGGAATTGAATATGACACCAATATTGTACTATGGTGTATATTCTCGAATGTGATAAAAGATGTGAATGTATTATCATAGATTGTTTGAGGAAAATAGGTAGACAAGTAGGAATGATGAGATTAAAGTGTCCAAGTAGAATATAATGAAAGCAGAAATTGTTATGATTTTAAGAAGATGAAATTAGAATCAAAGTGGTTGTTTGATTAATGTGATAGGAGTCAAGATCCACCATAAGAATGTGTTAGTGGAATTGAGATCAAAATTTCATGAATACATCTATAATTTTGAATTGATTACGAATATGCATATGTAAGATGTAATAAAGGATAATTGGAAGATGAGATGAATGATAGAAACATATATAGAAGTTCAAAAGGTTAAGTTGAATTGTTATTGTGAGAACATATCTGATAACAGGATCACCATAACAAGTGAGAGTATTTAGCACAGATGTATAATATGTGTAGAGATGATATATGAGGCAATCTATGACTTAATAGATATTTGCTAGTCATAGTTTCCATAGTTTAAAGTCTAAGAGGAATTAGAGTGACAGATGAAGGTACTTATAATGATCAATCGGGGATAGATTGAGATTCCTCATGATTTTACAATGAGTGATGAATTCAAGGAAAAAGAAGGAGGGCACAATCGTAGGATAGTCCCTACGATTGAGGACAGGTGAAAAAAAGGGGAGAAGTGTTACATCTTTATATAAGATGTAATGATCTTGATGGTACATACCAAAATATAAGAGTAAATAAATATGCCTCTTAATTCATTGAGATATATTATAAAGGATATTTTGATAATGTAAGGTGTGACAAAAATTGAAATTATTTAAATATCATGAACAGTTGAAATTGATCGTATTAAGGTGTTAAGAATGGCTAAAACATCATTGATGATGATAGTAGTCGATTGATAAAGATTGCATGAACAATATAGATGATAATAGCAAGAAATCTTCTTTTGAAGAAGAATTTCATTGAATTAGCTTAAGTAGATAAGATAGTTTATATTAAGAATGATTAATGAAAGAACAAATCAGAAATGAATATGTAATGAATCAAAAGTGAATATTGGAGTTATATCCCTAGTGGAGACTCAAGTATAAAAGGTGGAGTATGCTACTGAGAATGTATGTATTTTGTTTGATATAAAGTATCCAACTACGTGAGTGGATTTTTGGTAACACTATTGCTAATGTGAGGAGAACTTAGATCCATATTGTAGTCTATGCGAGTATGCACAGGAGATATAAATTAGGTTTTGATGAATGTGTTACCCATACATAAAGTTAAGATCGAAAATAAATCGAAATGTGTGGAGAAACTAGTATGAATGTATAGACATTAGAACACACTAATGTGAAATTAGAGGAAATTAAATGAATTGAGAAAATCAATCAAGAAAAGAAGTCAATTGGGAAACCGAAAATGACATGAGATAATACTACCTCATTGAGGAATTAGCTACTTAAAGAATTACAAGAACCAATCATGGGCATAAGGAGATTTGGGTTATATCTGTTGGAGTTAACAATTCCCTGATAGTATTATGGTATTGACGATTAAAGTGATCCAAGACAAATTTTATTAATTAGTGATTATGATCATAAAGGATATTAGAGTGTATTCAAAAAGTAAAGAGAATTTTGAGGAATTATACCGATATAAATTATATCGTCTAGACTTGGAGATTTTATAATAGACAATAATGTTGTATAAGAGATTAGGATAAAATCCAATGCAACATAATAAAGTGACTTCATATGCATGGAGATAATTGAAACTTCATGGGGTGATTATTTTTTGATACATAAATTGAAACTTGATGAAATAGTGATTGCTTGAAAGTTGGAGATATTATAGGTACACAAACATCTTGGATATATATAAATATACAAATTATTAAAGTTTGAGGTAATTATTGAGTTGAGAGAATTAAATATGAGACTGAGATAATGGATAGAAGTACTAAAAGATTATGATTGTACAAATGAGTATTTCCCAGTAAAGTTAGTGTTGTTTCTGATACATTAAGCAGAAACCCCAATAGCAGTGAAGCATGAATTCAGATATTGAGGTTATCAGATCTAGTGCAAAAAGGAACATAGAATTTGGAGTTGAATTTTGGGCAAATCAAAGTAGTATTTGCTATGGAATTGAAGATCAGTTTCATATGAAAGGATTAATAGAGCCCAAATTGAAAATTCAGAAATTATGACTCTTACTAAGAAGTTGGAAATAAATACAAATTTTGAGTTCAAATAGGAAGAATGATACTTTGTGATTGAAATAAGAAATATGTGCACCGATAATGATGATTGAATAAAGAGATTATTAGATAAGCATAAATAACAACCTATGATATATATCTTAGTATGAATGCGTCAAAACAACATTTAGAGACTAAGAATGTAGAATCAAGTGATTGAATGGTTGATTTTACCGACGATCTTAACTATTAAAGATATGATTAAAGCTTATATTTTGGAGTTTATAGGAACATGAGATCAATGTATAGTTTTATTTGACTTTAAGCATCACAATTATTATCATAGTGATAACAATAAATACCGTGCGTGTTATATGACAAAAATAGTTGTTCGCCTTTTTATTTGGATGAATAAGGCCTAAAAATGGTTGAAGGCTAGAATGGATTCGAGATATTGTTGACAAGGGAAATTAATCTATAATAGGAGTTAAGTGATTCAAGAATGGTAAATGAGTTAAGTGAATCGACATCGAAGTTATGGAATATTGTGAGATAGACATAAGAGTTGAGTTTATTAATACCAAAGAGATGTGAAATATCAAGTGAAACGTGAAATACTTCTAAAAGGATCACCTTGTTAAGGTGTGCTTGGATAGAGATCAAGGTGTGATCAGGTTAGGAAAAAGAGTGAACTAGGCTCGAATTGTATTGGTCCACATGAAGTTATTAAGAGCATAGGACCATTAACATATGAGTTTGTAGTACTAACAAAGATGTCTTAGATTTATAATGTGTGTTATATGAGTATGCTATGACATATTGATACGATCAGATATTAGTGTTATTATCTTAGGAAAAGGAAAAAGGTGAGTAATCTAAAATATATTGAGAAAACAATTAAGATAGTATGATATCTGAATAAGTCATTAAAGGATTGATAGATTCTATTGACTATGGTCATTTGAAAGAAATGATTCGAGGGATGAATTTAAAGGGAAAATGGAGGAGCATAAGAGTAAAGATACCCCTGCCCCTTGATCAGTCAGATAAGAATTTCAAGGACAAAATTCTTTTAAGAGGGGGAGAGATGTTGGCCTTGGATTTTTTTTTCTCTAGTTAAGCATGATTTAAATGAATTATGGGGTTTCGATAGATTTATTTTTGGGAGTTTAATTGTTATACCTATATTAGTAGGATTTTAGTGCATGGGTTAATTGCATTAAGGTAGTAAGATTGTATAAGGGCGATTTTGGAATGTCATTTAAGAATAAAAGACCTAAGGTATGAAAGGAAGGGAAAAGTTGACTTTTTACCCTCATTAAGGGTATAAGTGGAAGAAGGAAAGTGTTGTCTTGTGTATTAGAGGAAGAAAAACGTGACTTGAAGATAGAAAGAAGAAAAGAAATGAAAGTGAAAAGAGAAAGAGAGGAGAGTTCGATTCTTTGAGAGAAAGGAAGGAAGATAGTTAGGGTTTCTTCATTTCTTAGTTTTCAAAAAAGATTTTGGGGTTGTGCAGGAAGGGGAAAAGAAAGAGGAAGAGAAGAGTTTCCATTTGAGCTAAGAAACTCTTCATTTGGTGAAGATTCAAGGTAAGCTTGATTTTAATCTTTTGGATTTTTTTGGAAGGGATTTGGTTCTTGGAGCTTAGGAAATGCATGGGTTTAAGTTTTCTAAAATCAATTTTAGTGAATGTGCTTTATGGGTTCTCAAATTTAGAAACCTTATTAAATTAGGATTTTTGCCATTGATGAAAAGAGAGGTAAGAGGAACAAGAGGAGAGGCACATTTAAGCAAGTTCTTAAGCAAGGAATTCAAGGTGAGTGACATTTTGATAATTGAAAAATAAGCCACTAATGTTTCTTTCAAGAAATGGGAATAAATGTTTCAACTACTTTTTAAATGTGCATTTATTATTCTTTAAATGCTTTGAGAAAGTGCTAAATGTTGTGTATATGAATTTTGTGGATCAATTATGTAATGAAAAATAGAAATGATTTTGAAAGGATATCAAGTTTATGAAATCATGTTTCGAAAATATGCCATTTTGGGCAACAAGTTTACAAGATGTGAAATGCATGATTATATGGGTTTGTGGTAGTCCCCTAAGTTAAATCAAGTGCACTTTGACCAAAGGCTTCTCCTGCCTGCCCACTAGTGGCATGGAGCTCCTTCACGGATTCCCCTAAGTTCACGGCTACGTATGATCCCTATGTGGGATTGCGATAGTACGTTCTGTTCATGGCTACATAGTATGTAGAAATGTATAGTACATTTTGTTTTTGATCTAGCAAAACCATTCTGATATGCTTATATGCTCATGATTTGTTGAGAAGATGAATGCATACATGATTTGTATTATTGTGAATTTGGTTGAGAATTTGCGATATGACATTTCTAAGACTAATAAATACTTTAAGGTTTTTTTTCTTGTTTCCCGGTATAAACTTATTACCCACAAGCTTTCAAGCTCACCCCCATTCCTTCCCATCTTCAGGTGATGAGAAAAAGATCGAGTGATCAAGAGTCGAGGCATCACTCGAAAGTTGCATCTTTTTGTGTTTTATGTTAGTTTATGAGAACACAAGGCTTTAGTTTCATTTCAAGTATTATTTGATCAAGTATCTTTTGTATTTTGGGATATTGATGTATTATGGCTTGAAATACCCATTTAAGCTTTGTAAAATGCTTGTCTTTTGATGTTGATGAAATATGAATTGCATATGGATGATGAATCTTGAACATGAATTATTGTTATACATATAAGTGGGATATTATGGAAAAGAAAGAGAGGATTTTGTGAATGATGAGGATTAGTTGTAAGTGATGAGTCAAATGAGTAAAGATTAGAGAGTTTAATGAAATAATATTTGTAGTTGAATGGTTATGCTCAAAACTTTTCACGTTTGTACAGTTCAAATTTCAAGTCTTCCATAGGGTTATAATTGATTGTAAATGTGCTTATATTGAGAATTTTGAATTAATTGTATTGACAATTGATTTGGAGAAATACGAATAGCTGAATAAGAATAATTGGTGATAATGCTTGTTGATTTAGAAGTTTGGTGAATTTTAGGAAAAATGCCAAGTGGTAAGTCAATTATAAATGGAAATAAAAATAAGAGTCAAATAATAGTGAAGAATTTTTGAGATAACTTTAGAAATTATGAGAAGATGATATTGACATTTATAGAGACATATGAAGTAAAGTTGAATTGTGTTAAATCGTCTAAGATCGGATTCTTTAAAATATCTAGAGTCTGTTATTAGTTGAGTCCTATAAATAACTCCAACTAACAAACGTTCTAGTGCATTCTTTAATTGCATCATCTTGCTTAGATGAAATCCTTTGTCTGAGTATATTCTTCAATTGCATCATCTTGCTTAGACAAAATCCTTTGTCTGAGTATATTCTTAAATTACATCGTCTTGCTTAGATGAAATCCCTTTGTCTGAGTACATTCTTCAATTTTATCGTCTTGCTTAGATGAATCAATTCATCTGATAATTCAGTCTTAGATGAATCGCTTCGTCATACTTTCAGACTAAATAACTTCGTTTGATCCATTCAGACTAGATAACTTCGTTTGATCCATTCAGACTTGATAACTTCGTCTGATCCACTTAGACTTAAACATTTCGTTTGATCTATCCATACTTTTGGAAATTCGAGAATTTGACCCTTTATATGGAAAAATCTCTCTTTATGGTCTGCATAAAAGTTGGAGGTCTTGAAGTCTTCTTCAAAACCGCCTGAAAATGACTACAATCTGACATCTTTAGTGAAAGTTATGTCGTTTGTTCCAAAACAGGTTTGAAGAGTAAGAATTGGATATTGCACTAAACATGCTTCGGTATTGTGATGATATCTTGATCTGTAGAGCTCTGAATGAGTTTATTCTTGTTTCTAAGTAAAATAAAGACATAGATCTTCAAATTATCTGAAGAAGTAAAAATTTAATTCAGTCTCTAAGACTTTCAATTTCGGTATGGAAGTTAAGTATAGTGTACTATTTCAGTACAATAACAGTCCAAAAATGTTTGAGGTATAACCTTCAGGTTTCTGAACTAAATTGAATTTTTTGGTGTCATTAGAAAGATAAGATAATGGGGAACATTTTTTCTAGAAGAATTTAAATTGAAATTCTGGTTTGAAGTTTCCCAAAATCTGTTCTGAATAGGAGAAATGAGTTTGTTTTTGATGTTTGACCGGTGTGGGCATGCCAATCTTGTGGGATGATAGCTAATGAGGGTTCATTGAAATAACCTTATAGGATAATATGTTGACATTTTAACTCCAAATGTTGGGCTCTGAAAATGGGGTCTAACATAAGAACAAGATGGAGATAATAGAAGTGATTCTTCTTGAGAAAAACAACAATCTCTTCTAAGTTATTAGGTATATTTTTGGTAGTCGGAGGAATTTTTTTCTTTATCTTGGCATAAAGATAAAGATCCATAAGTGGGAAGATAAAGAGAAGAATTGGTTTTCTCAAAACGGGAGTGAAGAGTTAGATTGGCTTTTGAGGTCTTAAGAGCAAATCAGCAAACATGTTGTTATGGATTTTGATAAGAAAGACTGTGAATTTATAATAAGAGAACCCATCTTGTCAACAAAAGTAATTGGTTGTCTAGCGAAATCTTTTTGTTAGGCTCAAGGATCTTAGGGAAGTCTGTGTTATCTATTTCCACCACAAAGTGATATGGGTTAAGATAAAAATTAAACCATTTAATGTTTTTCTTTACCACTAAAATCCCTTTGTAGATGGTATGGTAGTTCTTTTCTAATTCCTTGAATTGATCACTAGCATGACCATAATTATATTGCTTCCTATCAACTTCTTCAATTAACACAATTCCATAATAATGATCATTGGCATCTATTTGAGGAATGCATTGTCCTTTATTAGGAATCTTTAAACATGGTTTATGTTAACTCACTTGCTTTAAGCATTGGACAACTTTAGTACACTCTTTACTCCATGGTGGTGGATTTTTTCTCAAAAAATTTGATAAAGAGCTAGTATAATTAACCACGTGTGGTATAAAATCTCTTACGTAATTAACAACTCCAAGGAGTTATTGGAATTGCTTTAAGCTAATATTTTTATAAGGAAAATATAATAATTCACTAGCAATATGTAGTCCAGGTTGATAAAATCCTTCATAAAAGTTCATTCCTAAAAATTCTATTTGGATTGATCCAATGTGGTTTTTTATGGCTACAAATATAATCTCATATTGCTAAGTGAGATACAAAATGGATTAGAGTAGTGCTTTATGATATTCAAAGGTCTTGGGATATATTAAAATGTCATCAATGTAGATCAAGGCACTAGAAAGAATAGGCTCATAGATCTTTGTCATAAACCTTTGAAATAGTGATGGAGCTACTTTGAGTCCAAATAGCATAACAATCCATTGGTACTGAGCATTTGGGGTGGAAAATTTTAATTTATACCTTTCTTAAGGGTCTATTCTCAATTTCCAAAAATTTGTTATAAAGTTAAACTTCAAAAATATTTTTTTCTTCCTTAATAAATAAGACTTAGGTATTGATCTTTGGTAGTGGAAACTTTTCATCTTGAATGAATGCATTAAGAGGTTTATAGTTAATGACCATCCTCTTCTTTCCTCTTCGTTGTCTAGCCTTGATATTCACATAAAAGTCTTAACAAAACAATATGATTTTGGGGCTCAATTAATTCTTGTTGAAGTAGTATAACACACTCCTCTTATGTTAGCTTGAAACCATCAGGATTCATTCCACGATGAGTCGCCTTGATAGTATTGATATCCTCGTTCTTTTTGAAACGTAAATGAATGAAGAATTGTGAATTCTTCCATAAAGGATGAGGATGTGAGAACTATGCTTGATGATCTTCGTAGGTCTTAGACTATAGACCATGCTTAAGGTCTAAGTTATATAAGGAAATATTAATTATTGAGAGTTAACCCTCATTAAAAGGATTGAAACTTGAATCTGATACTATTGTAGAACCCTTAGTCATAGGGCTATGGGAATTATCAAAAAGCCATTCAATTACAACATTGTTAGACCACATGAATCAAGAAAGACTCTTTTATTTATGACTCCTAGGCTATTAGAAAATTTCATCGATAAGCCTCAAAGGAGCTGCAACATGAGTTTCCAACCTATGTATTTTCTAAGTGATTTTAAGAACTGAATCTTTATTAAAGATGAAGATCATCTTTGACATCTCAGTTATACTAGCTAAGACACAAACCTTTTTTCTCTCAAGGGGTGTCAAATCTCAAGCCCTGCATTTTAGGGATATAAGATAACCAATCTTTCCTCATATAACTTAGACCTTAAATGGGATTTATAGTCCAAGACCTATGAAGATCATCGATCACTACTCTAATCCTTGTATCGTAATTACATATGGTCTCTTTGTTTAAAATTTTTTTAAAAATTGCTTCAAATTTCTTAGCAAATAGAACCATAGGCCATATGTGCCTGAATAAAGAGAAGAGATGAAATCAAGAAGGCTAAACTCAA
Source organism: Erythroxylum reticulatum (assembly GCA_025504915.1). Classification (NCBI taxonomy): domain Eukaryota; kingdom Viridiplantae; phylum Streptophyta; class Magnoliopsida; order Malpighiales; family Erythroxylaceae; genus Erythroxylum; species Erythroxylum reticulatum. The sequence goes on along the minus strand of JANSVA010000008.1, from coordinate 22,438,292 downwards.
CTAACAAGGTGACTCCAGTGATAATTGTTTATTCAAACTCAATAATTGTCCCTTATAAGACGATCTACTTCAACCAAATTTATTCATGTCAATGGGCTCATCATCTCCAAACTAAACTGTCATTCATAAATTTAACCATAGATCCTGATTAGCGTCGTATAACATACCATCATTTACATATTATAATTTGTTTCTACAAAAACTAAGACTTGTATGTCTGGTACTAATTAATTTTTAGAATACATTTTTTCAAAATTATATAGAAAGATAGAGATTTATTTCTTTTTGGTAACTAGCTAAAAGTACCGTTCTTTGACCATGTATTTTGTTCATTGCCTTCCATTCCTTATAATGGGAATAATTATTTTTAATTCATCAATTATATAATAGTTAAATAGCTCATTTCACTAATATAGTTTGAAACTTTTGATTATTCTTTGCTTATTGAAAATGCATAAAATTCCCAATCAACACATTGATCTTTCGAGAATACTTTGTATACGTATATCTTAAATTATTTTTCATATCATAATTCTTCAATTTAATAATATATTTATTTCTTATTCTTTTTATGATACAATACAATATAATATAATATGAAATTATGTACAAAATGAGGTTCTTTTAAGAGTGGCATAAACCATCCAACCCATTCTATTAAAACCAAATTATTAACAAATACTCAAACCATGGTTTCTTTAGCATAAAAATGGTTTAATTTTTTAATTAAAGAAAATCAAACATTTGGTTTGATTTAAATGTTTGATTTTTGATTTTTTGTCCTTAGTCTAACCCAACAAAATCATATCAATATTTTTAATTCACTTTACTTTTCAATTTTTATTATTGATTTTATTATTGTTTTCTTAACTTTTTCAAATAATTTTTTCGTTAAAATACTTTAAACATACTATTTTTAAGAGAATAAAATCTTTCAAGTTGTTCAGTTAATGTTTTATATTAATTGCTATTAATTTTGGTTTGTCAAGAGCTGAAATCTATTTATAAGACTCTTTTTTTACTTTTTAGTGATGATACTTAACTAATCTTTACTTTTAAGAAAATTAAAATTCAAATCACTTTGTTTTTCATATTACAATTGTATATTTTTTATCCTTATGTATAATTTTTTTATATAAAATCAATTAAATTATTGTTTTCGGTGTAATACACAATATTCAATCATTCTTTAATTTGTTTCTTGGCCAACACTTTTAATCTATATTTTTTTTATAAAAAGATGACAAAATTAATTTATTTAACATAAACAGTATTTCTATTTTAAAATTCCATTTTTATTAATTTATGAAAAATAATAATTTGTCATGTTAAATATCAACTTACTTGTACTTAATTTGAACTATTCATTTAGTTGAGAAATTTTATGTTAATAAATATTATTTAAAATGGTTCTCATGTATTAAAATAGTTCTGAATTAGGAGATTGAATAGATATTGGTATAATTTTTAATTTTTTAAAATATTAGAAAACCACTATACAAGTTTAGATAAAATTTGAACTATTTTAACTTTTATATGATTTAATCTTCTTTAAATAAAAACTATTATTTAAACGGTTTATTTAAAATTACATTTTTTGTTCTCAGCTCACTTAATGCAAACTCAATTTGATTTTCTAGAAGTGTAGTACTGAATTTAATTATATATAAAATTTTGGTAATATTTTGGAAAAGTAAAAGATAGATTTACATCTTAAAACTTAAACAAAAGTATAAATGATATATTATGAGATTTTCATGTATAACCTCATGAGTGTTATATAAATATAAACAAAAATTATTGTCTTTTTTATCAATGAGGGTTAAATTGCTATTAGAAACAAAATTGTGATAACCGGCTTGATTCAGTTTGATAATTCCTAGGCCCGTGTCTGCAACATTTTAGGAGTTCTAACTAAGCCAGATTCGGTATCTTCTTATAGGAAACTCCTACAAAGATCAACCTCGAATGAGAACTTTAAGAGATTTTGTTCCAAGACTGATTTGGGGATTACGTATGTAAGGTTGTGAGTTTATTTGTTAAGTTCCTAGGCATGAAGTCTTCCTCATGCAAGTTCCATCCAGTTTTCATGCCAATCCTAGCTATGGTGTGAACCTTGTTGGCTATGATTTCTTCTATTATTCAATTCATAATTTTGGTGATGAATGTGGACCTATCTTAAGATCTATCTTAGAAAATTATGAAATTCCTCTCCTTCCACACAATATATATTTCATATTTGACGGCAATCTTGAATATACGTATATGAATCACCTTTAATTACACCCTCATAGTTTTTAACCCATTTAGTTATCCTTGACCATTTAACAAATGAGTAAAAGGTGTTTAAAAGGATTGCATACGAAGCCAAAGTTTAGATGAGAGCTAACAATAATAGAGGATGATTGAATGACTCTAACGCCAATCTAAAAGGATGACAGCTGATATTCCCTTTGAACCTATCCTTAGTCTTTAGCCTTATTTTGAAAACTAACATGAGATGAAGAAGTTTTAGACATAATATATTTGGACCAAACTAGGTCAATTTAGCTAGTTTTCTAATTGTGTTTCCAGATAATATCCATACAAGTTTTACTTATAAAACTCCTTGATTTATACCTTAGCCATACTACGGAGTTAGAGGACTTAGTCTTCGGATTGTAGTTAGTAGGAATATTAGCAATAGTTGAGGAGACACCTCTAGTGTTATAACTGCACTCCACTTCTTGAATGATCTCTTTCACTTTGGATTTGTCAAGAAGCATATTTCTAAATTACCAATTATGGATTTTATGTTTTGACTAATAGTATCTTTCATTCCAAGTAATTAATTATGTATCCAAGAGTTATCATTCCAAATTTTCAAGTTTTAGAAGCTTATGTTATTTAAATAATGGAAATCCATCCATTTGACCTAAATTGACTGATTTTCTGTGAAAAACCTCCATACCCTCTTAGTGATGAGCATCTTGTCTTTGTTTGAGAAAAATGCAAAGAAAATTTCCTCCTTTGGATATGATAACTTTGACCATTTAACTTTTGTTGTTTTTGATTTATTTAATTCAACATGACCATAAGAAGTTTTTAAATGAGAGCTGCAATATATGTACATATTATTGAAAACTAAAGATATCAACTGAAGTTTACTAGCCTAAGATATAGATTTGTTTTTCCGTCTATTAGATGTTGTAGAGATACATAATTGACTTTACAAATAGAGTAGGAAATCCAAACCCATTAAGATAACAACTTCAAATAAACTGAGTCAAAATCCTTATAGAAGGATCTCTAAGACATGATTGATTATTTTCGAATTAAGGATCTCAATGAAGGAGTAATTCCAGATGGAGTTGCCAAAGTGAATTAAGCTTAGGAAAGTAGCTCATCTAGTTTGAGTTAATCATTTATCTATTTAACTTTTCCTTATTAGCAAATTACCGTCTTGTCTATTAATCTAGGTGAAGAATTACCTTCCATATAATAAGTTAATAGCATCAATTTGGCTAGCATAGGTTTTAAATCTTCATTCAAATGTTTATAATCCAACCTCTTGCCTTCAATATTATTAGAAAAGAATGCACTATTGAAATCCCCTAAAAGAATACAAGGGTTTTGGTCGCTCATATATATCTACTTCAATTAATTCCATAAGGCTTTTTCTTTGGAACGCTATGTTATCAAAATATTTGATAGATAAACTAATGGGAATAGGATAATTTAAGATTTTGATGATTAGATAAATTAACTATTCTATGAATAAATAAGAAAGGAATTGTACCTTATTACTATTAAAACGAACCTCCATCCGGCTATTGAAGTTATATTGATGGTTTGATATCATGCTCTATTTCTTCCCAGAGAACTACAAATTAGAACTATAAGTTTTGACTTTTATTTTTATTTCCAAAAGGCTTATGAATATTAATTTCCTATCTTCCATTAAATTATTAACTATTTGCTATTTATTAAGACTGTTTATCCTCTTATATTCTAGACAAAAAAGAACATTAAGAAATGGTTTGGGATCGGGAGCCTGTGCCAAGTTTCTTTTTAGGCATCCTTTCAGGAATTTTTTGACTAAAATGAACATGCCCTCTAAGTTACTTCCCCTAGATTTGATAAAGTTGAGCCATTAATTAGATGACTATGGTAGGAGTTATAGTCATTCAGTTGGTCAATCTTTATGGTCTCACTCTATAGAATGCAAAACCCTACATCTTTAATAACTTTATTGGCCTCTAAAGAATCATATGTCTGTTGGAACCTCCTTAGGAGTAGCATATCCATAAATTGTGGCTTGATATATTATTTTCCAAACTATGTAAATATGCCTTTTGATCTTTAATTTAAATAGGATTGTTACGTAACTCTAACTTCCCCTCACCATGGGTTGAGTTACTAATAATCTATTTCTTATTTGGTAACTAATCCACTCCTATCATCTCATTATAGCTACCAAAGTTGAACACTTTTCCCAAAGGTTCAGTAACCATAAAAATGGCTCCTTTAGTGAGATTATATGAACAAATGCCCGAACCAAAATATGTTATTGCTATGGGAGCATGTACAATTACAGGGGGATGTTCAGTAACGATTCTTATAGTACTGTTCGGGGAGTTGATAAGCTAATTCCTGTAGATGTCTATTTGTCGGGCTGTCCACCTAAACCGGAAGCGGTTATAGATGCTATAACAAAACTTCGTAAAAAAATATCTCAAGAGATTTATGAAGAGCGAATTAGACCTCAACATGGAAATTGTTGTTTTACTACCAATCATAGGTTTCATATTTAACTGGTTTCCATTGATAAGATAGTGAGATCTTAGTTAACTCTAGGTCATCATCCTCTGTTAATCTCTTTAGCCTGAAATTCTTACGCAATTCTTTATCTTTCTCTACTTCTAGACAAACCTTGGCTTATCATATCCTCCTTAATTCAATTATTTTTTTCATCCAAGAATATTGTCTTATCAATGGCACTTATCAAGTAACTTAATCATATAGTGGTATCTACTCTAGAAGAATATCATAAAAGTTGATCTAAATGGAGACTTCCATAATTTTTCACTTGTCTAAAGATAATTCAATTTTATACTTTGGCAACATGATAGGCTTCTTTGAAATATGCCAAGAACCAAGCTCTAGAATCCTCAGGACACTAGCTTTATTATGGAAGTTAAATATAAATATCTTCCTTGTTAACTAACATCTTCTCTAAACAAAGCTTACTATATTTTGTCTTTTTCCAAACTTGCATTTGAGGGAAAGATGACCTTTTTTGAAATTCTATAGTATTACATATCAATCGCAAATGACCATACAACTATGTTTAGTAATCTTAACCAAATTGTAAAACTAAAATAAACAAGATTTATGAAAAACAATTAATTTTCTAAACTAATGAAGACAAGATAATTAAGCTGAGACAAATCAGTAAAACTAGCAATCAAAATTTGGATTTCACTTATATGAAATTTTAATTATCATACAAAATTAATTATGAAGGTTGAAACAGCAATTAATCTAATGTATCTATTCTCTTGTACGAGACACAAAAATATATTAAATTAGGTAATTACCACATTCCAATGAACAATTCAACTTAATAAAACTCATTATAGCTAATCTATTTAATTCTCATAATAGTCTAAACAAATCCCTTTTTCTAATCTAAGGTGATTATTCTCTTATTGCACAAACTATATTTCACCTCCTAGTCCTTCATCAATCCCTATAAATGAATCTATTATTAGTTATGAACTAAATAATTAATATCAAAAGGAATAAATTCAAACAAAATAATTGGAAGATATATCACAAACTACAGTTCTAGTCCTAAAACTACATTTCTAGTCCTAACTTGGGATTTAGCTACTGAACATAGTAAAAAACAAAACTAAAACAATAACAATCTTAATATGAAAGGAATGAAAGATAGAAAGATAAAACAAGATATTTTAGTTATAAGCAAGTTAAGGTTGATCTTTTTTTGATCCTTACTTTAAATCCTCCGTAGATGTTAAGAAACCCTAAAATAATAAGTATAGCACAAGGTGGCTATAAGACAAATTTAAAAAACTCCCATAAATGCCTCTAGTAAGAGTATTTTTAACTAAGTTTATATAATAAATTCCTAAGGTGATTGAAAATGTATTTTTACATGTCTTTGAATTATGTTACAAAATCATATTGGATCAACTTCTAAACTAGCATTGATTAGCCTTTAGAACTCAAATTCTAAAAATTTTCACAAACACAATTCCAATATGGTATTTTGTTGAGCTTATGTTCCATAATGATTAACAATGCTTCCCAAAGAACTAAACACGAGTATGAGAAATGTAAGTATGTTGTGGAATATAAGTCAAATATAGTCTCATAGATGTTGTGTTTCTTTATATTACTCTCTACTAATAAATGTTTGGGTCATCTTCAACACGGGGCTAACACAAACCCTTCTAAAAAGTTGTTGTCCATCTTATTAGCCTTTATTAGACTTTAATATCTCCTAGATTGAAAAACTATAGAGAATGTTAAACTCAAATTTGAGTTTTTTCTCAAATAATCACCTGTAAGATAACAAATTAAGCAAAAGAAAACATAATATAATTCATATAGATCATACTATAAATATGCTAAATCATAATTAATTTAACCACTAACAATATACGCAATATTTCCCTATTAAATTTCTCTACTTTTAACTTATTATCCTTAAACAATTGACAACAAGAAACCATAACTAACTAAACATTAGTAATTTAAATGCATTATTATACAAACAAAACAAAGTAAACACTTTTACACCTCCTTTATTAAGCTTAAATACTTCAACTTGAATTTTTTTTTAGAAGGTTTCACTCATTCACACAAGTATTTGAGATGTTAGGTGAGGTGCTCTCATAATCCTCTTATGAAATTAAACTAACCATATGATTGAAAATCATCTAATCTCTACTACTTAACTAGATTACAAAGAAAAATCAAAAGGCCTTTGAATTAGGTTATACTGAGGCCAAACAGATAAGAATGTCAATAACGTAAATGAAATTGGAAAAGTAAACTATTTAAAATTATTAGAGTAAGTAAATCAGGAAATTGGTAAAAAATCTTCGCCATTTTTTTCAAATACAAGCAAACTATGCCAATCAATTTTCTACATTTTTTTTCTTTTCTTTTTTAGTTTATTTCTTATTTTTATTTTTCCTTTCTTTTTGATATGCATTTCCGTTTTACATTTCCTTTCCATACACATCACCATCTCTCTCACACTTATTTCTTTGCATAACATACCCAACAACAACGTAAATTACAAGTAGAAGCTCTACTAATAGTGAATTAGAGAGTACTTATTTTTATTTTAGGCTCAAGGTTCTATGAAAAAAAGGATTACAAAGAGAAATGATAAAATTTCATATAAATTTTAAAAGGGCTCATTAAAGTATTGTTGTATAAAAGGTAGACAATTTGGCTCAGACTCCTAAATGTCTTTATTAGTTTAATATTTGTAAACAACTTACATGTAATCTTAAAAAGATGAAATGAAACTTCTAGAAATTCAAAATCAAAGAAGATACCCAAATTTTAAAGAAAAAAATTGCATGAAGTCTCAAATTCTCTCAGAATGCTTAAGTAAAATCAATATATTTTCACTTACTAATTCAATTTTCGAGCATTTTAAAAAATCAAATTTCCATAATAATAACTAATCATATTGTACACCTAATTTTCAACTATCAATCCCAATTAATAATTATTATATAAACTCATGTTATTAAACTAAATTAACTAATGATATCCTAAAAAAAGAAAAAGAAAAAGATAGAATTGGAACCTAAAACACATAAAATTGAAGAAATTTTAGATTTTTATGAATTCACCCCTAAACTTAAACATGATATTATCCTTAATTTCAAATAATTAAGATAATAAAAGCACATATGAAATATAATGAAGGTAGAGAAATCTTCATTGAATCCATATAAAGATGATGAGGTTAAATCTCACAAAATCCATAAACATTACTTAAAAAAGAAATAAGACAAACATTAGTAAAGGAATAAAACTAATAAACTAAAATAAAAAATAAAGATTTAGAATGTTAGGTTGCATCCCAATAAGCACTTCTTTAGAAGTGTTTTAGTTAGACTTCTTATTCAAGTATTTCACGTTGGATCCATAAATAAAGACTTACTTTCACTCTTAATTTGGGTGAAAGGCTTTGCAACTTTTGAATGTGCCATAAGCTGTAATGAAGTAGGGTTATATGGAATCAACTTAATACGACCTTCAATTTATGTAAGGCTCTTTCAATCGATAAACTACCAAATTTATAAAGAATAATAGAACTCTATAGATCTTTGATTGTTTATAGTAGGTTGTCTTATTAGATGGCATAACTTTCCTTATTTAAGGTGATTGTTGATAATTCCTTGACAACCTTCTTATTTTACTCTTCCTCTTCCTTTTTCTCCTTCTCCTATATCTCTATTTTTTCAGCCTTATTTAACATCTTATTTTCATCCTCTTTAGTAACTTTAACATCAAGTGCTTTACCACTCCTAATTTTAATGGTTAACACTTGCTCTTTTAGGTTCACCTTTATAATACTAAGAAGTTTTCCTTGACCTCTTTCTCATACCATGTCGGCTATTTGATACATTTGAATCTCCAAATTATAAATGTGTGCACAACTATATTTTTAGTTTAGTTATTTGAAATTCAAATTTTCCCACTATATCTAATTTTGCATCAATGGAAGATATGAACTGTATAATCATTTCACTCATCACATTACCTTGTGTAGATAATGGATGTTGAAATTGAGGTTATTACTAGAACCTAGATGGTCCCATATGTCTACCTACTCTATCTCCTTACTCCTCCTAAGAGAAATTTGTATGGTTATTGCTTCTCGAATTATATGTATTAAAGCAAGGACTATTCATCCCAATTATTTCATAGACAACAGTATAATTAGAATATTCATGGCAATTGTGGGTAGCTTCTTGTTCCTGCATACATGAGAATGATATCTATTGATAGTACACCTCCCTATTGTCTAACTCATAATTTAATATCATCTTTATTTGGTTAGAGATATTTGTTATTTTACTGCTAAGTCTAAAGATGCTTGATTATGATATCAATTATAAAGACGCAATATAGAAGAGAGACCAAATATTAACAAATATAGTATGAAAAACATAAAAGAAAGTAAAGATTAACAAACTAGTAACTAAACAGTCCTTGATAATGATACTAAGCTTGATTATATCTTTTTCTAAGTACACATAATCAGTTGTAGCAAGTAATAAATTTTTGAGTATTCTAGGTATTGATCCCATAAGGATTATGCCACTATGTTTGTTAATCCAATCCAAACTATAAAACTAATATAAATATGATTTAAGAAAAATAATTAAATTGCTAAACTAATGATGAAAAGGTAATTAAATAAAGATAATAGCAATAGCATTCTATAATTATAGTCAAAATTAGAATTATATGTAATAAGGCAACTTTGAATATGGAATTCAAAGGGATGTTTTTAATCAGAGGTTAAGTTGATCATCAAAAGAAGAATTAGGCCAATAAAACTAACTTTAGGGTTTTGTCGTTCACTTATGTCAATTCTAATTTTCATGCAAGATTAGTTACTAAGCTTGAAAGAACAATTAACTGAATGTGTCCATGCCCTCTCTCGAGATATGTAGATATATTTAATTACATAACTATCATATTTTGATGAATGAATCAAATTAATTAAACTCATTAAATATAATTGATAGTCTAGGAAATTCCTTTCTCTAGATTTGAGATATTTATTCTCCTAGTGCATGAATCATACTTCTCTTTTTAGTTTGTCATAAAATTTCAATAATTAAATCTATTGGCTAGTCACAAACTCATTAACTAAGATCAAAGAGAATATATTTAACTAAACAATAATTCATCATGCATATAAGTTAAAATACCCATCATAAAGTATATCAACAATTTGGCTACTAAACATAATGAAAATAAAGTTAAAACAAAATATTCTTAACATGAAAGAAATAAATTAAGGAAAGAAAATATATCCTAATTTTGTCCAAATTGAGGTTGATCTTCTTATAATCCTTGCTCCAAATCCTTCATATATGCTAGAAAAACAACTATAATATAATACCTTATTAAGCCTATGTTTTATAATGATTAATAATGCTTTTTATAGAAGTGAACATAGATGTGAAACATACAAAATTGTTATACAACATAGGTTACCTCAAACATATTTGAATATTCTTTAACATTGGGTTAATATAGACTCACATTAGTGCTGTGTTGTTAGATTCTCCAATTGACTCAATTGTTTTGAAAATTTTAAGCTTAAATTAAATTTTGATGCCTTCTACAATTTTTTTTCCTATCTGGTTAGATTTTAAATGACTCCAATGTCTCCTTGATTGGACAACTCCAGAGAAAAATGCACTTAAATATGATTTTTTGCCTCACATAATCACTTATAAAGCAACAAATCAATTATAGGATAATATCTTATGATTCAAATAAAACATACAGTAAAGATGCTAAATTACAACTAGTTTAATCCTTTATAACATGCACAATAAAACCCTATTAAGTATCTTAGTAGGAGGTCAAACTAATGGAGTCCTATCTTCTTGTCTCTGAGGAAAAAAACTAATGCTTTTATATTACCTGAGTCACCTACTATATCACATCATGTTTAAACAATTAATTTTTGGATGTTAGTGTTTGAACTCAAGGTAGGGGAATTAAAAAATCCTTCCTATCTGAGATTAAAGTTTGAGGGAAAAGGTGAAAAAATGATTGGGGTGGAGGAAGGAACACAATGAGCATGTAAGCAAAAGGGGAGAGTGGAGTAAGTCATATAATTGGTGGAGGGAAGAGTCATGGTTTGGAATAGGCCATGGTTGGAGATTAAAGGAGGACTTGTAGTGGAGGGATTAGAATGAGAATAAGAAGCACTTGGAACACAAATTAGGTTAGGAATTGAGGGAGGTTCAAGGAGTGGATGAGAATAAGGTTAGAGGATGGTGATTAAGAATTTGTTTTCATTCCCATCTAGGAAAGAAACCATCATTGAAACTTCTCTCTTGCCCAAGTTTGTTAAATAGAAAAGGAAAATTTTCAAACATGACCTAATGAGAAGAAAAATAAAATTTCCTAAAGTAGTAATTAGAAATTATAACTTTAAATGTTAAGGACTTAAAGCTAAAAACAAGATAAAATACTATCTCTTATTATTTTCATTTTAATCTTCTCTATAATATTAATATTGCTATTAGAAATATTCATGTTTTTAACTTTTTAATAAATTTTTAACCATTTTAATTTTCATTTATAAAGCTCAATAAAAGTGATTATTCACATGAGATAATCTTATCTAAGTAAATAATAAATCGAATGTTTATTCCAAATTAAGCAATTGTTATATACTTTACTCAAAATATAATATACAACAATACTATCATAATCAAAATTGTAACTTTGGAAGAATTACTTAAAATATATATCATTAATACAAAAATATCTATGTAAATCGAGTTAGAGATGACAATTTATCTTAGATTCATTTCGAAGTCAACATGTAAAACTTGATAAGACCAATTTTTGGAGTTGGGTTCACGTTGAAAGTTAAAAAAATTTTAATTTTTGGATCAAGTTTGAGCTCAAACTTAGGTTCAAACACAAGTTTCGTGACTTGACTTAATTTTTTATTACTTAAAATAACTTCATTTTTTAGGTAATAAAATTACATAATTTTTAGTTGAAAAATATGACCTAAACCATCTTCTCCCTCCCTTCCCTCATCAGTCTATTTATGTCTCTAATTTTTGAATCCCAAAATCCTTCATTTATTTGTCTTACTTTCCTCATCAAATTTTCTCAATCTATAGGTGGCTAGATTTTCTTCTTCATCTATTTAGTATTTCTATTTATCTCTTTATTTCTATATTTTGATGTTTGATATGTTTGTTTTTAGTTTAATGAATTACTTCCAATTATAGTTCCTACATCCTTTATATGTTCGCTACTTTGTTAAAGTCAATATTGTTACTTGAAAAAACTCACCTTTTATTTTTTCATTCTATAATTACTAGGATCTTTAACTAGAATTGATTTTACATACATATTTATATTCCTTCTAAGTTGACTATTACAAAGTATTATCGTAATGCTTTCTTTTAAGGTTTTGGATGTCAGTTTGAAGGTGGAATTTCAAGTTGAAAGATGTGACTTCCTTTTCCAATTTTGGATTTCATACCATTCTATGTGTTTTTTTTCCTTTTCATTTCTCTACCTCATTACTTATCGTCCTTTTATTTTATGATTTTCCATACTTTTAATATTATTTTATAGAATTTAAGAGCTAGTTTTTATTTATTTCAAGCTAAGTTTTTGAAGATATTCGAAACAAATCATGGGACCTTAGGCTCTATTGTGTGCAATATTTTTTATTTAGCTTATGTTACAATTTTAGCAATAAGATCAAACTTTAGTCTATTAGCACTACCTAAAGCCTGATTGATCTTGAATCAAATAGTTCCAATTTGATCAAGTTTTGAGATAAGTTCAAGCTAGAAAAAATATTTAGGTTGATTCAAACCAAATCTATCTCGTTGCAATCCTTAAACTGAGTGCTTTCATATGACCAATATATTCATTAACTTTGTCCTTCAATTTAACATTATAAACCATTTGGATTTTTATATTAACCTCCACATAAATGTAATGTATTCATATCTTTAGCTTTATGGAAAAAAATTAAAATACCCAACTCAATCAAGAAATATTTGAACAATATAGTTGCCAATATTGTTTAAAATTACTGTTTACCTTTTGCTTGAGATAAGATAACTTATGATTTTTTAATTATTAAATATTTAACATAAAGATTTTATCTTCATACTAAGAATTAATATATAAATTATTTAATATCAACTTTATTTAGTAAAATATGAAGTTTATCAAAATTTGATTTACATATTGAATAGTGTATTCAAAAAATAGTTTTTAAAATTAATTTTTATGACAATAGTCACTATTTTTTACAATAAATAAACCCTATAAAGTGGAACAAAAATGAGAAAGGTTTGAGAGGCAAATTAAAAGGAAAAGAAAGGCAATTCTAGTGGAATTCATTAACATTCTTAGGCTTTTGGTAGTGTTTGAATAATTTCTAAAAGCGTAAAAAGGATATTTGAGGTACCTTTTGTATGAAGGTTAATAGTATATATCAATTAAGACTTTCTAGATTATCTATGTTTTTTAAATGCTTTATTGTGTGATTTATAATTGTTTGCATACTTAAATTAATTAAAATTAGGTTAACATTGTAGAAACCCCAAGTAAGGATTATAGTGAATTTAAAGTTCTCTTAATTAATAGGCTTGAAGAACTTGAACATATTTATTAAATATGAAATTGTGTGATTATTGACATATATTTATTATTATGCAAATATATTTCTTTTGGGTACCGAGGAGATACTATTTTTAACTTAAATAGAAATAGGACAATGTTTATTAAACTATTAAGAGAGTTTTTAAACAGAAAGAGTATAATGTTTATTAAATTATTTCTATTAAATTATATAGATTTAACATATTATAAGCAAGAGACTTCCTCTCCCTTCTCTATAAGCCTTTTACCCTTTTAACCTTATTTCCCCTTCCATTTTTGGCTAATTTTTCTTCCCACCTTTCTCTTTTTGCTCCCACCCTTTTTGATAGGCTTTGCTTTCCATAAGCTTGCCCGCCGGGCAAGCACAGACTGTGGAGAAAGAAAATGGAGGGTGGAAAAACCTACAATATTGGACCCCGAACTTTTCTTGTAAGTTAGAAATATTAAATAAGAAATTGTTGGCAATTAGTTATATGTAAAGAAAAGAAGAATTCTTGAATTTGAAGTGAAGTAGAAAAGATAGTTATGTACAAGATGGGTTATATGTGAAATGTTGGAAGTTATAAGTTGAAATTGGCTCATTAAGTATGCTTTGATGTTTTAGCCATAACTTTTTCTCTAGTTATCCAAATGAGATGATTCTTAATTTGGATTAAACTAGAGAGATAGGGATACAAAAAACTTCATGAAATAGAGTTATAGTTCGGTCCTTAAGAATTTCAATTTTTGGATGAAAGTTGAGCACATAATATTATTTTAGTATAAGAATAGTTCGGAAATGTTTAGCATATAGCTTTCAGATTTCTAAACCAAATTGAATAATTTTTGTGTCATTAGAAAATCAAGACAACAAGGAACATTTTTCAAGAAGGAAGTGTTATCAAATTCCTTCAATTTTTCCATGATCATTAGTTAAGGAGTTAGAAGTATAAGATATTAGTTTTAAAGACAAAAGGAGGGCATAATGGGAAGGACAAGATAAATGAAGGGTAAAAGTGAGAAAGACTAACAAAATGTGGCTTGAAGTAAGAAAGAAGAAGGCAAAAACATGGAGAGAAGAGAGAAGTCATGAGAGGCCAAAAGAAAGAAGAAAAAATGTGGAAGAAGAGAGGAAAAGAGAGAGAGTTCGTGAGAGTGTGCAAGAGAAGCTTGGAAGAAAGAAGAAAGAAGAAGAAATCAAGCTTGTTAAGGTAAGTTCATCTTTTTCTTCTTGCTTTGATAGAGAAGGAGTTAGAGAGAGAAAGGGTTTTGTGTAGAAAATGAAGGATTTGTGTTGGAAGAAGATGATTTAAGAGAACCCATTTGATTTTAGGGTTTCTAAACTAGGTTTTGGTTTTTCTAACGTAAATGGACTATGGGTATGTTAGATTTTAGCTTGATTTGTGTTGATTGCATTTTTATGATTATGGAAGTTTTAGGGGCATTCCATTTGAATATGGATTGAATGAGAATTTTGGTTATGCTAGGAAATCAAGAAATAAGATGGGTAATTTATTTATAGTTATTGTGAAATGAGCAAAATGAATTGTGTGTGTATTGTGTGCTAAAATGACTTGCTTTGAAATGTTGTGATGTGGGGAAATTGCATTATTATGTATGGCATTTGAAAAAATTGAATTGTGAGTATGATTATGCTATGCCTTGGAATTGTATCATGGCATTTTGATGAAATAGAAAGAAGAAAAAGCATGAGAATATGAACTTATGATTGATTGAACTGACTATGAGATTTAATTGTGTTTGGGTAAGAGAGGAACCGTTTCATAATCACGTGTGCGTCGACATAAAACCTTCTCCCGGCTACCCGTTTGTGGCACATGAGTTTTGAAAAGTGGACTCATTTCATTCGTGGTGTAAACTTCGGTTTCTCCATTTTGTTCCACGGAAAGCTCGAGCCATTTGTTTAAGCATTTGCATTTTGATATGGTTTGTTATGACGCAAATTGTATTTTATGCTTTGATGATAAATTACATCCAATATGGTTTATGTGATGATGTATTGAATTATAAGTTGTGAATTGGAATTATGAATGCTGAACTTACATTACCAGATTAAGATAAGACGTGTATGCATAGATGAATGTTCACATATATGTTTGATTGTGTGGCTCATTGCCAATGACTATAAATATATTATCCACTGAGCTGTGTAGCTCATCCCATCATTTTCCCTCCTCAGGTGCAGAACGAGAAGGTTAACGATCCTTGCAAAGTAATTGGACAAGCTTTGAGATAGATAGCTTTTGGACTAAGCTAGTTCGAACACTTTTGTATAGCTCATTAAGCATGCCAAACATTGAGCGTCCATTTACATTTTTTTTAAATTTTGAGATGTGTATATTGATATGTAAATAAAGTTTGTTCAAGTATTTATTTTGCTTAGTAACGAGAATGAGAATTTGAGAATGTCCTTTTGTGTATGAATATTTTATTTTATAGGTTGAGTATGATGGTTGTGGAAGTGGAATGCGCATGTGCATATTCTTCTTCGTTGAGATTGCAAATTGTCATTTGTTTTAGAATAGCATGTCGGAGATTGGAAAGTTTGTGTGGGATGAATCCTTTGAGGCAAGATTCAAGAGTTTAACGAAAAGCACTTGGTAATTGAATTGATATGAAGAGATATTGCATTTTGTAAGTTTATATGTGTGGAAATTATGTTCTGAACTCAAGGAAAAAACTGTATCGAATAGGGTGGAATTAGCCAAAGTGGTCTTCACTTGGATCTTATCCTTCTAGCTTTCCAACGATATGAAGTATGAAATTTTTGGATATCGGAGTTAAGAGATACGATCATTATAAATGACGATGCTGCATAGGATGTATATACAGAACATCTATAGTAATGATGAGAACTTGTTGTATGTGATGAGTCATTTGAGTTGATATTTGGGAGTTTAATGTAACCATATTGGTAATTGAATGTTTAAGGAGTGATATTGCATTAGAAGAAGTGAAATTGGGAAGATTATGAGTGAAAGTGATGTTAGAATGGATGTAGGAACCATTGGAGAGGCTTTGGAGGGAGTTTTGTGTGACACATGTCCGTTAGATGGACTTTAGGTCTGCTAAATGGACCTTCTTGGGTGTAAAAACACCCTCAACCCAGTCTATGTCCGTTAAACAGACATTAGGCTTGTTAAACGGACCTTCTCAGGTCTAGAAGGAACCCTCAAACCTGACAATATCCGTTAGGTAGACATATATGTCCGTCCAACGGACGTACACAGGACAACTATAGTAAATCAACGATTTTGTCCCTCTAAATGGAAAAATCTCTCTTTATTGTCTTCATGAAAGTTGTAGATCTAGAATTCTCTCTCAAATGGTCCAAAAAGGACTTCAATCCATGGTTTCTATAGAAAGTTATTCCAATTTTTCCAAGATAGGTACAATATGATTGAGGATATAAACATGTTTGATTTGTTTGGCCATAACTTCATCATCCGACTTCCAAATGAAGTGATTCTTAAAGAAATAGATTCCTAACACATTTTTCTATCTCTCCATAAAAATTTGTATCCATTGGTGTTGATTTGTAGAAGATTAATGGAGAGAAATTGAGGGAATTGATTGGAAGAATTGGTTGTTTGCTGAACATGCTTTGGTATTTTAATCATATCTTGATATGTAAAGCTCTGAATGAGATTATTATTATTTCAAAATAAATTAGAGACTTAGAGCCACGATTTTCCTAAATAAGTCAATATGTGATTCCACTATGTGGGTTCACCTTTGTGGTTTGAAAAGTTATGAGAATGATAATGTTGACTAAGGAGATTTCTTTGAAATAACCCTACAGAGAAATACACTCACGTCTTATGTTTATCATATTCGGAATGATAGTTAGGCTTAAAAAATGGGGCCCAATATCTTGTGGTATTAGAGACTAGGCTTTTGGGTTTTTAGGCTTATAATGCATAGTGGTATGAATTGTTATGCTATGTGACTACTTGTTTGCATTGTGAATTGATGAATTGTATTAAGTGACATGCATATCATACACACATGTAGGAAATAAGATTCAAAATGAAAGTAAGCTAAAAGATAATGTCTTATTGAAGGAGTAAAATGCCACCTCATAAAAGAACACGAG
>JANSVA010000008.1:22400720-22415209 GCA_025504915.1 Erythroxylum reticulatum | reverse complement strand
GATATCGCAAGTTGACGCACTGAAGAAGTCAAATCATCTAATATTCTTTCCAACGACAAAACTCCCATTTCATTAACATGTCTTGAACCATGATCATTCTGAGCTCCAAATTTTTTAGAGTTAGAAGTCATAGTTGAGATCAAATCCCATGCAACAGCTGGTATTTTATCAAGTAGTGCTCCTCCACTTGCAGCAACTACCATACTCCTCTCAGTCGGTAAAAAACATTCATAAAAGTATTGAATCAATAGTTGCTCGTTGATTTGATGATGGGGGTAGCTTGCACACAGCTTCTTAAATCTCTCCCAATATTCATATAATGTCTCTCTGGTGTTTTGTCGGATGCGACATATTTCTTTTTTGATATTGACGGCCCTGGCAGTTGGGAAAAACTTCTTTAGAAATAACTTCTCCATCTCTGTCGACGTTCTAATACTTCCAGTAGGTAAATAATATAACCAATCTTGGGCATCATCCTTCAAAGAAAAGGAAAAAGCCCTTAGCTTTATCTGCTCTTCAGTGACATTAGTAGGCTTCATCCCCATACAAACAACATCAAACTCCTTCAAGTGCTTATAAGGATCTTCTCCCAATATGCCTTGAAAAGTGGGTAATAAGTTAATCAGTCCCGACTTCAACTCAAAACTCAAATTCGAAAAATTAATGTAGTGAGGCTGTCGGTCCTTAGCTGGAGCGACTAGTTGGTGTAAAGTGCAATTTGCATCCATGTTCCTTTCCCTTTGTCATTCTTCTCTTAGTACTTGTTGTCTTTCTTTTGTCTTCTTTCTTAATGCCTTTATTGTTTTCTCAATTTTAGGATTGTACTGTAAATTTTCATATTGATTTGAACGTATAACATACATAAACTGTAAAAAAATTCCCTGACAACGACACCAAAATTTTGGTCACTGATGTCCCCTGCAACCAAATATAAAAAAAATCAACTTCCTGTAACACAAATTAATGTAGTAGTGAAAAATCGGGATCATTTTCACGAGAAATTCAAACAATAGGAGTTACGCAATAAAAGTGGGGGTTTTAAATTGTGAATTAAACATAATTTAATTGTAATATAATTGAAATAATAACAAAACAATGAGAATTTAACAATCAATAGAAACAAATCTTGGTTTTTGATTCCTTCATTATTGAACTTGTGTTGATCATCGACACTAAAAATAACCAATTTATTCTTTAAGCATTCGTCGTGGTAAAATTCTTTACCTATTTTCTCTTATGTTTAGTTAACCAAAACATGTATTTGAATTAATCCTTATTAATCAATAACTTGGATACGATCTCAGATTTAATTAATTAATAGCTTTATGAATCAAGAAAATCGATGAACTAAACAACATACATACGATGTATATTTAGCCTAGACAATTATTTTTTCTAGAATCATATCCCCAACATAGTAGACAAAAAGCTTAGTCGCTACTTTTGATTAAAAGAATTGAACGTCAATCTGTTTAATCTAGCGATTGATTGAATAGGTCACTTAGCTGTAAATTCAAACAATCAAGTAATAACCCAGAAAAATAATTAATACTTGACTAATAAATCGATTGAAATAAATAACGAAAGCTTCACAACACTCAAAGTTCACTAACTAGGATTCCGTAAACCAAGAAATAAAAGTTTAGTTACCCAACATCATAACTTTTCCTAACTATTTGGAACTGTCACAGACGTTGGGACTGTCGTGGGCATTGGTCTTCAGTTCTGCTGCCAGCCCTCTTCTCGATTTACTCTCTGCTGTAAGCCCCTATTCTTCTCTCCTCCTTACTGTAGCTTTGATGGGACAATTTAATATCGTTTTTTTTGGTACACCCTTCACTGTTAACTTCAAACCCTTCTCTACTTTAGCTTGGATGTGACGAATATTGCTTTGGGTTTTTGGTCCACCCCACTATTCACTTAAAACCCTTCTTCCAAACGTCTACATTACGGCTACTAGTTATGTGTTCGTGAGTCGCCGTTCCTTGCTCCCCGTCATGTGCTGCGTTGCGTTTATATCTTGGCTATGCATCATCTTGGGCTTGGCGTGAAACGCAAATAACTGTGTATTTTGGCGTGTGTTCAGTTTAGCTTCTTGCGTCCAACCTACTGCACTGCGTTTATTCATGTGTTTCTTTTGACTACGTCATTTTTCCCGGTCCACTTCTCTTGGCTGTCGTTTTGAGCTCTCACCTTAGTTGTGCCTTGCGTTGTCGTATTGTCCTCTTTCTCTCAACGTTTTCATGCTGCTTTGTTTTGCTACTTGCATATTGGCCCAACGACTGTGTTTCGTTCATTCCAGTTGATGAGTGCTTCCACCCACCAGTTATCACTGCACGAGACCATATCTAGTTAGGTTTAACGCCTAGTTCGGCTATTTTTAGCCTAAAATCTTCGCAATTCTTTCTATTTGGTTCAAAAATACACCTTAACATAAAACAAGATTAATTCCCATTAAGTATAACTTCAAACCTCAAGAACAAAGAAAATTAACACACAAAAAGATAGAAAATAAAGATACTAACAAACTCCCCCACACTTAACCTTTTGCTTGCCCTCGAGCAAATTAAACATGACCATCAAATTTTATCAATTTGTTTTCAAAGAAACTAAGCGTATGAAATCATTCAAACTTTGACCAATTGAATGTCAAGCTACTACACACATCATGTTTTGCTTTCATCAATTCACATAAACAAACTCAACTTATGATACTATCATTCAAATATAAGCATAAACTCACAATGGATTTTTCTCATGAAATTCACTGGTTTCACTCAAGTGTTTATAGGTTGTGTTTAGCTCAAAACTCCCTATAGGAAATCACACTGTCATAGGCTTGCAAATACACCAATTATCTTCTATAATGATTACATGATAAAATAGATCAAAAGGGCTTTAATTGAGGTTGTAATGGGGCTAAGGTTAAGGTGAATCAAAAGGGGTTTGAGGGGTTCTTGACAAGTAATCATAAAGCACTAAATATACAAAAGGACAACAAAATATATTTATAAGAATTGCATGTAAATAACTAACTACTCAACACTTGTTATTGCTATTATAGTCACTTCTTTTCTTTTTCTTTTTTCTTTTTTTAAAATACTAAGGAAACAATAAACAATAGCAACAGCTAAATACAATGTGCTCTATAAGTAGAAGTATCAGTAAACTCGTTTTAGAGAAAATATAGCCAAAAGTCCTAAAACTAGCTAACTTAGTACTTTATTAAACTTGTGAATAGGTAAGGCTAATGGGGTTTGATGTTTTAGAATGAGGTGCTTTTTTTAAGAAACAAAAAGGTAAAGGCTCAAATGGGCTTGTAAGGGTAAATAAGATAGGTGGGTCATTTAAGTCAAGGGTTAAAAGAAAAAGGGCCTTAATCATTTCCATCTAACATGCATCTAATAGATTCAAACCGATTCAGAGCAAGTTCTAAAGGTAATCACCTAAAGGAGTATCACACACATAAAGAAATGAAATGACTTTTGAATGGAGTCATATAGGCTTAATTTTTCACGTAGGCTCAACTAAAAATCCATTATGTTTCTCTATATTAACTAATCACTCAAGCATCAATTTTTGAGTAAACTTACGTAACCAACTACTTTAATTGATCACCATGATTCACTTTATATTCAATTGGCCTAATTTGACTTTAAACATGTAGTTTAGTGTCATTCCAACTATTAAGATAGAATTTCATGGTTTGAACACACATCAAATGCAATTTAAAAGACAGAAAAGAAAGAAAAACAAAATAAAAATGAACAAAGAAATAGTAAATTCAAAACACACAGTACATAAACATTCAATGTTCCCCCTACATTGTCCTTAATGTACTCGTAAAAAGAAAAACACAAGAAAATAAAGGTTTAAGAAGCTTCTCTGTTAATTCGTTGAATGCTTTCCTACATGCTTCGTCAAACTTGAACTCCATTTCTTTTTGAAGTAACTTGCAAAAGGGTTTAGTGGTCTTCAAAAATTCTTTAATAAAGCATCGATACAAAACTTGCATGTTCAAGAAAAGAACGAACTTCCCGTACACTAACGACGTAAGGAAGAGATTTAATGATTTCTATCTTAGCCTTATCAACCTCAATTCTTTTAGGAGACACTACATGGCCTAAGATTATCCCTTGATTAACCATAAAATGACATTTTCCATAATTCAGAATCAAGTTATTTTCAATGCAACGTTTCAAATTTTTTTCAAGGTTAATCAATCAAGTATCAAAAGACTCACCAAAAACTCTAAAGTTGTCCATAAAAATGTCAATACAGTCATCCAAATAATCAGAGAAAGTACTTACCATACGCCTTTGAAATGTGGTAGGTGCGTTATATAGTCCAAATGGCATTCTTCGACACACAAAGGTTCCAAAAGGACATGTGAAAGTTGTTTTGTCTTGGTCTTCTGGTGCAACATAAATTTTGTCATAACCTAAATAACCATCTAAACAACAATAATGAGTTTTCCTAGCAAGTTTTTCAAGCATTTGGTCCATAAAAGGAAGTGGAAAATATTCTTTATAGGTAATAGAATTTAACTTCCTATAATCTATACAAACCCTCCACCCATTTTACACACGAGTGGGTACCAATTCACCTGAAGTGTTCTCCACTACGGTTACTCCAATTTTCTTAGGAACCACTTGTACTGGACTTACTCATTTACTGTCTGAAATTGGATAGATTATTCCATCGTCGAGGAGCTTTATAGTCTCCATCATTGGTAGGTTCAACTTCATTGAGGTTGTCTTATTTCTTTAGCTCCATCTTCTAATAGAATTCGATGCATACAAATTGATGGACAAATCCCTTTCAAATCAGTCACAGTCCATCCTAAAGTATCTTTGTAATTTTTCAACATACCCAATAATTGTGTTTCCTGCAAAGATGTTAGTCTGCTCGAAATAATAATAGAAAGAGTTTTATGCTCACCTAAATACACATATTTCAAGTTACCTGGAAGGGCCTTCAACTCCAATTTTAGTGGTTGTATAAGAGACGATAACAACTTCGAATTGTTTCTAGTTAGCTCCAGAAAATGTACCTATTTTTCTAAGTATTTGCTCCGCTATAAAATCTGGATAGTGGTCTCCAGCTCCTCAGGAATGACAAGATAATTGGCTAGTGTTTTTCCTTCCTGAATATCCAAGATATTTTTCAATGCAATCCATAATTTATCTGGTCCATCTAAACGGAATGTATCCTACACTAAAGTATCAAGAAAACTCACAGAAATAAAAGATTGATCATCATTAGGAAATTTCATGGCATCATAAATATTGAACTTAATCACATCACCATCAAACTCCATAGTTAAAGACCAATCATAGACATCAATTTTTGTTCTAGAAGTTTTCAAAAATGGTCTTCCCAATAAAATTGGGATTGAAGTGGATGAATCTTCATCACCTAAAGATGGGGACAGAATGGGGGTGAGCTTAAAAGCTCGTAGGTAATAAGTTTATAACAAAGTAACGATCAAAGCCATTTAACATGTTCATTGCCATAGTCAATTTTCATTGAATCCATAAAACACATATTTCCTAAATTCTCAACTTGTCAAACAATTCATAAACAATATAAATCATGCATTCATCAAACTTGTCAACACATAATAAACACATAAGCATCCAGAATGGTTTGGGTAGGTCCATGAGGGAGTTCTTATGAATCTCCTGTAATAACAAAATAGACTATCACAAAGCCACATAATGGTTTTGTGAAGTTCCTAAACAGGAGGGAGTCTGTAAGTGAGCTCCATGTCACTAGTGGACAGGTGGGAGAAGCCTTTAACATGGCCAACGTGCATGTGACATAATAGAATGGACCACTATTAACCCACACAAAGCATGAATTTCATGACTTGCAAAAATATTGCCTAAAAAGACACATTTTTGGAAACATGGTTTTCATAAGCATGATAAATTTCAAACACCATTTCCATCTTTATTTCATAAATCATCAACAAGATTCATGTACTAAACATGTAGCAATTTCTAAAATCATTTAAGAAGCAATAAATGCAACATTTATAGAGCAATTTAAAATCATTTAACTCCAAAAATCAGAAAAACATTTATAGCTTAATAACTCAATTATAAACATGTAACCTACCTTGAATTCCTTGCTTAAAAACTTGCTCAAAGGTACCTCTCCTTTTGCTCCTCTTGCCTCTCTTGGTTCCTTTTAATAATGGAAAAAATCCCATTTAATAGGAATACAAATTGGGAATCCCACAATGCATATTCACTAAAATTGATTCTATAATACTTAACCTCATGCATTTCTTAAGCTTCATGAACCAAAACCCTTCCAAAAAATCAAAAAAATTAAAAATGGGCTTACCGTGAATCTTCACCAAATAAAAAGATATTTAGCTCAAATGGAAGCTCTTCTCTTTCTCTTTCTTTTTCTCTTCTTGAACAACCTCAAAATCACTCTTGAAAACTAAGAAAAGATGAAACCTAACTCAAACTTCCTTCTTTTCTCTCTTCTCCACAACACTCTCACTTTTGTCTCTCTTCTTTTCTTTATTCTCTTCCTCTCTCCCTCAATTCACATTTTCCTTCTTCCTAAGAACAAGACCACATTTCTTCTTCCAACTATACCCTTAATGAGTGTAAAAAGTCCATTATGCCCTTTTATTTATGCCTTAAGTCTTTCAAACTTAAGTGACTTGCTAAATTTGCCCTTACACACTCTTACTACTTTAATTCTAACATTTCTATTCTAAATTTTAATTTCTACTTATGGTAACTAAATAGATGATTAAATTATAAAAAAATAAAAAAATAAAAAAATAAAATAAAATGAAAGAAAAAAATTTGGGGTCCAACAATTCTCCCCCTTAAAGAATTTCAACTTCGAAATTCTTACCTGAGTCATTGAAGAGGTGTGGATACTTCTCCTTTATGGCCTCCAAGGGCTCTCACGTGGCTTCTTCCGTAGAATGGTTTTTTCATAGGCCTTTGACTAGTTGAACTGTCTTATTCCTGATGACCTTTTCCTTAGTTTCCAAGATCTACACTAGAGTCTCCTCATAAGTCAGATCATCTCTCAACTGAACCTTAGTGGTCTTAATGATGTGGGAGGGATTTGATCTATACCTCATCAACATGGAAACATGAAAGACATCATGTATCTATAACAATTCTGATGGCAGTGCCAACTTATAGACTAACGGTCTAATCCTCTCAACAATCTCGTAGGGACCCACATATCTCGGGCTCAACTTACCCTTCTTGCTAAACCTCATGACGCCTTTCTAAGGAGATGTCTTAAGAAAGACTTTCTCACCAACTTCGTACTCCATTTCCTTTAGGTGTGCATCAGTATAGCTCTTCATTCTATCTTAAGCTGCTTTAAGCTTTTACTTAACTAGGTCGACCTTATCATCTGAAGTAACTCTGGCTCTATTAATTTCCTTTCTTCTTCTTTATCCCATCATATAGGAGTTCTACATTTTCTTCCATATAGTGCTTCATAAGGAGCCATCTGAATGCTCGAGTGATACAAATTATTGTAAGAAATTCGACCAATGGCAAATGCTCATCCCACGAACCTTTGTAATCCATCACACATGTCCTGAGCATTCCTTCAAAGATTCGAATGCTCCTCTCAAATTGGCCATCTATTTGCGGATGAAAAGCAATGATAAAATTTAACTTGATCCCTAAAGCTTCTTGCATACTTTCCCAAAATTTCGAAGCAAACTGAGGATCTCTGTTAGAAACTATAGAGTCTGGAATCCCATGTAGTCTCATTATCTCATCAATATACATCTTTGCTAGCACATACAGAGAATCAGTCTGTTTAATTGTTAGAAAATGGGCTGACTTCGTCAAACGATCAACAATAACCTATATAACATCATGCTTCCTACTGGTTTTGGGCAAACCCATCAGAAAATCCATGAGTATCCTTTGCCACTTGCACTCAGGAATGGATAATGGCATTAACTTGCCTGAAGGTGCTTGCTGCTCAGCCTTGACTTGCTGACACACTAGACACTTGTTTGCATATTCTATTAGATCCTTCTTTATGTCTTTCCATCAGAAATGCTCTTTCAAATCTTTGTATATTCTAGTGCTACCTGGGTGCATGATATAAGGTGCATTGTCTGCCTCGTCGAGTATCTCATCCTTTACGTCCTTGAAATTGGAAATGCAGAGTCTATTTCCTACAACCATAAGTCCATCATCCCTCACTACCTCTTCAGATTTCTTGCCATTCTTAATTTCTTCTCGAAACTTTTTCAATTCTACATCTTGTGCTTGTAACTCCTTGACTTTCTCCCTGAGTATTGGTCCCACTCTAAAATTAGCAACAATGCAATTAGGTTCCTCCTGTTTTAAGCTTATTCTAACCTTAGGCATCTCTTTCAACAACTACAGATAAATTGTCTGAATGTGAGCTATAGAGGATTTCCTACTCAAGACATCAGCCACTACATTTGCCCTTCCTAAATGGTATTCAATCATCAAGTCATAGTCCTTAAGTAACTCTAACCACCTTCTCTATCTCAAATTCAACTCTTTATGGCTCAAAAAGTACTTGAGACTTTTATGATCTGTAAAAATCCTCGTCTGAACTCCATATAGATAATGTCTCTAAATTTTTAGGCCAAAAATTATTGCTGCTAATTCTAGGTCATGAGTCGGCAATTCAATTCATAAGGCTTTATTTGTCGCGAGGCATAAGCTATTACCTTGTCTCCTTGCATCAACACATAACCCAAACCCTTCCTTGAAGCATCACTATAAACTGTATAACTCTCATCTCCCATAGGCAAGGTCAGAATTGGAGCACTTGTCAATCTGTGCTTAAGCTCCTCAAAGCTTTTCTGACATTCATCACTTTAGATAAACTTATCATTTTTTCCTTAATAACTTGGTCATCGGAGCAACTATCATAGAAAATCCTTCAACAAACCTCCTATGATATCCTGTTAGACCCAAAAAACTTCTCACTTCTGCCACTGTCTTTGGTGCATGCAACTTCACCACTGCTTTAATTTTACTTAGATCAACATGTACTCCATCCTTCGAAATTATATATCTAAGGGATATCACCTTATAAAGCCAAAATTCACATTCGCTAAATTTGGCATAAAACTCCTTCTCCCTCAGTGTTTGCAACACTATCCTGAGATGTTCCTCATATTCCCCTTTGCTCTTGGAATAAACCAGAATGTCATCTATAAATACGTTGACAATTTGATCCTGATACTCTCTGAAGACTCCATTCATGGGATCCATAGACATAGCTGGAGCATTGGTCAGTCCAAATGGCATGACTAGGAACTTATAATGCCCATAACGTGTCCTAAAGGATGTCTTGTTGACATCAGATTCCCTGATTTTGAGCTAATGATAGCCTGACCTAAGATCAATCTTGGAAAACACTTTGCTTCCTGTAGCCAGTCAAATAGATCATCGATTCGTGGTAGAGGATACTTGTTCTTAATGGTCAGCTTGTTGAGTCTCCAATAATCAATGCACATGTGTCATGTCCCATCCTTCTTTTTAACAAATAGAACTGATTCTCCCCAAGGTAATAAACTTGGCGTTATATATCCCTTCTCTAACAACTCTTTCACTTGTTACTTAAGCTTCTTCTGCTCAGTTGGAGCCATTCTATACAGTGGTATAAAAATGGATGTAGTACCGGGAATCAGATCGATGGGAAACTCAATTTCCCTTACTGATGGTAAACTAGGTAAGTCTTCTGGAAACAAGCCTGGAAATTCCCTCACAATCAGAAAATCTTCTAACTACCCTTAATTCGCATCAGTGTCCACAACATGTGCCAAGAAGGCTTCATACTCTTTTCTCATCATCCTGTCGGCTAGCAAAGTTGAAATAATTCTTGGTGATGGCGTTTTTCTGTCTCCTTTAAAAGTCACCCTCTTACCCTTGCCTAGATCAAATTCTACCTTGTTGAGGCTACAATCTAACTTTACATGATATTTCTCTATGGCATCCACTCCCAGTATAACATCTAGGCCTTTAAATCTAGAGGCAGTAAATCCACTACCAGTCTAGCACCATCAAGAAAGAGCTCACAATCTCTATATGCTTGTCTTATTATCACCTTCCTCCTTAAAGGAGTACTAACAGTCAATGGAATATCCAATGGCACCAGATTAACATCATGTAATGGCATGCTTGTAGAAACAAAAGAATGCGTGGAGTCAGAATCAATAAATAAATATACTTCTGAATTAAATAACTGAGCCATACTAGTAACAACTTCAGGTGCGACTGCAGCTTCATCTCTGGTCATGACAAACACCCTTGCCTGTGCCTGATCCCTTGGCCTTCCTGGAGGAATAACCTTTCTTTCCACTCCAAAACTTCCACCTCAGTGGCTGGCCTAGTTACCACTGTTTTAGCTCTCTTTAGGGTTTGCAACTGCGACCTATCTTACCTTGGTGCTTGGGGACAATCTCGGACGATATGTCCCTTCTCTCCGCATCGCAAACATACTCCAAGTAACTTGAAGCATTCTCCTCTGTGAAACTTCCTACAATGTTCATATTAGGGGTTCATGTACCTACTCCTCTCGATCCTACTATTGCCTCCCATAGTTGACACTTGCACTGAAGTTGTTTTTTCTTGCTTGTTTTTAGCAGAGCCACTATTCCCCACTTTACTGTGTGCGTGGAAATTCCTCACACTCCTCTCAGGCATTGGGGAACTCATTCCCTTCTTGGAAGACTGTTCCCAGTTCTTCCTCTTCCTGTATACTTTATACTTTATGTTCTCCAGTTTCTCAGCTTGGAGTGCAGCATCTAGTAATAGTTGTTAGTCACAAAAGTTGTGGATCAACACCTTCTCCTTGATCCCCAATTGAAGTCCTCCCTCAAACTTTGTGGCACTTATCCTCCTCATTCGTAACAATATTGGCCGTATACCGTGAAAGCTGGGTGAACTTTAGCTTATATTCACTTACACTTATGTCCCTCTGTGTAAGATTCAGGAATTCTCTAGCCTTCTCTTAGACATAGACCCTAAAGAAGTACTTCTTCCTGAAAACTTCCAAAAAGTTTGTCCATGACAAAACCAGCGGTATGACCTGACTATATGGCACTGATTCCCACCAATGGAGTACGTTCCCTTATAGCAAGCTAACTGCATAATCCAATTTCTCCTTATCGGTGCACTTCATCTGAAACAGGACTCTCTCTGTCCTTCTCAATCATGCCTCAGTCTCTTAAGGATTTAAAGTCCCATTAAAGTCGACAACCCCATCTTTACAGAGCTTATTATTGAAGTAAATCACACGTTATTTTAGAATTCACGTATAATATACGAGATACACCAGAAGGGGGTTGAATTATGTATCTTTTTTGTGAATACAAAAACTTAAGATATTTCTTGTTAAGATCTTTTCCAACTTGTTAAAAGAATACCACAAAGATTATACAAAAATAGGTACGTAGTTAAATCGCAAATAACTTCTATATATTTGTCTAACATCAAAATCAAATAAGTAAAGTGAAAGGTTAGAATATTGACGCTACGATTTTTATACTGGTACATCCCAAACCATAGGCTACATTTAGTCCTCAGAGTTCGTTTGAGATTTCACTGTACTTCAACACTTTTACAAGTATTCTTTCTTCCCTTACAGAGCCTCTTCTGGTCTCTTACACAAAGTATTCTTTCTACTATCTTAGCCTCTCCAGGCTCTTAGCCTTTTCTTTCTCTCACTAGAAAGATATTGTGAGCTTTTTATTATAGTAGAGTTTGCTCTCTTGTATCTCACTTTTGAATATACAATTTTTTTTATACGTAAACACTTGAAAGCTAAAAGATTTAAAGTTATTTAGTTTTCGACTACAACTAGTATTTATAGCCTAAGTCTCCAACTGTTTCTTGATTCTTGATAACTGCTTCTTGATTCATGTAGAATCCGTTATTTAGTTGAGTTCTGTAACTAACTCTAACTAATTAACTGTCCGACGTACTAGAGTATCTTCATCTTCGTATCGTCTGTGTTTTCTTCTTCTTCTATGTTTTGAACTTCTTCTGTGTTTTTCACTTCTTCTGTGTTTTACGCTTCTTTTGTGTTTTGAACTTCTTCTGTGTTTTCCATTTATTCTGTGTTTTACGCTTCTTCTGTGTTTTGAACTTCTTCTGTATTTTCCACTTCTTCTGCGTTTTCCATTTCTTCTGTGTTTTACGCTTCTTCTGTGTTTTCCGCTTTTTCTGTGTTTTGAACTTCTTCTGTGTTTTCCACTTCTTCTATGTTTTCCCCTTCTTCTGTGTTTTGCGCTTCTTATCTGTTTTGAACTTTTTCTGTATTTTACGCTTCTTCTGTGTTTTGAGCTACTTTTGTGTTTTATGCTTCTTCTGTGTTTTAAACTTCTTCTGTGTTTTCTGTACATTTAACACACTTATCAAAATAGTTCATTTATTTCTAATATTATTATTATTTGATTGTCGCCAAAATTAATAATCGTGAAGTCCTCTTGACTTAACAATCTCCCCCCTTTTGATGATAACAAATAATCATAGTTTTAGAAAGATAAAAGTGAATGAACGAATATTATTCAGATAATGAATAAGAAGCCAACAACATTATACACATGCATATATAACATGCACATATGAACAAAAATGTTGTTACTATCTTCTTTTCTTGTCTCTGGTCTCCCCATATGCTACTTCTACTCTTCTCCTCTTTTCTTTTACTTCTGCTCTTCTTTCTTCTGCTTCTGCTCTTCTCCTCCTATTTGTTATTAATCAAAACTTTATCGAAGATGCTTCATGATTTTAGAAAACATTCGTTGCATATAAGTTCGGATCAACTTTAGGTCTTGTTCAATTGAAACTCGTAGATAGGTGACTTCCTCATATAGATCACCCACTAAGTCACTTAGATCATCAACCTTAGTATGAATTTCTTCAATCTCCTTAACTAAGGCTTCTTGAGTCAACTGCTGTGAGTGACTAACTTCTTCCACAATAACATTAGGAACTTGTTGAGGTATACTTGATGGATAGCAGTTTGTAGCAATAAGTATTTCTGAAGGTAAGACATCTAAGTCAATAATTTGGATAACACGAGGTTTGCCATATTGTTTGCCTTCAGGGAGATCGAGATCATCAGGTATAGGTAGTTTTGGAATTAGTTTTCCAAGAAGGTGAAGGACATCTTTAATTGAGGATATAAAACTCAAAGGTTGAAAGTGTATAATAAGATGCACAAGAGTCTCTAAGTTGAAACTGATACCTTCAACCCTGATAGTTCTGTACTGTCCTTTTGTTACTCTTCCAACTACCTGAGAAGTTGCATCTGTGGTGAAGCGTCCACAATGACTTCCTGAGGGTTTTGAAATGTGATGTGAAACATAGATTCCTCTTGATTGATTTGTATTACATGCCTTATTTATGTTTCTCACAGCTATCTGTATCTGATCTTCTGTAAGATCATCTGTAGTTCCTTCATGTTACATCTTTTGTTTCCCTTTGTGTTCATTGCGTACAATGTTTGGAAATCTAGGTTGTATATCTGGTATAATCTTGATCAATGTACTATTTCTGACTAGGTAAATAGTATATCGATCATTAGACATCTTCAATAGATACGGTTCTGACTTTTCATCTCTCAGAATACTATATAATCTTCTTTCTTTATGATTTAGAAGATGTATTGATCGATTATTGATCAATATTGGTTCTACTTATACCTTGACTAACCTTTTCGCAGGTTCTCTTATAATAATCGAGCTTCTGCTTCGAACAGGTACCATTTCTTCAATCACCTTTATTCTCAAATCCTCTTTTTGGATAGGTTGAGAAAGACTATGAGATACTAATCTGTGTTCAACTGACTTTGCCTTTTATTGAATATCAATTGTACTACTTTTTTTCTGACTGGTCTTCTGGTTCTTACTTGCTTCTACCAGTCTAGATGAAGGTTGTGGTTGAGATTTCTTCCTTTCAAGCACCAACTTCCTCTTAATTTCTGTTTCTTTAGTCGATTTTGCCGGTTGTTCTTGCAAAAGTAAGACCAAAGATCTAGTAGCCTGTGGTGCTTTCTCTACCTTTTCAGAATCTTCACCAGGAGTCAATCCTTTTCCCCTCTTCTGTTCTTTTTGATGCAAAGTTAATAACCTTGGTGACTTTCTTGATTTTTTGGATTTTTCAGAATCAAGTGTCTCCCTTTTTCTTTTCAACAACACTTGTTTTTCATATAATTTCACCTGACTTTCTTCTATTTATGAAATCGTCTTAGCTTTAATCGATACCTCTGACGATTTATTCTTCTTTTCTTCTATAGACATTCTTCCTATTGATTGAGGTTTCTTCTTTATTGTAGGTGTCACGTTTTTACTCAAACTGCTTTTGACAATATGCTCCCCTCAGTCCTTACTTTTGCTATAGAGGCTGTATCCTCCTTTTCTTGAGACTTCAAACCCATTCTACAGATAGTTGACGCATTGATGATGCTTTTTATATTCATCTTCATTC
>JANSVA010000008.1:22371325-22397389 GCA_025504915.1 Erythroxylum reticulatum | reverse complement strand
AAATATAAATGAATGCTCATGTTTGATATGCTTATAAAGCTACCCAAAAATATAGTCGAACTAACTTAGTTACAAAAGGTAGCTATCTTGGAGTTTGCTAAAGCTTTACAAAGGTCAATAATCTTCTTGTTCTGCACCTGAGGAGTAAAAAAAATGGGTTGAGCTACGAAGCTTAGTAGCTAATATGTTTATAGCCATTGATATCGAGCCACACAATCAAGTATATATATATCATTCTAATCTAGCAACTAAATTATCTACAGTTCTAGCTCAAAGACTCATAGTTAAGGATGTTATCACATAAAGCATATCATGTATATTTAACCATCAAAACATAACACTCAATTGTGTATCATGCTCAACAAATCAAAATGAAATGCACAAACATAATGGCTTGAGAGTTCCATGGATCGAAATAGAAAAACTGATGTTTACACCATAAACTAAATGAGTCCGTTTTTTAGGAGCTCATGTGCCACAAGTGGGCATCCGGGAGAAGGCTTTAAGTCATCATGCATATGAAGAACAAAATGTTAACTCTCTTGCCCAAACAAAAGAAAATTTTGACTCTCAATTCATTTGATCACATGTTCATACTTTTATGTTTCTTGTACTTTTTTCCTCTTTTCATTAATAAAAAATATCGTAACATCTTTCAAGGCCTAACATGATAATAAATCATAATGCATTTTCCAACAATCACAACAATTCAAAATCAAGCAATTAAGCATACACAGACAAGTAAAAAATCAGCCCATCATTCACAATAACTATAAACATATTACCCACTTAATTGTATGTAAATCAAAACTCAAGTTTGCCATTCCTCTTGCTCTTGCATTGCATTCTCTTAGTTTCCTTCAAACAAACAAATTTTCATTCAAACCAATATACAAATAGAAAATCCATAAAGCTTTAATAATAAAAAATTGAGCTTAGACTTAGTCTACCCATGGTTTATATAGGCTAGAATAACTAAGATCTAGTTAAAAATCTATCAAAATAAAAAATGGGTTTCTTAGTTCTCTTCTTTCTCCCTTTATTTCTAGCACAAGAAACTCATTTCTCTAGTTCCTTTTCTACCAAAGCAAGAAGAAAAGATGAAGATTCCATAAGGCTTAGTTGAATCCTCTTCCTTCTTCTTTCTCCTTTCTTCTTTCTACATTTTTTCTTTCTTTCTTCCTAGCTTCTCCAACACACTTCACACACTCTTCACTTCTCCTCTCCTCTTTCTACGTTTTTTCTTTGTTTCCTAGCTTCTCCAACACATTTCTTTTCTCATTTATTCAAGACCTTTTTTTGTCCTTCCAAATTTACCCTTCCACATTTAATGAAATGTCTACTTGTTCCTTTATTATCTTATGTCTATTTCACACTAACTTAATTCTAACATTTCTATTTAATAATTCTAATTTTTATTCATTCTTGCTAAATTAATGGAATAAATTCTAAAATAAATAAATAAATATAAAAATAAAAAATTTTGACATCCAACAAACACAATTACAAAATGATCTAGGTAAGGCTGAAATATCTTATTCATCAATGCCATAAAAGCTATCGAAGCATTTATCAATCCAAATGGCATTATTAAAAACTCAAAATGCTCATATCTGGTCCCGAATGTACTCTTTGGTACATTAGCTTTTGCTATCTTAAGTTGATGGTACCCTGATCTCAAATCCAGTTTGGTAAACACTTGAGCTCCTTGTAATTGATCAAGTAAATCATCAGTCCTCGGTAAAGGATACTTATTCTTCATTGTCACCCAATTCAACTACCTATAATCAGTACATAATCTCAAACTTCCATCCTTCTTCTTCACAAACAACACTGGAGCTCCCCCAAGGTGATACACTGGGCCTAATAAGACCCTTATCCAATAACTCTTGTAACTGGGTCTTAAGTTCCTTAAGTTCCACAGATGCCATCCTATATGGAGGAATCGATATAGAAGCAGTACCTAGAACTAAGTCAATCATAAACTCTGTCTCCCTTTCTAGGGGTCAACTTAGTAATATAGTGGGAAACATATATGGGAGATCCCTAATAATAGGAATATCCCATACTGCCTGTTCATTTTAGGTATCGGTTGCATAGGCTAAATAAGTCTCACATCCACCTCGAATTAGTCTGAGAGCATTCATTGAGGATATCAACCTAGTTGGCACTTATTAACTAACACCTCGAAATATCACCCTTGTTTGATTAGGGGATTCAATAGTCACTTCTTTAGTATAACAATTCATTACCACCTTATGTGCATTAAGCTAGTCTATACCCAATATGAGATCTATCTCCTTCAACTACAATACTATCAAGTCGACCTTCAACTTTGCCTAGTCAATCCTAATGATACACCCTTTACAAACTTCCCCATTCACTGTAGTACTTCCTACTAAAGTACTCGCTTCTAAGCCACATTTCATCACCTCTCTCTCACAATGCAATTTAGATGCTAGAAGTGAAATGAATGAATGTATAGATCCTGGATCTAATAACGTAAATGACTCAAAGTGAAAGACATTTAACATACCTACAACAACATCTGGGGAGTTTTGTTCCTCCTATCTAGTGATGGCAAAGTTTTTGGCTTGAGATTGCGGTTGGTTACTCCACACCTTAGTCCTAACACTAGGACCTGCCGAACTAGTTCTGCTCCATTAGCTCTATTTTACTAGATCGTCATCTCAATTACTAATCTGCCTCTCACTCCAAACTGTGCTCCAAAAGTTATGGGACAGTCTCTAAGTTGATGTTCATAAGAGCCACAGCGTAAACAAGCTCCCGTTAACCTCCAACATTCTCCACTATGTTTCTTTCCATAACGATTATAACTAGGCATTTGTTATGTTTTCCTACCAGATACTTGACCTTTGCCACTACCAGCCTGAATAAAACCACCTCTCAATCTAATTCCCGATTGTCTCGATCTAGTCTATGATCAAAATGATCTATTCTGATGTTTACTAAATCTCTTGCCAGAATCAACTTAGGACTCACCCTGCCACTTCATTCTGAACTCCTGCCTGTACTCTCCTTACCCATCATTCAGTAACTGTTTGATTCGGATTGAGGTAGCTCTTAGCTCAATGAAGCTACTTAAATTGGTAATGGTCCATCTCGTTATGATCTCCATATTCAATCTATCCTCAAATCGCTTACACTTTTCTTCCTCAGTCAGAATTATTGCAGTAGCATACCCCATTAATTCATTAAAACTCACCTTATACTCAACTACAGTAAGATTCCCTTACTTTATTTCCAAAAACTCCTTCATCTTCTTATCCAGGTAAATATTGGGCATATAGTTCTCCTTGAAAACTTTAAGAAAATCTTCCCACTTCAGTCTACAAGGTCAGGTGGAATAGCTAGGAACAATCTTCCACCATTGATAAGCTAGATCTTGAAGTAGCGAGGCTGTATAGTCGAACCTTTCATCGGATTCGTAGTCCATCTAATCAAATACTTGTTCCATTATTTCCAACCATCCTTCTACCTCCTCAGGGTTTGTACCTACATAGAAGTCCATAACCCCCTATTTTCTAAGCTTATCATACCTCCTCTCTCTCCTCTCAAGAATTCTCGAAGGTATTTGTTCAAACAGTAGTACTAGAGACTCTCTATTGGCTCCTATGGACTTAAGGTCAGCTGACTCTGTGACTCGATCTCCCATAGCAGATAACCTATATTAAACAATAATTGTAAGCACTATTTGAGTCTCTCACTAATATCATGTCTAAATGCTCTTATATGTCCCTAAAGATACCAAACCATGCTCTGATACAAAAAATTGTCATGCACCACTACTATAAGGCATATACTAGAACATCCATAGGACATTCAAGAACATACCCTATAAGAATGGCATGTTAGAGCAATCATATTCACTATTATAGCACCATACAGAACATAAGTGATCATAAGTTCAACATTTCTCATTTCACTTCATAAACATCATTTACAACTCATAATCTATATATATACATTACAAAAAAATCTGAGAGTTTTCTGTTCTTTACAAAATATCTAACATGAAATGACATGCTAACATATATAATCTATCTAAACTCCTTAGACATCAACTAACCAGACCTTTGAGCCATTCCTGACTCAAAAATTGATAATAATAGACTGCTACTAGATTGCCTTAGAGCTAAGTCTCCTCAGTACCTTAAAAACTATGTTAAAATTTTGATGAGTCTTGTGAACTCAGTTAGTAAACCATCATCGATATGCTCACTCAAGTCAAAACACAATATCACAAGTATATCACATTAGCTTGAATCAATTCCCATATAGTTTTATATACCAAATCACACTATACATCATATCTCAATAAGCACATTACAATACAAACATGTTATAGATTCTTTTCAAAACAATCCAATCTTTCACCTCGATCATTCATATTATCAACATGTATACAAGGATTGCAGATCACTAAATCAACACAATTCATTACTTTTTTTTTGTTTTTCACAATAATTCATATGTACATAAACATAGCATAGCATTAAATCAACTCAATTTAGTCATTCTTTACAATGATTCACATGATACATGTAAAGATATATGCAATGCACATGAGACTCCACTTTCATTTTTATTTTGTTGAGACCGAGCACCTATTTAATGGTCCTGTATTGATAGCGCGTCATTACGCTAGTCAAAATAAAATAACTAGACCTACTACTATAACAGTGGTGAGTCTAGGTCGAACCCACAGAGAGTGTGTGTAAAGTTTATAAAATGAAATTAGCCGATATTTAGATTTAACGGGGGCTTTGGATTTTTGAGAGAAGAAAATAAAATAAACCTAACTAACCTAATGAAAACAAATTAAAGAAAACATGCAAAAAATGATAAAAGTAGGGAATTCGACAGGGACTCGATTCTTTGGTTCAATCTCAGCTTATACCCTAATTAAGCATATTTCATTAATTTGTTGTTCTCAAACCTCTCCTAGAAATTATTAATCGTGAGTTAATAATTAACCCGAGATTTCCCTTAGGTTTTGTTTAATCAAGATACGATAATTAATTAAACCTAACCACCGAATAACCTAGGATACAATCTCTACATTTAATTAGGCAGTAGCATTATGAACTAGGAAAACTAATTAATTAAGGCAATAACCACATAAGATGCATCATTTAACCTAGTTCATGTTATCCCTAATGATTACAAATTATTAGTCGCTACACATGAATTTCAGCATAAAAATTATAGATTATATCGAAATTCTAGCAATGGATTTGCAATTAAACAATTTAATGAATGCATTAAAATCATATTTTCACAATACCTAATGAGTTCATACACAAATAATCGGACAATAACGAAAATCTAATTATCCATACACAATACCCAAATCAATTAACATATGATAACACAATCAATTTCTAATGAGAGAAAGAAACCACAAAATAATTAAAAAATACTTAACCTAGGTCGACGGTATTTATGTCACCTCTTAAACAACTTCAAGCTGTCTAGCCCTTCATGGTTCTTCCCTGAAAAAATGCTTCAAACCCCAAGTTATAGCCCCATAGAAGACCCCTTTGGTTCTCCTTCACTATGTAATCCCTCTCTTTTTTCGTAGCTCTTCTCCAACTTCTCTAGCCACCAAGCCGTAGCCCACTCTCTGCTATACCTCTCTATTCACGCCTTTCTTCACGCCTCTCAATGTTCCATTGATGGGACAATTTTTATATGGGGGTTTCTAGTCCATGCAACTGTTCACTTAAAACGTCTACATGTGGTAGCTGCTGTCTTTGTTACGCAGACACTTTGTGCATTTAATGCATAACGTCTGTGTTGCGCTTAGGCATTTCCGACTGTGTTGTGTTGTTGCTCTGATCTGCTACATTTTATTCTACTGATTCCTTCTTCTGTTGTCGTTTTGTGCTTCCACATGCTACATGCTTTTAAATTTTTCTTCTTCTTTGTGTTCCATTTGTCTTTTTGCTCCATGAAGACAAGCGAAAATAAATCTTTGAAAAACCCATATTTGGTGCTCTCGTCTCACTTTAATTTCTTTGCTTCCAAATTGTACCTAAAATCATATATGAATTAAAGTGAGTATCCTAAAAAATTTTGTATCATTAATTACTAATTGTAAATGATTAAATATATCAACAATTAAACACATATCAATTTCCCCCAAATTTAGTTTTGTCTGTCCTTGAGAAAAACATCCAAATTAAGCTTAAAAACCTAAAAATTTTACTCAATTCTTATACTTTCCAAGACTATACAATCACAAGCAAAGATGTTAAAAATCATAGCAAGATGTCAACATGCCAAGCATTTACTCATGATCAATCAACATTCATCATCTTCAAAAACTGAGCAATCTAATGTAGACTCGAAAAATGTATTTAACTAAAATATATCCAAGGCTATACTCAACACCATTCATGATCATCACAATCCATAACTTTACATATCATTTCATTTCTCCATCACTAATGTTCACATGAAAAATCACAAATCAAAGAACTTTTTTGGGTTGTAATGTGGGAAAAGGTAAGGTGAGATGTATTTGGGTCAAGTACCATGAAAGTCATCAAAGCTAGTGAAACAAAGCAACACTGATCAAAAACTAGGTACTGTTAGCTATAAAAAATGCAACATTTATATTTCACAACCTCATTTAACTCTCACATACAAACCACACGAAGCATATACTAATCTAAAGGAATCACTCATATAATTTATGCCACAATACATTGAAATCACAATAGTGAACCTTCCAAGACAACATCTACCTTATATTCAACATACTTAAATAATACATTCATTACAACTTTAGGAAGATGCATCAATCATAAACAACTTTTCAACACATATGTAATCCCTCCTTGATGCATTTATTTTAAACAATTTTTTCCTTTTTTTCTTTTTCTTCTTCATTTCTTTTTCATTTTATTTTTTTGCTTTTTTCTTTTCTTTCTTTCTTTGCCTTATAAAATTAAAATAAACTACATCAGCATGGGAATTTCAATGGTAAGACATAATAAAACATCCCAACATTAACCAACCTACATATATATACACCCCCACACTTACACTTTTGTACATCCACAAACTCACCAATCACAAATGTTCCACTAGTTTTATGGCTTGGGTAGGACATTTGGTTAATTATAAAGCATGTAATATGGTTAATAAAAAAAGAAAGGCTAAAGCTCAAAGGGGTTTATCATGGGAAAAATCATGTCAATAGGATAGGTTATTTGGCTAATGTAGTTTATGAAAAACAAAGAATGCCTAATCATGTCCATGTTAATGCATGTGATAAAAATGTGGTCTCGAATAAAAATTCAATGCAAAATCAAGATGTACATGTCATGAAGGTCATACATTATCAAAAGGCAATGAGACTAATATAGATGTGTCAGTCAAATAAGGCTCAAACTTTCACTGGCTTTGTCTACCATAAGTCACTACTCTTCTAAAAATAATGCATATCGACCAATCATAAAAGCAAAAGTTCATGCTAAAGTTGCTATGAAATTCTCTAGTCAATTCACACTCTAATGATGATTATATAATCGTAGAAGCAACAGAAAATGAGAAAAATGTTTGTATCATTTGTTTTATTCTTTCTCTCATTTTGATTGAAAACTTAAAAACAAGTAAAAAAAACATATTTAAAAACACACCTGCATATAAAAAGTAATGTGAAAATGTAAAGGAAAAGAAATTTACTACCCTTGGGTTGCCTCCCAAGAAGCGCCTTTGTTTAAGGTCACTACTTGAATCCTTCTTCTCCTTATGTGACAAAATTGTGATCTTCAGGTGTCACACACGGCTCCTCCATATGAGGTAGTTCTGGACAGGGCCCTAGTTGATCATCATCCTCATTCAGCATCTTCCCAATCATCAGATTCTCAATCCCAACTGAGTCCAAACACTCTGGAAATATCTCAAACTTCTCTTCACCTTTTTCTTCATCATTCAATTCCTCAAATTTATTATGTAAAG
The DNA here is from genome assembly GCA_025504915.1 of Erythroxylum reticulatum. Lineage (NCBI taxonomy): Eukaryota > Viridiplantae > Streptophyta > Magnoliopsida > Malpighiales > Erythroxylaceae > Erythroxylum > Erythroxylum reticulatum. The sequence continues at coordinate 22,389,397 of JANSVA010000008.1, read as the reverse complement.
GTAAAGAGTTAGTCTAAAAAAATAATCATGGACTCAGTACTTACCTCTGAGCTTAAAGATGTGTCCCTTTGCTTCGAGCTCCTTTCTAACTTCTTCAACACAAGCAATTCGTTGATGGTTGACCTTAAAATTCTCAAGCTCCTCATCAATTTGTAAAGTTTCTGCATAAACATCTATTGGGTACACCTCGAGTTGATACAACTGCTGGCGATTGAGCTTTATTTCCATCTGACCCATTAGGTGTTCCATGCTCTTTTAGTTTGTTTTTGTCTCCTATCAGAATTGTTGCAATTGTTGCTACATGTCCTATTGAAATTGCAAATTGTTAACAACAAGATTCTTAATAAGTTTTTCTAAAGATGCACCTAAATTGTGTTGGTTCTCTGAAACTTAAGTGCTAGACCATGTATTTGTTGGAAATTGTCCTCTATCCTTCTGGAATTGCAGAGTATTCTGCTACAATTGCAAAGTAATGGCATTCACAATATTAATCATCACTTATAGTCATGGACCAGAGTTGGGATAGAAGCTTCTGGTCTGTATGAGAATTGTGCTGCATCCTGCAAACTATCATGGAAGTAATTCTGATGATTATCCCATCCATAACAAAACTTAGGTTGATCATTCCAAACATTGTTATAAGATTAAGAATATGAGTCATAAAAGAAATTACTTTCGTCTATATCGAATTTTTTTAAAACATGAAACAAAAAATGAAAAGATCACAAAATAACAGAAAAGAAATTAATTATAAACAAATATATACAAAATACCAACTAAATCACAAACAAAAATTAAAACACCACCTCCCCGATAACGGCACCAAAGATTCACAATTTGTCGTTACAAGAGTCAAAATAAAATAACTAGACCTACTACTATAGTAGTGGTAAGTCTAGGTTGATCCCACAGATAGTGTGTGTAAAGTTTATGAAATGAAATTAACTGGTGTTTAGATTTAATAAGGGGTTTTGGATTTTTGAAAGAAGAAAATAAAATGAAACTAACTAACTTAATGAAACAAATTAAAGCAAATATGTAGAAAATGATAAAAGTGGAGAATTCGGTAAAGACCCGATTCTTTAGTTCAATCTCAGCCTACACCCTAATTAAACATATTTCATTAATTTGTTGTTCTCAAAACCTCTCCTAGCAATTATTAATTGTAAGTTAATAATTAACCTAAGTTTTTCCGTAGGTTTTGTTTGATGAAGATACAATCGTTAATTAAACCTAACCACCGAATAACCTAGGATACAATCTCTAATTTTAATTAGGTAGTAGCATTACAAACTAGGAAAACCAATTAATTAAGGCAACAACCATATACTATGTGTCATTTAACTTAGGTCATGTTATCCCTAATGATTATGAATCATTAGTCGCTATACATGAATTTCAACATAGCAATTATAGATTATATCGAAATTCAAGCAATGGGTTTGCAAGGAAAGGATTCAATGAACGCATTAAAATCATCTTTTCACAATACCCAATAGGTTCAAACACAAATAACTAAAAAATTATGAAAATCTGATTATTGATACACAATACCCAAATCAATTAACATATGATAACATAATCAATTTCTAATGAGAGAAAGAAACAATAAAATAATTAAAAATTACTTAACTCGAGTTTTTAGCGTCGATGATACCTCTGAACTGGCATCGAGATGTTTAGCCCATCATGGGTCTTTCTTGAAAAAATGCTTCAGCCCCTACATTGTTTTGGTTCTCCTTCACTACGTAATCCATCTCTTCTACCGCAACTCTTCTCCATCTTCTCCAGCCACCAAATCGTAGCCCACTCTCTGCGCACCTCTCTATACATGCCTCTTGTCATGCCTCTCACTATTGCATTGATAGGACAATTTTTATATGCGGGTTTCTAGTCCACAAAACTGTTCACTTAAAACCTTCGTAGGCCTCCTTTCTATTATATTCCATGATGTGTTGAACGCAGCTATCTGCGTTACACAGACGCGTTATGCATTTAACACATAACATCTGCATTGCACGAGGGCGTTTCCTAAATTGTGCACACATGTTGCCTGTGTTTAACACACAACACAGTGCATAATGCTTGTTTTTAATGCACAACGTAGTACATAACCCCTGCATTGCATTGCTGCTCTTATTATGCTGCATTTTATTCTCTTGTTTCCTTCTTTTGTTGTCGTTTTGTGCTTCTACATATTGCGTTCTTTTAAATTTTTCTTCTTCTTTATGTTCCATTTTTCTTGTCTTTTACTTAAATTTTTTTTCTTTTTTCTCCGTGAAGATAAGAAAAAATAAATCTTCAGAAAATGACCCATATATAGTGCTCTCGACTCACTTTAATTTCTTTACTTCCAATTTGTACCTAAAATCATATATGAATTAAAGTGAATATCTTAATCATTTTCATATCATTAACCGCTAAGGGTAAATGATTAAATATATCAACAATTAAATACATATCATGTATTCATTGTAGATACCGAGATCATTTTAGATACTATCTCGTACCTATTATAGATACTAGGCTCATTAATTGTTAAGTTGTGGCTCTATATGCCCATATCTGAGCTTTAAGATCTTTTTGACGTTGGTCACTCCGGTCATTACTCATTTATCTTATTAAGCATATCAATGTAATGAAAATACATCAAATCACATATTATGTTATCAATAACTCTCATTCAATATGCACAGTCATATGGCACAATCATCATATCAAAGTCCAGAATTCAACATATAGTTAAGAACACAATTTCTATATTCACATTTAATTTGCAAATAGTTCCAATACAGTCCCAAATATTAAACTCCTCAAACATTTGATGTTCCGGAATTATCACAATCATATCAGTAGTAGTTCAATATCTAACAGTTAATTAAAACCAATTCAAATATAGTGAGTAATCATCTATGTTAACTCATATAATTCAAATAAAAGCATATATATAATTGAGATTACACATGTAGGTCAACTCATAGTGTGCTCCAGATAGCTATTGGCTTGATGGGTCAGTAATGTCTGGAAGTTTTCAATCAATTTGTGCTTCTAAATTATGTAATACACACATATGTACATATTACAAACTTGTTTAATCAAATAAGTACTCAATCATACATATGTATATGTATTATGTTCAATGCATGCTCATTAACTATCTGGGGTATATATCCTTAATCACAAGTCTTGACCATTCATTCATTATAGCTTGCATATATCTAATTTGCAATTAGGTTATTAAGTAAGTTTGATTACTCAAAATTCATCACTCATTCTTTCACTAATCCCTTTTTTTCCTAATGTTTTATATTCACATAATTTCCCAATTATCATTCATTTATACCTTATTCACATTGTTCATATCGTTTGAATCGTATTTGCATTTATAAGAACATCTTTATACCTTTAACAACTCATAAATTTCATATTTAGATACAATGATATTAAACAATCAATTCCTCAAGTTATAACATCCATTAACAACATAAACTTATCACACCTTTAACCAATTAATCAAACATCAATCTAGGTTGATTTTAAACCCCAATCAAGTCCAAATGCATTGAAGTAAAGTAAGTTATCCTTATATGGTTTAACAAGATCACAAAATAGAAATTTTCCTCACAAAGCATTGCCCACGATTGTGGGGTACCTTCCCATGATCGTGACAGAAGCTAATGCATCAGCCCATAGTTGTGGGATGAGTGCCACGATTGCGGACCACTCATTTTCTTGCAATTGCTTTCCAGATTCTTCTCCTTTATTTCAATTTCAAACATCTTCATTATAGTCCATAAATTATGCATCAATTATCCCTTAATTATATGTCAATTCCACACCAATTTTATCTCTAATTATAACTCAAATACATTCATTTGGCAACTTACAACTATTGTTTTTCTTGCATCAAATCAAAATAGAAACTATTATTCATTTGATCATACATATAGTCCTAGTTCTTTCCCATTTCAAGATCACTATATTGACACCTTTCATTAATATAAATTCACCTTCATTATACTTCAAATCCTAATCCAATTCAAGTATCAATTTACAACATAATTCATCATCAACATTATATATAATCCATCCAATTTCATTCATTCTAGGATTTCTATTATAACATGCCATAAAAGCAACACTTTACTTACTTATTTAGCTTCCAAGTCTAGCTCAATTCAACAAGTCTATCTAGCTAACCATGCATGTAAGATCCCCCAAGTAGAAAATGAAAGTAGGATGTTTTCAGCAAAGGTAAAATGATGATAGTAGATTATAACTATCTTTAAGCAGATTTTCTTCTATGGATCTTGTAGTGAGTATGCACAAAATTAAAGCAAGATACAAAATTTAGGAGGGTTTTACTGGTGAGAAGTTAGAAAGAAGAGAAGAATGAACAAAATGAAATTACTCCTAAATAGCATGACTCATCAAATGCTAGGTGTCTCCAAATTAAGTTGGCATATATCCTGAAGCATGTAAGTCATTTGTCCCTTCCTTAAGCTGCCCAAATGTCACCTAGTTATTAGTCCATTTTTCACTCCATAATCGATGCCATTTGTCAATTAATTAGATATGCCAAATGTCGCTCATTTATCTATACCAAATGTCACTCAATTGTAAGCTTAGTCATCCTAATTTTTCATATGTCAATTGTCTTGCCATTCGGCATTTTGCCTAGTCTAAATGTACATTTAATCCATCAATTTTCCAATGGTAACAATAATTTCTGAGTTTAACAATTATAATCCGCCAAACCAAAATTTAAGACATAAACAATACACAATCCACATTATGATCATTTTAAACTTTTCATACCTAGGAATATGTCAATTAAGTGCATATACTATCGTTGTAATGTTTATTAAATCATAATTCATGTGTGTATGCTATTGATATGCATGCAAATGAAATACAATTCATGAATTCTCAATCATATGGATTATATGCAATGGTCTAAGTTTTTAATCCCTTAATTTGAAAAACTAGCTTTTACATCCTCATAAAGAACTTGAGTAACTTAATCTAAAGATTAAGAGGAAACTGCAAAGATTATAAATAGAAGCAAGAACTACTTCAAAAGTAGAACCAGAACCTGAATCCAAAGAAATGATGGCAAATTTGAGAACACTAAGGAAGTTGGCTGCACAAGACCTAACCTATATACCTTTATGCATTACATTTTCAAATTTTACTAAGCATGTTACTTTTAAGCTTAAGTGGGATTAATACATTTGTTACCTAGTTTCATAGTCTTGTAGGCGAGGATGCACATAAGCATCTCAAGGAGCTCGATATGGTTTGTCTCAATATGAAGCCTCCAGGAGTGACAGACGAGCAAATCATGTTGAGGGCTTTCAGGTTCTCACTAAAAGCCACAGCGAAGGATTGGTTGTTCGATTTACCTACTGGGAGTGTGAATACATGGCTAGAGATGAAGAGATTATTTTTGAAAAAAATGTTTTCTAGTATCAAAGTCAAAAAGTATTCAAAAGGAAATTTGTGGCATAAAGCAGCACTATGGAGAGTCTTTTTATGAGTATTAGGAGCAGTTTAAGAAGTTTTGTGCTAGTTGTCCTCACCATAGCATTCTAGAGTAACTTCTTATCTAGTATTTCTATAAAGGATGCCATCCTATATGGAGGAATCGATATAAAAGTAGTACATAGAACTAAGTCAATCATAAACTCTGTCTCCCTTTTTAGGGGTAAACTCTATAATTCAATGGGAAACACATATGGGAGATCCTTAACAATGGGAATATCTTGAACTGCCTCTTCAGTTTAAGTATCAATTACTTCAGCTAAATACGCCTCACATCCATCTCGAATCAGTCTAAGAGCATTCATTGAGGATATCAACCTAGCTGGCAATGCTTGACTAACACCTCGAAATATCACCCTTGGTTGATTAGGAGATTCAATAGTCACTTCCTTAGTTTAATAATTCATTACCGCCCTATGTGCAGTAAGCCAGTCCATACCCCATATGAGATTTATCTCCTTTAACTGCAATACTATCAAGTCAACCTTCAACTTTGCCTGATCAATCCTAATGATACACCCTTTACAGACTTCCCCATTCACTATTGTACTTCCTACTAAAGTACTCACTTCTAAGCCACATGTCATCACCTCTCTCTCACAATCTAGTTTAGATGCTAGATGTGGTGCAATGAATGCATTTGTAGATCTTGGATCTAATAACACAAATACCTCAAACTAAAAAACATTTAACACACTATAACAACATATAGTATTTCTATGAAGGATTGCTACTGATGGACAAGAGTTTGGTTGATGCAGCGAGTAGTTAGGCACTATGTAAGAAAAATCCCATCAAACCCAGGATTCTACTTGAGCGAATGGCCTCTAACACTCAACAATTTGGCAGTTACAACGACGTTCGACATGTAAATAAGGTAAGCATTTCATCTATCAAACATTGTTTCGATGAGCTAACATCTTTTGTTAAAAAGAATACAATTGGATAGACACAAGTAAAAGCATGCATAATATGTACAAACACGAGCCATTCGACTGTTGAGTGTCCAACACTACAAGAGTGAAGTATAGAGTATGTGAATATTGAAGGAGGGAACTTTCCTAATTAATACTACCTGTACTCGCATACGTATAACGCAAGCTTAAGGGATTGTTCTAACTTGAGTTATAGAGGGAGCAGGTAGCAGAATTACTTCCAAAATCGTTCATAAGGATCACAACAATTTCTGCTAAAGCCACAAAGAGCACAAAGAGCCTCCTCTTCTAGCTCAGGTACAGCCTAGATCAAATTATCAATACTTCTACTACTAAAGATCTTCAGTTTCAACAAGGTATGTAGTAGCTTCAACAGAATATTTAGCACTTTCAACAAGTTGCGACAGCTTCATCAAGTTATGCAACAACTTTGGTAGGAGACAAAATCAAGCATATATAACATCAAAAACCAAATAGGTTAGATGGTAAGGAGGCTCAATCGTCTAGAAGCATAAAGTGGAGTAAAGCTACCATCTTAACCCAAGGTGAATTAGAAGAACATAAGTGATATAACACTGAGGAGCAGAGAGGAGATAAAGGGTTTCAAGAGAACTCTACCAAGGATTACCAAGGATGAAGAAATCAAAAAGGAGTTGGAAAAGGAAGAAAAACCTTCATCGAGTATCGAAAGCCTTAATATCATTACAAATAATCCCCCACCTTTTCCTAACAGATTGATAAGACCTAACAAGGAGGAGAAAGGCAAGGAGATATTAGAGACTTTCTGAAAAGTGGAAGTGAACATACCTTTGCTCGATACAATTAAGCAAGTATCTAAGTATGCTAAATTCCTCAAAGAACTATATAAGCATAAAAGAAAGTTGAGAGGTGATGAAAATGTGATGATGGGTGAGAATGTATCTGTAATTTTTAAAAATAAGATAACTCCAAAATGAGAAGATCTAGGTATGTTCAACATTCCCTACAAAATTGGTAACACTATGATTATAGAGCTATATTGGATTTGGGAGCTTCAATTAGTTTTATACCTTATTCAATTTATGCTTCCTTGAATTTAGGTCCTTTGAAAGAAACAAGTGTTATAATATAAATAGTTGATTGCACTGACACTTACCCTGATGGTGTAATTAAGGATGTTTTGGTGCAGGTGATAAGTTAGTGTTTCCTATAGATTTTTATGATGTTGATATAATGATGATACTTCATACAATCGAATAACTATCTTATTGGGAGACCATTTCTCAATATGTCTCATACTAAAATAGATGTTCATTAGGGCACCATAACGATGGAATTTGATGGGGAAGTGATTCATTTTAATATTTTTGATACCGTGAACCTTCCTAATGATCATTTTATTTTCTCTATTGATGTGATTGATCCTCTGGTGTAGGAAATGTTTAAATTGAGTTTTAAATATCATTTAGAAATAGTTTTAATTAAGCATATGGAATCAGAAGGAAATAATGATATTAAAGTGGGAGAAGAGCTGATTGAGATGGCAGCTACTTTGAAATCATTGGAGCACTCTCCAAAAAGTTATGATTTTGCTCTATGAAGTTATACAAATCTCAATAGAAGTTATTACCTTCTGATATGCAAACACCTGAATTGGAACTAAAGACACTCCCCACACACCTCAAGTATACCTATTTAAGAGATATGTAAACTCTCCTAATTATAATTTCAGTGGAGTTGACAGATCAAAAAGATAGGCTGGTTCTAATGTTCAGAGAGCATAAGAAGGCCATCATATGGAAGATCACAAATATCCAAGGAATAAGCCTTACTATATGCATTCATCGCATTTTTTTAAGGAGGATCCAAAGTCTAAAAAACAAGCTCAACGTGAAGTTATGAAGAAGCAAATGCTGAAGCTTCTCAATGCTAGGGTTGTTTACCCAATCTCCAATAGTAAGTGGGTAAGTCCTGTTCAGGTGGTTCTAGAAAAAGTTTGGAATTATAGTTGTGACCAATTAAGATGGTGAGTTAGTTCCCACCTGAGTGCAAACCGGGTGGCAAGTTTGTATTAGCTATAGGAAATTGAACTCAGTGACTCATAAAGACCATTTCCCCTTCCCTTTATTAATCAGATACTTGAGAGATTAGCTGATTATGAATATTATTGTTTTCTATATGGCTTTTAAGGTTTTTGGATCTCGATTATACCGAAAGATCAAGAAAAGACCTCCTTTATATGCCCATTAGGTACATTTGCTTAACAAAGGATTCTATTTGGATTATGTAATGCACCTGCCACATTCCAAAGATGTATGGTGAACATTTTTTCTGAGCATGTTGAGATGATCATAAAGGTAGTCATGGATGATTTTAGTGTTTGTGGTTCTTCCTTTGACAAATGCCTTGAGAATCTTGAAATTATCTTGGAACAATGCATTGAAACTAACCTTGTGTTGTGTTGAGCAAATTTTTATCTATTTAAAACCCCTCAAATTATCACAAGTGCATAGGTCATGATTTGTAGCATATGACGTGTCAATCCCTCGAGGATTTAGTGAACTAATGAAATTCTAAGTTTTCTAAGGCCTAAAGGACTATTAAAATGAAAATAATAAAATTAAATAAAAAAGTAAATATGTGAATATGGAATGATAGAAACAAGAATTCTATATTAAGCAAGGAAATTAAATTGAGCATCACCAAACTTACAATGGGAATCACACAAGAAGAGTTTCCAAATTATGAGTGAGGGGATTTTTCCTATCATTAATGTTAATTTAGTCTTTTATGTGTTATTATGGTGTCAGTTCTAGACTAACGTAGGGTGGATTACCCTTCTAAAATCCCAAAAGATTAAACATCAACTTACCTTGAATCTTCACCTAACAATGATTTTCTTGACTCTAATGGAAGCTTTAACCTTCTGCTTCCTTTTTCCCTTCTTGATCACTCTCAAAACCCCTCTTGAAGGTTAAGAAAAGTTGAAACCTGTGTTTTCTTCTGTCTCCCCTTTCTTCTCTACCGAACTCTCTCCTTTCTCTCTTATTTTTATGCTTTCTCTCTTCTTTTCTTCCTCACTCACATTTTTGGCTTTTAAAATGCAAGCTAATAAATTCCTCTTCCCATCTTACCCCTCCTTCAAAGCCTTAAAGCCTTCCCACTTAAGTGATCTCCCCAAAATACCCCTTATGTAACTTATCACTTTAACTTTAATTCAATACACGTATATAACATAATCTCATTAACATTAACATGCTAATTAACTCCAACATGCATTAGTTTAGCAAAACCCCAAAATAATCTAGTCATGCTTATTTATTAAGAAAAAAAATTGGGGGCCAACATGAGGTATACTTTCTTAGGTAAGGACCACACCCTACCAATCATCATATCTAACTCATTGGATTTTGAGCAAGAAAATAAAGTGGTAGAGACTATTAGGAAGCGGATGAAACCCATAGTGTGTCAAATTGCTGATATTAGGGAGAGCCCTAATGTGGTGATGCATAGGATTAACCTTAAGGAAGGATGCAAAACTGTGAGGGAGAAACAAAGAAGGTTAAATCCACACATACAAAAGATTGTGAAGAATGAAGTATTGAAGCTCTTAGATGTGAAGATTCTTTAACTCATTTTAGATAGTGAGTGGGTGAGTCCTGTGCAGTGTGTGCCTAAAAAAGGAGGCATGATAATGGTGGAAAATGAAAAAGGTGAACAGATTTCTACTAAGACCATCATGAGTTGGAGAGTTTGTATTGATTTCAGGAAGCTTAACTTGGCCACTAAGAAAGACCATTTTTGTTTACCTTTTATAGACCAAATGATTAAGAGGGTTATTGGCCATGCATTTTATTATTTTCTTGATGGATATTCAGGTTACAATCAGGTGTTCATATACCCACCGGATTAAGAAAAGACCACTTTCACTTGTCCTTATGAGACTTTCGCTTATCGAAGGACGCCTTTTGGGTTATACAATGCACCTACCATATTCCAAAGGTACATGATGGACATTTTTGCGAACATAGAGGTATTTATGAATGACTTCTCTATCTTTTGATATTTTTTTATGAATGTTTGTTTAATTTAAACAAAGTGATTTAAAGATGTGAGAAGTCTCATCTAGTTCTAAACTGGGAGAAGTGTCATTTCAAGGTCTAAGAGGGGATTGTATTGGACCATAGGATCTTAAGCAAAGGGATTGAAATGGATCGAGCAAAGACCGAAGTGATTGAAAAGTTACCCGCTCCTACTGATATTAAGGGAATCCGAGCTTTCGTTGGTCATACGAGGTTCTACAGATGGTTCATCAAGGATTTTCCCTTATTTCTAGACCCTTAACCCATTTGTTAGTAAAAGATGTTCCTTTTATGTTTACTAATGTTTGCTTGGATGTTTTTAATAGGTTGAAGAAGGCACTCACAACAATACCTATCTTGACAACATCGAATTGGTCAATTCCTTTCAAGATTATGTTTGATGCAAGTGACCGCGAAGTAGAGTGTGCACTTAGATAATAGAAGGAGAAGAAACTACATGTTATCTACTATACGAGGAAGACCTTGACAGGTGCACAACTGAACTACACCACTATGGCAAAAGATTTTCTTATAGTAGTCTTTGCATATGAGAAATTTCACTCTCATCTTTTAGGCTCACATGTTATTATCTTTACAGATCATGCAATGTTGCATTATCTCTTTTCAAAGAAGGATGCCAAGGCTAGGCTTATCAGATGGGTACTTTTACTCTAAGAGTTCAACCTTGAGATTAAAGAAAAGAAAGGAGAAAAAACCATTATAATAGACCACGGATCAAGACTTGAAGGGGAACATAAAGAAGAAGAATTGGAAATTGAGGAGTGCTTCCCTGATGAAGCCTTAATGATGGTAGAAACCCTTTTTCATCCTTAGTTTGTAGATATTACAAATCATCTCTTAGGTAGTGTTCTTCCCTCTAACCTTTCTTATCAACAAAGGAAATGTTTCTTATTCCAGTGTTCTCGTTACATTTGGTACGAACCCATACTGTATAAGATTTGGACTTACAGTGTGATTCGCAGGTGTGTCCTTGAAGTATTGATGCAATGTCATATTTCTATTTATGCAGGGCACTATGGAGCAAATAAGACAGTTACTTCGGTCTTAGAGAGTGGATTCTACTAGCCTTGTTTAAGGATGCTTGAAATTTTATGCTGAAGTGTGATAGGTGCCAACGAGTGGGCAATATATCAAAGAGGGATCAAACATTGTGGAGGTGGAGATATTTGATGTGTGGGGCTTGGATTTCATAGGACCATTCCCATCCTCCCTAGGTAACAAGTATACCTTAGTTGGAGTGGATAATATTTCTAGGTGGGTTGAAGTTATGGCTACTCTAACAAACGATGGTAAGGTGGTTCAACATTTCATCAAGAGGATATTCACTCGATTTGGGGTGCCAAGGGCAATTATAAGTGACTGGGGTAGTCATTTTTGTAATAAGCTATTTGAAGTTCTTTTGAAGAAGTATAATGTTCACCATATAGTGGATACCCTATATCATCCATAAACTAGTAGCCAAGTGGAGGTGATGAATCGACAGTTGAAGAAGATTTTTAAAAAGGTAGTGATCACCTTAAGAAAAGACTGGGCTTTAAAGTTGGAGGACACATTTTGGTCATATAGAATAGCTTTCAAGACACCTATAGGTACTACTCCTTATATACTTATGTATGGTTAGGCTTGCCATTTACCCTTGGAGTTGGAGCATAGGGCTTATTGGGGAATAAAGAAATTGACCATGGATTGAAAACTTGCAGGCGAGAAGAGGTTGCTACAAATTGATGAATTAGAAGAGTTGAGATTTGATGCTTATGAAAATGCCAAGTTGTACAAGGAGAAAGTTAAGAAGTGGCATGATGCTCACATCAAGAAGAAGGAGTTTAACAGTGGGGATTTAGTGCTTCTATACAATTTAATACTTCACTTATTTCTTGGAAAGCTCAAATCAACATGGAGTGGACCTTTTAAGGTACTTCAAGGATTTGATAATGGAGAAATAGAATTGTAGAATACCAAGGGTGAAGCCTTTAAGGTCAATGGAAATTCTTTGCACTCTTTACATTAGAGGAGGTCTCTCTCCTACAAGTGAAGTGATTTCTTACCTTTCCCTTACTCTTCTTGATTAAATTAAACTTTGGTCAAGCTTATGACCTTAAATGAAGCATGTTTGGTTAGTTCTTAAGTTGTTTAAGTCGTTGCTACTTGGGTTTCAATTTGTTTCTTGATTTAATCTTGTCTTTTCTTGAGTTTGAGTGTTGTTTTATTGAGTTTTATTATAGTTTTTTATGTTAAAATTTGAATTTTCAAGTTTGGAGTGACTTAAAACCAATTTGGGAGCCATTTAGAGTGAGCTAGGACAAGTTTGAGTGAAACCCCCTGTCACCCTCCAGCCATCAAAAGTACACACAGAACCTTCAGCCATCAGGGGTGCACTATCATACACTAACATGATCGTGACAAAACCATCTAGCCACTAGGGGTGCGCAATTGTGCACCATCACGATCGTGTAGGACGAGTAGCATATCTCACCCACACCCTTTAAAACCTTAAAACACATCTTCTCTCTCTCTTCCTTATGCCCCTCTCTCTAGTTTCGACCCTCATAAGCTTTCTTCAAGAGATTTGCTCATTTTCTTCCAAGTTTTCACTAAATCTTGTAAGTTTGGTTAGGTTTTTCATCAAAACCTTCATATTTGTGTAGATTTGTGTTGTTTTTCCTTTTCTTTTCCCCTCCTTCCCTCCATTTCTACAGGTTTCTCTCTCTAGGGGCTATATGTGTTCCTTCTTGAAACTTATCATGTTTCTTTTGTGATTTTTGCAAGTTTTCACGCCATTATGCCTCCAAAAACCAAGACCCTTTGTAAAAAACTTGTTGGACCCATCTAATCTAAGGTGGGAGGTCGAAACGCTATAGACATTGCAGCTGACTATGATACTCCTGTTCCCATTTATTCGAAGGAGGAAGGTGATAGGTATGTTCTTCTCAAAACTAGAACCATTCATACATCACGATATTTGGATTTTGATATGTTAGAAGAAATAGGGTTGAAGGATAAATTGCTGAAAGTGTATAGTAAAGGTGGTTAGGGACACTATATGCATATGGATTACCCTTTTTTTTTTAAACTAACACTTGATTTTTTTGCACTTCCTTGAGGTTTGAATATAGTTAACCTAGTAAATTCTGGTTTAGACTATAAGGCCAAGCTCGTAGCTTGGATGAGAAGTTATTATGCCAACTCTTTGGTTTTCCTAAGCCACAGGTAGAAGATTCCCATCAAGACTTCTCATTTACCATTTATTGGAAGTGATTAACTAACTTGCCTGATTTTAATGCTCACAATGCATCGAATGCTCACATTCTTAGTTATGAGCGGTAGGTTTTGCAGAAATTCATAAGTTATGCTTTGTTTTCCAAAACTCAAAGCAACAAATGCTCCACTAGGGAGTTGTTTTTATTATGGAGCTTAGATGAAATAAAATTAAGTCGTTCTCTTATTTTTCTCAATCTTTGTTCCAATATGTGGCAAGGAAGGCATCATCTATAGGAATGGGGTATTTAGCCACTGTGTTGGATCAGCATTTTAAGATTGATCTTACTGGACTAACCCCTATTTCTTGTGAGTATTTTGATGCACCGTACCTAAAACTTACAGAGATACTACTGCACCACAATATAGACTATAGTCAATCACAGGTTTTCAAGTAGAGCTTCAAGTTCTAGACTTTCTCCAGAGTCATATGAATCAAATGAGGAATCAGAAGGGCTAATAGGTTGGGAGAAAGCATACACACTTCTAGCTGACAACAATAAAAAGACATAATAGCAGCTCAATTAAATGAATGAGCAAATACAACTGATAGCCCGCCAAGAGCGATAACTAAAAAAGAAAATCCACAAGTATGAGGAGATGCATGGACTCCACATTCCATCTCCAAACCAATTGCCTCAGCCCTCTCTATAAGCTTTCTAAACTTCCTCTTTTTTATTTTTGTTTTTTTTATTTGTTTATTTGTTTCTAGTTCTTTTGTGATTGTTACATTGATACTTGTTTTGTGTTGTGGTTTTTGGCCTTAGTAATTGTGTTCTTTGTTTGTAGTTATCCCATCACAAATTGAGGATAATGTGTCCTTCAAGTGTGGGAAGGTAGCTTGGTAGCTAATTATTCTATGTTTGTGTTTGCATTGCATTTTCGCATGTCTTGTAGGTTGCATATTAGATTGCTAGTTCTAGGTTTATCATTTTCCCTACATTTGAATCTTTGAGATAGAAGTTATTTCCTTGAGATTCTATCATAGTGGTCGGAATAGGATTTAGTCACATGCTTGAAGATTGAATTTGGCTACTTAGGTTAAATATGAATCGTGAAGATTGGTTTAAGTAGGTTACTTAGGCTTACTCAGAAATTGATATTTAACTGATTAGGTGATCTATAAAAACATGATGGATTTTCATTTGAGCCTAAGTGAGGAGTTAAGCCTATGACTCTTTTCCATAGTCATATCATTTCCTTGATTGTGAAATACTCCTATAGGTAGTACCTCTAGAACTTGCCCTGAACTAATTTGAATCTACTAGATGCATATTAAATAGAAGTGATTAAGGCCCTCGTTTTTTTCAGCCCTTGACTTAAATGAACAACCTATGTCATTGTCCCTTACAAACCCTTTGAAACTTTGATTTTTTTCTAGAAAATGCCTCATTTTAAACCTTAAACCCTATTAGCCTAACCTATCATAAGTTTAACAAAGTGCTAAGTTTGCATTAGTTTAGGATTCCTGACTACAATTTTTTCTAAGATGTTTTAAGTGGCTTTCTTTGTACCTATACTTTTAGAGCACATTACATCTAGTTGCTAATATTAGTTTGTGTTTCTTTATTATTTTTCAAAAAAAATAGAAAAGGAGAAAACAAAAAGAAAGGGAAAGGAAAAAAAGGAAAAGAATAACATATAGTAGAAATAATAAGTACGAAGTAGTTAGTTATATCCATTGGCATGTCTCAAAAATCATTTTTTGTGTCCCTTTGCATACTTAGTATTCTATGAGTGCTTGTGATGAGCCCTCAAACCCTTTTGACATACCTTAAACCTTATCCTCATTACAACCCTTAATAAAGTCCTTTCGATCTATTTGTACATGTAATCACTATAGAGAAGAATTGGTGTATTTGCAAGCCTATGGTAGTGTTCTTTCCTATAGGGAGTCTTGAGTGAAACACTAACCTTAAACACTTGAGTGAAATGAGCGAATTCTGTGAGGAAGATCCATATTTTGTCTATACTTGCCTTTTATTGATAATGTCATAACTTGAGCTTCTTTATGTATACCAATAAAAACTAGTCATAATGTGAGTAGTAATTGGACATTCGAGTGGCGAAGTTTGAAAGATTGCATACTCTTAATCTTTGTGATGATGAATTGATAGAATGGATTGGTGTCGTTTGATTTTCCTTAAGGACAGGCAAAGGTTTAAATATGGGAAGGTTGACAAGTTTCCTTTTAGGTTATGTTTCTAGTGTGTTTTCATGAGTTTTAAGTGCTTCTTTATATGTTTTAGTTCTAGTTTATTTGATCTTTAGCATCTTTTGCATCTTTTCTTGATCTTTGAAGTGTTTAGTTGTTTCTTTACATTATCTAGTGTTTGAAGGTAGTTTTGGAGCCTATTTTTAGGATGGATTGATGCACCTTGTTGATGAATTGTGCAGGTATCAGATTTGCATCTCTAGATATGGTACAGGTGATTTCATGGCACCACTGGGCAAACTTAGAGAATTCTGATGACGATGAAATATGGTGTAGATGAAGGACAATGTGTGTGGAGCTTGCAGTTGAAATTTCAAGTCAATTGGAGTTCCAGAGAAGAAGTTATGGCCAAAAGAGTGAAGAGTGAAGAGTGAAGAGTGCAGAAAGCTATCAGACAACAGTGCACGATCATGCAGCTACTAGATGACCACCTCTCTGTCCGGATGGTGCCTATGTATGATCATGCAAATACCATATTACTATCTCTCTGTCACCCTTATGCTTGAGCATGAGGGTGATAGGCAGAACTTCCCCAGATCAAGTTAAACACGGGATTTTAAGTAGTTTGACCCTCCCTTTGACATATATAAAGACTCTAAAGCCTATGAGTCTCCATCAATCAAATCACACACCAAAAATAGAAAAAGTGAATTTTTGAGGCTAGCCAAAGAAGGGAAACATAAAATATACCTAGGAAAAGTGGTGACAACATCAAGATTTAGAATTTTTCCAGCTTTTTAAAGTAGAAAGAAGGAGTTCTTGACTTTACCCATCTTTTATTCTTTTCTCTTTATGACTTTTAGTGTGAAAAACATGGATTTTATTGGATTGGTCATGATTATGAGTAGCTAAACACCTTGTAGGAGTTGTTCTTGAACTATTTCTAGAACTCTTGTTTTTTGAATATAATGAAAGATGTTTTGTGATATTTATTGTGCTTATACCATACAATAGACCGAGAGGGTGAGTGTGGATATTTGAGTTGGGTAGTGTAACAAGAGTTAGCTCCCAATGGACCTACTAAATATTTAGGTTTTTCAAATAGTTGAAGAGAGATCTTAGTTGTTTACTGAAAATCACCTATAGGAGTGCTTAAAATCTTATTGAAGGATTAGGAGAAGTTGGTAAGTCTAGAGATAGCATAACTAATTCTAATCCATTCAATTAGGGTTAGCTAATTATACCTTGAGAAAGGGTAATTGAACATTAGAAAATCTTAGGTCAAGCATAATGGGATCAAGAACACAAGAGGAAAGCAAATAAGGATAGAGTAACTACTAATTTTAAACCTTGGCCATCAAATTACTGCACTTTGCCTTAAGTGGTTGTTCATTGCTAGTTTAATTAATTTTCATTTAATTTCTAGTTTTTAATCTTTGAAATCATTTTCTTAAACAAAGCTTAACCTAAATTGAGTGGTTTCTAACATCAATCTCTGTGGGACTATATTTGTTTTTAACTTCAAGTAATGACCCATATAGTGTGATTTTTGATGTAAAACTAATAGTTTGGTTTATGAACGAAAAATCATTTGCAAAGTTATACCTAGAGGTGTTTTTGAATCACATGGAAAAGAAGAACAGAGAATTGAAAGTGAAGCGTTTCAAGAAGATGTTTATGAAATAAATGCATCTATTACATATGACGAGAATGAACCTTTAAATGATCTAAATAATGAATATATTGAAATTTCATCTAGAGATGATGAGGAGGGAGATCTAGAGATGATGAGGAGGGAGAGAGATCTAAAGAGGAGCTTGAGTTTTATTCTAATTCTTCTAAAACAGAAGATGATGATGATTTTTATTTACAATTAGGTGTTGATAGTGATTAATTTTTTTTGTAAGAGAATATTATATTCAACTAATTAATTATTTCCTTTTCAATATATTGTGTGAAATATTGAATTGAAATTATTATTTTTTTAGAATAATCAATAAAATAAGAATTTCAGGTTGAAATATACCACTAGAGAAAACAGGATATGATGCGACCAAGGTTCAGACAACGATTTGGAGCCAGTTACTGTCAAGGTGAAGCA
>JANSVA010000008.1:22338446-22356312 GCA_025504915.1 Erythroxylum reticulatum | reverse complement strand
AAAAATAAAATCAATAAATTTTATTCATTTCAATCAAATTAAAATAAATCAATATAACTAAGTAACACCTTTCTTAATTATTTAAGACAACACTTTTCATAATTTTAAAGAGTCTAATTAATTAATTTAATTCTAATTGAAAATAATTAATTCTAATTTTAGAAATTATTTCTCTAAAATTAGTTAGAAATCACTTTAACTATTAATGTTAATCATATTAAGAAAATAACTATTTTAATTTTGGAATGGGTTTTAGATTTTAAAATAATTTTAAAATTACGATTGAAACTTAACTAAATTAAGGACGTGTGTCAAACGAAATGGTAGTTGTTGCTATCCGCTCCAATAACGAATCACAAAAGGAGAGAAGGAGATGAATAATCATTTGCCCATTAGTATGAAACATTTTTTTTTCAAAGTTAAATCCCCGAATGCGAAATCAAGTTTGTTAAATCATCAAGGATTTTAGCTACTATGAGTCAGACTCAATAAAATTGGCATAATATGAGAGAAAATGTCATAATATGAGATTAAAGTTAGGAATCACCAAAAAAAAAAAAAGATAAGATAAAATTCAAAATTTGTTATCTTTCTTCTAAGTCACAGGAATATTTTGATGAGTTCCTTAAAGAGAGTTATCTTGCACTCCAAGAGGATTTGCGATATGTCAAACCCTAATAAGATTCTTTGCTTTGCATCACTAACCAAGATAGGATGTCGCTACAAAAAACCAGGCTTTGCTACACTCAGCCAAGGTTCGCTGGTGTATCAACTTGATATTGCAATAATTTCTTAGATCTGTTAGCACATCCCTAAGGATTAGACACACTTTTTAGAGGTCAGTGGACAACTCACGTACCACTTTAATGGGCTAACAAACCAGAGATTTCTTGTCAACATTATTCCTTAATTAAAATAACTTAATTTAGTAATATTACTTTAATACAAAATGTAAATAAGTTGTCTTTTTCTTTGTTTATGTCACACTTAAACTTGTGTCCAAACAATCTTTATTCAAGGTTTAGGATATCTTTATCCTCGTTACCAAACACTACTTATTCTAACTAAGGAATGACTTTATCCTTGTGATTAGAGAAACTCATTCCTAAACCTGCTTTGAAGCACCCTTCTTCATCTTATTTTCTTAAAATCCTAACAATACTAATTTAAACCTTAGTAGCCATAAAGAAGTTGCAGCTTCTGCCATCCTTCTCTAAGGCTACCACCACCGAGGCTAGCTCCATCCGTAAGTTGCTCACGGTGGCTCCTCTAATGTCGCACCTATAGCTTACATCGTTGCCACATTGCCACTGACAGTCTCATTCATCCACCAGCACGACATTGCTTCTCTAGCTGGATGCTGCAAGACTGAAGTCGCCACTAGCGCTGCCGCCTACTGCACGTATAGCTGTCGTATGCCTGTTTGTGTCACCTGCATCTCGCTCCTCCAACCAATTGCCGCAAGAAGCTACCACCAGTGGAGACCAGTCGTGCCTCTAGATCGCTGACACCTCCTCACCTATGTCCGTGCCGTATGCTAACGCCTACTATTGTTTCACGACAGCCAGTGACAACTCCCCTTGCCTTATCTTCGCCGCTGGCATTTGATGCTTACTTCCGCCGCCAATAATTGCAACTAACAACAGCAAAGCTCAAAATTAACGCTCAAAATGCAACCAAACTCCAGGTAACAAGGCATACTTTTACAAACCCAATTCTTCAAGTTGCCATTAATCATCAAAAACCAAAAATGGATGTTTTCTATAACTGACTGGCTTTTTCAATAAAATACCAAAATAATTCTGGAGTTTGGCTTTTGGATTTCTAGTTATAATTTCAATTCTAAATTTAATTTAGGGTTTCAAAATTTTAAATCTGAACTTTTCAGATTAATGTCAATAAGATCTTTATCTTATTTTTAAGGTTTATGATTTCAATTCCATAATTTAATATTATCATCATCAATCAAATAATTTAATTTAATTATATAATTAAAGTTGACTTTGATATCACAATTGAAAAATTAGATACTGATCCAATCCCACATGCAACGGAATAATTACGAAACTTTTTCATATTTTGATTTCTGAAAAGTCATGATCACTAAAATTCTATAAATTGATTAATATATAAATCGTAATAAAGTAATAATCATAATTCAAATCTTATCCAAAAGATTAATCATATTCTTGTTGTATTCCTATAATCATTTTCAAAACTAGCTCATCTCAACCACTGTAGCCACCAAAATATTTGGTCTCTAACAGTATCTACAGAATGAGTTGAGAGAATTATAACTGCTGTAGAGAGGATTATGCAAGGAGTACTAGCCTCATTAAGGCTTAAGCCCATTTATAATAGGTATTAGACATTTTACTAATTTAATTGAAATTAAATACCCACTATGCGTAAATAAGATTTAATATATAATATTGATCCTTATTTATTAAAATCTTATACTTAATTATACAATTTCTTAAAACTTTACAATTAAGTCTAAATTTATTAAAATATCTTTGCTTTTTTCAACTTGTTCTTTATGAATGACCTGTTAGGTTCCCAAATATGTTGTCAATGCATATAAATTATAACCCTAAATTATATTTAGGATTAGATAAATTAAACTCCTTTAATTTATCTTTAATTATCTAATTAAATAATTTATATTCATATATTAAGATTGACATCTAGTAACACATCACGATCATCCCAATATTTAGCAATATTAAAGTGATTTTAATTAATCTTTTTGTGCATGATTTTTTTATTCAATTCAATCCTTTCATTATACAATGTTCTGATTAAACATAGAGTATGAAATTAATCTCTACTCTATTTTGAGTCCAGTCGTATTAATTCTCTATCATTAGCTATTGATTCAATTAATAATATTTGTAAAATATTTAGAAAAACATCATTGCATTTTGTTCAAGGATTTCCTAAATCAATACTAATCGAGAACAACAAAATATTCTCTTTAATTACTTTAGGATAATAAATCATGTCTTGATTACTCAACTACCGTTATATCAATCGTACTACATTCAATTACTACTGATTGAGCTATTTTTTACTAGAACATGTTATAAAACATAACAATCTTTATACAAGATAACTATGAAAATCTCAAATCAAAGAATTGCTTATACAATCATGACAATCAGAATTTTCATAGACATAAAAGTAATGTCCTAAATAAATTTCTCAAATAGGGTCAGTTCAGTAAGTTTGTTCTTTAACAAACACTTATACGTTTGTTTAAGTATCTTCATATTTTAACTTATGAGAGCGACTACTTCTTAAAAAAAACATAATGTATGCTAGTTTTTTTACATTCAATTAATGTTTAATCTTAATATAACAATGACTAGGAATAACTTAGGGATAATACATAAATACAAAATAAATTTTATAATTGTATTCTCATCATAATTTTATTTGTAACGTATGATTATCTAATGGATTTTATTATACACATTTAAATATTTATAAGTTAAAAAATTACTTTAAATTATTTATTACTAAATTACAACCAACCAATTAGTTGTAGGACATAAACTAATACTTTGTCCATTATAAAGTTACGAAATAAGGAAGATAGTAAGCCAATTATCTGATCAAGCTATCAAAATAGTTGTACAACAGTAATGTTGCAAATCAAGCACAGGACAATTACTTTTACCTACTACTCTTGTAGCCAAATAAGTCAGAATCAACATTTTGATTAATCGGACTCGAGAATAAGCAATCTTGATAGGGTTCAAATTAACCAACTCTAGCCCTGTTCCATACGTCTATGTCTCATTCATCTAGAAATGCCAAGGCGTCCTTGTTACAATACCACCTTTAATATTAGGCTATATTTGGTTAGTCGTAAAGATTTTATTGAAATGAAATAGAATAAAATAATTTATAATAGAATGAAATGTAAATAGATATAATATTAGAAAATTATTGTATGAAAGGAATGAAAGAGTTCATAATGTAATATAGGTGAAATGTCTCTAGATGAAGAGTTTATAATATCATATAGTGTAAAGTTGTTTATCATTTTATATTCCATCCTAAACTCCCCCAAATCAAAGGTTTTTTTTTTTAAAAAAGGAAATGGAATAAATGAAAGAAGAATTAGAGTACATTAGCATAAGGAATACAAATCAGGAAAAAAAAACTACTACAAAGGTAAAAGGAAGAAAATGAGAAGCTGAGTAGCAACATGAAGCCTCAAACAATAGAAAGCACTGAAAGAAGAAATTAAGAAACAAACCCATAGCCCAGCAAACAGCAGATGCCCCCCATACTAAAGTCAGATACGTAACCTTGTGCAAAGATTATAGCTGCAAAAGAGATGGAGATTTTTAGACCATACAATCTTGTGAATAGCAGAGATTAATAAAGAGAGTAGGCTATCTTGAGTCAAATATTTGAGCTGAAAGCGGCGAAGATTCCGTTCTCTCCAAAGCACATAAATACAAGTTCCCAAGACAATCGTAAGAATAGGTTGTCTATACGCTAGTTGAGAAGAAAAGCAAGATGTAATAGCAACCAAATCTGAGGCCGGAGGTGTCCAAGAACAGAGAGCAGTGATAGATGTCCATATAGTGTTGTTGAAGGGACCGACAAAAAATAGGTGAGAGCATGATTCCATATGTAGAGAGCACATGGGGCAAGATTGATCCATTTGCACATAATGAAGACGATTCGCTGTGGAAAGCTTGTTTTGAATGGCCAACTAGAAAATGAAGGAAATCCTCAACATTAAATGAAGGCTCTAAATAGTGGCAGCCCGAGGAACAATGGGTTTAAGGGCACGCAAATTATCACAAGTAAATCTACTAGTCAGATTGGATATAGAAATACCTTTCTAGAAAAAGGCATCTGGCTCTTAAGGATAGGGGGGATAGGCAGGTTAAAGGTGGCAAAGACTTCGAGGAAACTTCCAAGAGTTCCCAGCAATGAAGGACATCATTCGAGTTTTGAGGGGGCACAAAGGATAAGCCCGAGAGAAAGACACCTGATGGATTATAGGGCCACGATTAGACCGGTTATCATACAAGAGAAATACCATCCATCCATGTTTAATTACACAGGAAGTCTCCTGACGGATATCGTCCCGAAGCTTCAAAAGCTGTTTAAGAAAGAAGGAATGTGAAGCTTGCGATTGCATAGCCATATACTAGTCCCTTTAAGAAAATAAACATGGAGCCACTTGATCCACAAAATTGTTCTTATCCTCCAGAAGCCACCAAAACCGTTTAATAATCAAAGAACGGTTAGAAGTTTTAATAGAAAGAATTTTCAAACCTCCTTCTTGCTTTGGATGACAAATATCAGCCCATTTCACCTTAGCTGCAGCAGGGTTGCCATTCGAATGCCTCCATAAAAAGGTGCGAAATAGCTTTTCTATTTCCTTGATAATACTTTGTGATAGGAAGATATGCGAACTCCAATACACATGCAAAGAATTAAGGATTGATTTAATAAGCTGAAGCTTACCCGTGTAGGAAAGCGACTTGTTCACCCAAGACTTAATTCTTTTCTGTATCCTTTCTAAGAGGGGGCGACAATCTGCATAGTTAAGCCTTTTGGTCGACACAGGGAGACCAAGGTAAAGGAGAGGGCAATTTTGCATCTTCCTGCCCGTGACCTCAGTAATGGTGGATTCCAAAGTGAGAGCTTCATGGGACAAAATAAAATGACTCTCACACACGTTGATCTGCAGCCCTGAAATAAGGTGAAAGACATGGAGATCATGCATAAAGATTTGTATAGAATCCAAGTCATCCCTGTAAAATAAAAGAAGATCATCGGCGAAGCATAGGTTAGTGAGACCGAGTTGCTTGCACTTTGTGTGGCATTTAAAGTTAGGGTTGGAGGTAGTCTCTTTCTGATAATAGCATTGATGATCTCCATAGCCATGAGAAATAAATATAGGGAAACAGGATCGCCCTATCGAAGTCCTCGTGCTGCCTTGAAATAAGGGGTAGGGGAGCCATTAATCAAAACTGAAAAAGAAGTTGAGGTAATATAGGTCATAATCCAAGTAATAAATTGAACCGGAAAACCAAAGGCCGCCATCATATCTTGCAAGAAACGCCAATTGATACTATCAAACGCCTTATGGAAATCAATTTTCAAGCTACAATTTAGAGGCTTGTGAGAAGAAGTGTAGCCTTTCAAAGCTCCTATACGATAAGAAAATTATCTCCTATATATCTTCCCAACAAGAAGGCACTTTGATTATCATTAATCAGAGGAGTTAGAACTTTTTTCAATCTATTAGCAAGAATCTTAGAGATCACTTTACAAAGGAAATTAGTGCAAGAGATAGGAAGGTAATTGGTGAAGGTAGAAGGATTTTCCCCTTTCGGGATCAAACATAAGAAGGTGCAGTTATTCTCTTTGAGAAGTATCCTATTACGAAAGATTTCATGTATACCTTCTTTGACAAAACCACCAATAATACTCCAATATTGTTGATAGAAGTAGCCATTAAATCCATCCATCCCAGGAGCTTTCTGGCCATTCATACTAAGGACACAATGCACAATTTTGCTATCATCCGCCGGCTTAGTTAACTACTCCAAATCAGCAGAAGAAACTTGGCGAAGAGCAAGATGATGAAAGTCATAAAGAGAAGAAGTGCGGGTGTCAGTTCCAAGTAAAGAGTTGAAGAATCTGAAGGCCTCTTCCTTAATAATCGACGGATTGTGAAGAACATGACCATTGTGAGAAGTAATAGAATAGATCTTGTTACGGTTCTGTCTGGATAAGTTGAATGGAAGAAGAACAGTGAATAACTATCTCCCTCTTATAGCCAATTAAGTCTAGCTCACTGAAAGGGAGGAGTGGTTATTGACCGCTTGAAGGTAATGGGTAAGAGCTATTTTCTCCTTGGCAAAGAGGTTTTGATTGCCAAGGTCAAGAGATAAAGTGTGCTGCACCTTCGTCAATTCCCCTCTATCAGTATTGACGGCTTCAACAGTTGAGCTTTGAGCAGATTTTAGAAGTTTGAGTTCCTGTTTGATGACTTTCAGTTTCTGTATACACCCAAACTGTATAGTACCCCTGCAACTGTACATAAGTCCATGTCGACAAGCATCTTCAAAACCAAGAGCCTTCGCTAAATAATTGTTAAACCGAAAGGGGTGGTGGATAGCCACGGGTGGAGTCAACTTGGAGACTATGAACGGCGTATGACTTGAAAATAAAGGGTCCATGAACCAAGCTATGCTGCTGAGAAAAGTCTGAATCTAAAGATCATTAATAAGGGCTCGATCAAGCTTCTTGCGAATAAACCACCTACCTTTCTGTTTATTTGATCATGTAAACAGATGCCTAAAGAACTTGAGATCAGATAACCTAAGTTGCTCCAAGCAGTCCAATATATCCGCAGAGTGATTTTGTAAAAAAACGTTACCATGGGCTTCGGAAGAGTATAATGTGGTGTTAAAATCACCACATATGAGCCATGGTTTGGTAATAGTGCAACTGATTTGCCTTAAATTGGTCCATAAATCATGTTGCTGAAAATCAAAATTACTAGCATACACAAAAAAGACGTTGAAATCCAAATTACCCTGCAGCAATAAAATGCGAAGATGCATGGCCTGGGCAGTAGCCTCGAAAAGATCCACCTTAATCTCATTAGAATTGAAACATATCATTATCCTCCCATATGCATGCTAGGTATGGTTAGAAAGCCAACTCTAATGTGGTCCCAAAAGATGCAATTTATTTATATTGGTCAACTTAACTTTGGTCTCCAACAAGCCAATCAAAAGGGGTTTTTCACGACATACAAAATCCTTTAAGGCTAGCAACTTAGAACGATTGTTTATTCCGCGAACATTCCATGTCAAGATAGACATATTAAGAAGAAGAGGGTTTGAGGCTTTTACCCTTGCCCCGTTGGGATTTGCATTTACTAATCGAGAGAGAGGTCTCACTACTCTTAACTGGTATGGTATCCAATGTAGGATGAGAAGGATCATCCACCATATCCACAGTGACTGGAGAAGGCACGTTTGGACTAAGGTTCTCTTGGTTATGGGGATCAGTAGGGACTGAAAGTCGAGCTAAACAAGGAGAGGCAGTATTAGACATGACAATTCCGGCAGCAATAGAAGTTTCCTCACTAACTGAATTATGAAATAGATCTTGTTTATCCGCCTCAGTCAACTTGTCGACAGCAGGGATAATAAAAACACAAACGTCGACACTGGCAGTACATACAAGATCAGGCAAATGGCTAGGAGTCTGGAGTTCTGTAGAAGGGGAGTCCTTTGCTTGGGTCATCAGCTCATGATAGGTACCAGTCGTAAAAAGCTTACCCATCGGTCTCCAGATTGAGTTATGAGGCTTGGATGGGGGATGCCAAAATAGGAAACCGCTATACTATCTTCCCATAACTGATTGCCAACACCCAACCTCATAATAGGTATTTCATTGGGCAAATCTGTCGAGACATCAACACTGACCCAAAGCCGAGCATACCCAATCCTTTTCTTTTTTGCAGTATTCTTGTCCATACATAAGGGCTTATCAATGTAGCTAGCAAGTTGACCGAGACCTTGAGTGGTCCAATACTCTAGCAGGACATTGTGAAAGTTAATCCAGATTGGGAGGCTTTGGATCTTAAGGGATTCCAAGAGGAGACTTGGTTGCCAAAGTTGTAGGAAGATGGGTTGGCTCCCAAGATGCCAAGGGCCCTCCTCAAGAATTTTGGAGGTTACTGAAGTGGAGGAGAATGAAAACAGAACCAGGTGATCTTCCGAGAGTAATACATCAATGAGGCCTCTAATCTTCCATACTCGATTGGCCCATCACAGAATAAGCGGAAAGGCTGGCCTTTGATCTAGGAAAAAACGGACCAGTGTGGCCTTCCAATAGTTTGCACCTTCTTGTAGAGTTGCAAGATTTGGGTATAATACACACTTGCCGTCTACCTCATGGGGGGGAACGTATGACAGAGTAGTCTCAAAGGAGTCTCCAACGACCTGTTTCCATGATTTCTTGGTAGTTGGAGGTAAATGACCAGAAGGGTTGAGGGTAGGAGGGGATGGGTCAGAGGATAGTGGAGGAAAATCGACAGCTTGAAGGGGAGGTGGGTCAGACATACTCCCTGTTGCTAGTTATTGGGGTTTATCAAGCAATTATTCTTACTTGTCATATGAAATGTAATATAAAACTTCCTCTTTTATCCCATTCTATTTCATTATAAACTCTCATCCCAAACGATAAAATAATATTACATTATATTCTATTTTATTAATAAACCCCTAATCAAATATACTCTTAAAGCACTTTGTCGTTGTTATCGGATTCCACTGGTATCTTTTTTGGTTTACATTTGCTTCTTTTATATCGTTGTTGGTTTTTATTTTGTGATTTATTTTTAACATGATTTTGTTTAATTATTAATGTCTGTTATATTTTTATTATTACTAAATAATGATAAATACGCTAAATAATAATTAAAAATTGACTAATTAGTTAAATAACTAATTTTATTTTTATCTATGTCACCAAAGTTAAAAAAGAAGATAGAAAAATAAATGACCCCTAAATTGGAATAGTATTGAAGATGAAATTGAACAACTTAATGAACATATAAAGCGAATGAAAAACAGTGATTCCCAATACTCCATCAAAAAGTTTTTCATTATTTTCACCCATATATATCATGTATGTTGTTATTGCTGCCTTACTTCAACTCTTTCAACAGGATTGGAGGAATAACTGTGTACAACTGCTGGTTGACGACTAGTGCAGCTGATCTTTTAAATTTAGATTGACTCATTTTGTTCATTACTTCATTTGGGCGTCGTACGGGGGCTGTGCTCATGGGTTAATAATAAAGCTTTAAAACTATGACTTTTCTCACTATATCAAAACCCAAAGCCCCACGAGATCTTTTAAGATCTATATGACTAACAAATAATGGATCTTCGTGAATCACATCATTATCGCTATCATTCCCTTATTTTTCTCTCTCTGCTACTCGCATTTTGGCCATTGTATGTATCCCCCATCCCTCGAGTGCATACCAATTGAGTGGAACTAGAAGTACGTTTGGGTATAATTAAAGAGAAAAGGCGAGTCTATACATAGTTATGAAAGAAGTATTCCCGCTCAATGTTGAATACCTCCAAATCATATTAAAAATAAAATTAAGGACAAGATTCAAAAGTTCACTGTCTGCATCTTCTTACGTGTCTCATAAAATTGCAACATAAGCAGTTTCGAATGAAATCTAATCATGTTTGTCATGTTTCTTCTGTTGTTAATAAATACTTATCACTTTGTCCTAGTGAATTAAGTGAAGAATTAATAAGAGTACAGATTGTCAAATTTTGAATTCTCATTGTCTTGGAACTTTCAGAAGAGACTAAAATTGTACCTGCATCATCAGTTGAGCCGTTGATGGATGTAAACTGATAATTATATAATATACATATATATTCCAGTAGGCTGTAAAGTGAAATTATTAAAGTACTAGAGATGATAAGACCAATGTCTTTGGCATCAAGTCTATTTACCACCACTGTCCTAATTTTACTGTTATACTTCGTTTATAATTTATCTTAATTATGACATAATTCATTTCATCTATGTATTTATGTAAACTTGTATCAATTTTATTGTTCCACCTTTATTATAATTTATTTTATTCATATACTTATGTAAGGTCAAATTTGTACCAATTTTGATATTCTAACTCTGTTTTAATTTATCTAATCTACATATTTATATAAGTTATACATAAATTTATGTAAACTTGTATTAATTTTATTATTCCAACTCTATTATAATTTATCTCATCCATATATTTACATGATATCAAATTTATACAAATTTGATTGTTTCAATTCTATTCCAATTTATCTTATCCACATATTTTTATAAATTATACATAAATATATGCTTGGGATAAATTATAACATAACTAAAACAAAAACTGTTGTAAGTGATCACGGCCCGTCTACCACCACCACACAATTTCATAAGTTGAATTTCATATAAAAATCTGGTCAGAATTGGACATATGTAATGGCACTGCTGCTTTGGTCGGAGGTTGACACCACATTGGTTTTATCGACTTACAGAAATAGTGATGAATTTCAATCCCATGGGCTTATAAATCATGTTGATTAATTTGGTCCATAAGATTAAAATGGGCCACCCCTTTTTGATTTTGTTTCCAAGGAAGCATCTTTGATTTTTTCTGGAATTACGTTTTATTATACCATCCCATTTATTGCTATTGTAAACTTGTAAATATAATTATAGAGGTTGTTAGTTTTTATGTTATTATCATTATTTTTTCAAAATATTGCATCATTTTTTTTGGGTTTTCATACCATTTAAGAGAGTAAACGTTTAGGTGAAACTACCAAGAGACGATCATCTATTCAATTTATTAAAAATATTTTCTTACTTTATTCATTTCTTGGGCGCATATTTATAGTTTAAGAATTGTGAAATTTTGAAATAATTAAAATTTATTAATATTATCTCCCACAACCATCTTAAACTACATATTCTGCATATTTTATACTAATTAATAAAATTTGATACGAAATATATACATTTTCGGAGCAGGTTTAAATTTTTTCCAAACATCAAATATACTACTTTTAAAGTTTATGCTAATCTTATATTATTCCAAGCTTAAATGGGGATAGGTTGATTTGGAGCTCTGGAAATCCCCTGTCCAAAATAACCATGTTCAATATCCAAATCGTGTTGTTTTGGACATTAGATAGGATTGGGTTAGGTTATTTTAAACAGATGATTTGAAGAGTTGTGAGATTTATAAGAGAAAGATTTAAGGGAAAAAAGTAATTTTGAATCATAATTTCTTATCTTTAATTAAATATATGAAATTGAAATAAATACATAATTTTAAAATGAATTGAGAATTAAGAAGTCCATATATATTTATAATCAAAATATGAAAAAGGGAATATAATATATATTTAAAGATGCGAACATATGGTTGATTATTTTAAGTAGTTAATCAATATATCAGGTTTTTATATAATTCTCCAAATTGATTAAAAATTAAATTAAATTGATGGTAATTGTATATAACAATGATAAGAATTACATTATTCAAAATAAAAATGAACATCATCTCATTTAATTAATGTAAAATAAAGAAATTATTATTTTTAATTATGTTTTAAAATTATTCAGATATCTATTAAATTAGTACATGATAATGAGATGTGAAGATATAGGAAGAAATCTGAAAGATGATATTTTGAATAAATCAAGAAATGAGATAAAAATAAAGTAATATTGAATATATTTATTTGAGATCTCACTTTATTTTTATGAAATGACACGAAAAAGGTTGAAAGTGTGAAGGAGAGGCAATTGGGGTCACAAAAAAGGTCGGGAAGTGAGGGACAAGATTACCTATTCTAGTTAATCTGTAAAACTACGCTGTATTATGCATAAAACGTAGTAACAGAAAAACTGAAACAGGTAATCTCTAATATTTGTCTTGTGAGAAATGTGGTCTGAGCAAAGTAAACTAAAAGTTACTTTATCTTTTGTGTGTGACTGTGAGAAGATGAGATGTAACAATGATTGAATTGTTAGAACATACACAAAGTGAACAAAACCCTCAAAACATAATATTTATATCAGTAATTGTGCTTGCTTTTCTTAAAAGAGTTATTAGATAAATGTTAGTAGCTGTTGGCTGGAGTGGCTTAGGAGGTGGATTTCCTGACTTGTATCCAATAAATACCCAATTCCCAATATATTTGGTATCTCTGTTTCTCTTTTTTGCGGCTGTCTCTGAGCAGGATAACCAATTATAAAAGTCGGCAACCTGATCTGTAATGGTGACAAATGAAAGCCTCCAAATTACTAGTCAAAATCATTTTATTTTGAAGTCCCACCAACAACCATTCCAAGGTTAAAATAAAAACCCAAGCCCCTTTTTTCACCACCTCAACACTAATGCAAACTGGCAATGGGTCAATACACTTCATATCTTATCCCATTTGCCCACAGAATTTACACACTCAGACAAATCTGAGATCAGACCAGAAAACTGTCAAAACGAACTTTTCACCCCCAATCTTTATTGGCCGGGCCTAAACAGACTGAATCATGCGGATTCACCGCTTGCCTGTCTCGTGTTTAATTATCAGACGTTGTGAGGTGGGACCTTTAGCTCCCAGATCATGTATGCTTTGTCTTGGTGTACTCAATTCTTTACAAACATCCATGTTTAATGCTTGAATCAAATGAGCTACCGATATTGGGAATGGAAAGAAAAGGAGACTGGTGTAAAATCTAGCAGTTGTTTCCATCTTCTGCTCCGAGACGTGGTTGACTACTCTCTGTTATTCCTGCCATTGTTGCAATCAGGATCCGATGCTTTTTTGAAGACCACCATAACTCTCTACGTTGGTCTACAAGTTTATTCTGCATACGTTCTTACCAAAAATAGCTGTGGAGTGGTTGTGGAAATATGTTATTAATACATTGTCAGATGTGGCTTGACCATGGACTGAATCCTGATTACTTTTTGAACAGAATTTTAAATGGAAAACCCTGGCTTTCGACGCTAGTGTAATGGACAATAAACAGCTTATTCCATGTTGATTCAAGAGATAAGCCAAACATCAGACACCAGATCATGCACAACAAAAGGCACTGAACTGAATTAAGACCATAACCATGCCGAAGAGATCTAATGAGAGACATCTTTTCTTTGAAAATGTCAAAAAATAAAATTTCTAAATCCGTAATAAGGATTGTGATAAAGCAAACATATGCAAGAAATGAGTGAATTGTGTGTAACTTGAAAGTTTTTGCAAGTTTCAAATCAATATGTACCAAAGAAAGGTGGTTGTTAAAATTTAAAATAAAAGGAGACTCTTGCAATTTGAAAACAACAGTAGCTATAGTGTAGAAATTTAAAAGATAAGGAAAAAGACGGAATGACACAACCAATTTATATTGGTTCGATTTATAACCAAGTCTACATCCGATCTCTAAGTATCCCACTTGAGTAGTTCACCAAAATCTCTAAGTAGTGATTTAACGAGCCTCTCTAAGTTCACAAGTACATCGTTTACAAGGTTCATTAACCTTCTACACTAGTAGTATTTGACCAGCCTCTACAAGCTCTTAACAATTGAAAATAGGATTTTCTCAATATGAGCCAATGGATAATCTCTTTCAATAGAGTGTTTTCACTTTCTAAAGCATAGAGGGTAGATAAATATATGACTTTATGAGTATAATTGCTACTAATATATTTTAAATATGGTTATGAGTGGATGCAGTAGCTTTTTCATAAATAGGGGTTTTCTTCAATGATCTTTTTGAAAATTTCTTCACATATATTAGTCATTGCTTCAATTTTATCATGAATCAACTGACTAAGTCGGTTTTCAATTTTTTAAAACATCTTCCATATCATCTATGACAGTGCCTTCAAATATCTAAAAGTTTGGATAAGTTTTTGAATATGTCTCACAGCCTATTGTTGAATCGGGTGGATAATAGGTTCCTTCATCCATATAGAAATGATAAGGACTATCCATTCCATATTTTGTGGAACTGTTTCTGATTGTTTGAATGAGTTTGTTAAGTTGGTACTTGTAGGAGTTGTTAGACATTTATCCTCTCATTTAAACAGATAACTAAGTTATATAACTATTTTCATATTGTTATCTTTTGGATAAATGAGATATTGATTGTTATCATCAAAATCATTAAATTAGAAGCTTTGAGCTAACAATATGCCCTTTTTTTGATGATGACAAGTAATAATAGATATATTTTCAAAAGATTCAAATAATTGTGAAGGATTTGGAAAAAAATACCTGTAATCTTTATATAAGTCCTTATTAATAGCTATGATTAGAAGGAGTCTCTTACTATCTCTAACTAGTAGGGGCCTATCGTTTGTCGAAACAAAAGGGATTTAAATGCAAGCATAGAGTTAAGGATATGCAATTATGAAAACATTCAATATAAACATTTAAAACAATTCGAAACATTTAGCATCAGTATGTTCCAAAGCACGTTATATATAATATCAACATATAGAATGTTCTAAAAAATATATCTATCTACTCTCCCCTTTTGTCATTATTAAAAAGGATGGGGAAGAAACTAAACATGTAAATCAAAATATCCATGCAAACATAAACCATAAACATAAATATTCAGGGCATCATAAAAATCCAAGATTAAAAATCATTCACAAAGAAATTAAAAATGGTATGTTTTTGAAGAAAAGTATCCTTGGTCCTTGATCATGGTGAAGAGGGCTCGGAGCAGGTTCTTCATTTCAGTGATTTGTTTCTACATTGTGGTTATCTGGACATTCATCTGGTCCTAAGTAAACATGATATCTCCGATTTGTTGTTAGAGTACAAGAGTGTTGGCATCTTAGGAGGAAACGAGATTCTATCTCTTTAGAGAAGGTCCCATTGTAACACTCCACTCCCGCAAGACCTGAATCCGTCATTGATGGGTGATATCCGAGTCTGTGTCCTATAGGGGTGGCATGCTAGAGCACTTAATTTGTCAAAACTCAGTACAATTTTTTTTGGAAACCACAAGCATAACGTACGGAAATCCATAACCAAATTGGCGTCGAGTTCATTCATAAACATTTTCAGTTACATGTAATAATCAGTACACAACTCATCAGAGATTCATTAATCGCTTTAGGGACCATTACAAATACAAAACATTTCCAATTCCAAAAGTTATTACATACCGCAATATTCAATTACAAATGATACAAAATTTGCGGAATATGCAATTCAGTATGAAAATAAAGAAATACAATGCAGGTGTGAACTGATCCCGACCTTTATCTTTCCCTTGCATGCAGTAAATATACTCCTGTTTGCCTAATGGGGTATTCTTCTGAGTCCTTAAAAATAAATTGCAAATTTTGGGTGAGTTTTGCGAACTCAGTGAGGTAACCATCATCGTTGGTTCACTCAATTCATGCAACACTTCATTTTACATAACAAATATTTGAAAAAAATTACACTTTACATTAGTATCACATTTTCACTTAAGCATAGGCAAATTTGGCATTTCAATCCAGCAAACATACTTAACAAAATGCATACGCAATGCTCATGAGACACTTTTCTAATTATTACGTTGTTGTGACCGAATGCCTAACTATCTCGTATCTATTGGATACCCGGCTCATTGATAACTGTCCCATATAAGGCTCATTGATAATTGTCCCATATAAGGCTCATTGATAACTGTCCCATATAGGACTTATTAAACGTTGAGCTTGAGACTCTGAATCACTTTTGAGCTCGAGGCTTTTTTTCACACATTGAGCTTTAAGCTCTGATCGGTGGTTACTCTGGTCACAACTCCCATTATTTGATTATGCATTCATTTAGTGAAATGCATCACATATATTCAATCAGTTGAAAGCGCTCAATGTCACATAATCATATTCACTATCACATTTCATTTACATTGTCATTGGACCTTAGTCCGGCATTCAACACTTAAGTCAAGAAAACACTTATTCCGTCCAATTCACATTCAATGAGCACTTCAATATTTCATTCATACATCACACTCATCGGACCTCCTGTTCGGAAACCAACACCATCAATCACATTCATTTATCATTCATAATAGTAATTAAGCAAACAATAATTGAGAGAAACCGTCTAGGTTACTCACAAGTTGCTCCCGAAGCTAAAGCCTGGAAATGCCGTCAACGTCTGGAGGTTGAAGTTCCAATTGCTCCTCTAAATCAAATAACATAAACATATATCACAATTTGTACAATCATAAGTATTTAATAATGCACATGAATGAAATGAAATATGCACAATACATGTTCATGACAATACCACGTATTTTACCATGAATTTCATCACAAAGTCATTCTCATATTAAAACTCCTCTACATATAATTTATACTTAGGTTTATGCCTCATCAAACCATTAAAATCTCTATTCCTTTCTCATTGAATCACTTCAGATTTTTTTTTCCAAGTCACATTTTCCGGTCTACTGTTCACATTCAATTAGAAAGCGAAAAAGATATAATTTGGTCATACTCTCTTCTAGAAAAGTGTTCCTATATTTCTTATCTTTCCATTGACACCAAAATCACTCAATTTGATTCTTTAGTTTGGAAGATATACTTCCAACATTATCATGTTGCTCACATTCAATAACAACGTACTATGTACAACTTCCATCCAGAAATTCAATTGAGATTTGACTTCTTAAGACAATGTGTAGGCCTATATCTCTAGTTTACTACAAATAAAAATTCATCTTATTTGGAATCCTACAGGTCAAGATATCATCAAAATACTTGAACATGTTCAGTAAAATATCTAGGTTATGCTCTTCTAACCGATACCTTTACTTTGATTCAATCAATCTTTTTCAAATCAAAATTAAAAGCTATAAATTTTATGGAGAGATAGAGAAATATGTTATAAATCCAATTCTTCAAATATTAGGTCATTTTGAGGTCGAACGAAAAAGTTATGACCAAAAGAGTAAAACATGTTCAAACTGGGAGGAGAATTTGCGGGTCGCGATTACGACCTGCTCGCGCCTTCTGTGCCCTCTTCCTCCCTTTTCTCTTATTCTTCAGACCTATTTGGTAAAATAGGTATAACTTTTACTAAAAATATCAGATTAAGGTGGTTCAAAGACCATTTTGAATAGAATATATAGAATTACAACTTTCATGAAGATATCAAAAATAAAATTTGCCTCTATAAGGGTCAAAATTTCAGATCAATGCAACTATCCTGAATGCCCATCCCATGTAACATCACAGACTTCTAAATATCATATCTCTCCACTCCAATGT
>JANSVA010000008.1:22317844-22333947 GCA_025504915.1 Erythroxylum reticulatum | reverse complement strand
ATTGACTTACCCACTACACACACTAAGGGCATTTAACAAGGTCTTAAGAAATGGAGTTCATTGATTAAGATCTTGGATTTAAAGAGTTCTTTAGGTTTGTTGATGTAGAATTTGGAGCTTAAATATATGAGGTCTCATATATGTATTTTTGTGATTTTATTAATTCTCATTTATCTACCTAGTTGTGTTTGATATTGAGATGATGCTAGATCCCAAATTGACTACTTGTATTTACTTACCTATTGCACATACTGAGATGCATTCAACAAGGTTTTAAGAAATAGATTTCATTGATTAAAACTTTGGACTTAAAGAGTTCTTTAAGGTTTTCCATTTGAAAACTTAGTGATTTTCACTCCCACCAAGATTTGTTTTGAACTATGATTCCTAAAGCTTATTTTCGAGAGGATCCTATCACTATTTGAGCGTTTGTTTTATCTTTCCGTTTTCTATTTCCAAAAATCCAAAAATACTTTTTACACACTTTTCTTACAATTATTCAATTTTGTTAGCTTTCTTTATGAACCAAAACCCCTCTCCCAATCAATTTTAGATGCATTTCATGACAATTAGGCTAGTTTAGGTCCATTGCATTAGGTTCCAATTAAGCGAGATGACCTGATGTTGCACTCTATATTGCAATCCTTGGAATTAAATTATTGATTTGGTTTCCAAGGAAGTGATTGAAAAACTCAACCACACACCGATCAATTACCGATTTGATTAATTTCTCATTCTTATTAAATCACCTAACTCTCGTTAACCCAATTTAATAATTTTTCATTCGATTCACCCTCTCAGTTTATTACCTAATTATGGAATCACCAAAATCAATCACAATAAATCAAATAAACATTAAAAGAATTAGATTTCATTAAATCAAAGATAAAAAAACCCAAAGGTGAGTTTAGAACATCTCAACATTCACAAATCCTATCATCAAACTGTTATTCCCAGTTTTATATAATAATAAAAATGGAAAATAAAAGGAAATATGATCTTGAATGGAGATGGGAGACAGTGACGTCAGGAAACTCCTGATCTAGGAAGTACATTGATGTCGGCTTCTTCTCCACTTCTTTCTACCTTCATCTCTTGCTCAATCTCTCAACAATTCTCTCTAGGGATTCTCTCAAAAGTAGCTAAAGCAAGAAGCACTTTAACTTCCTTTTCTTATTCTTTATATACCTTTCGTGTTCTAGGCAGCCCTAGGATTTTTTTGATGTCTAAAAGGTCTGAAACTCCCTTAAAACTTGACATTTTTTAGTGTTAGCACGTCTACCTGATGTAGACCACAATTATGGGGCACATCCAAGCCTTCTGTCACAATTGTGGCAAGCAAGCCATGATCATGGGCCATGTCTTGGGCTTCTGTTATAATCATGGAATATGGTTCATAATCGTGGGCTGACTCCAATACTTCTATCATAATCATGGCCTATTGCACAACGATCATGGGTCATTGTTTCGGCCCAAGTGTCTCCGAAACTTTTCTGTTCTTTGACATTGACCCTAAAATACTAACTAACACGTTAAGGTACCTCAAAAACCTAATAATTAAGCTTATAGACTTGTACTAACCCATAAAAACACTTAAACATAAATAATTAACAAATAAACACAATTATAACCCAGACACATACTAAGCGTTTGAATTAATAATTAATTACATATTGAATTAAGCCCTAAAACATTATGCAATTAACACTTATAAACATCCCCACATTTAACATTTGCTTGTCCTCAAGCAAACAAAACAACAAACACAAAAAATCATACAATACATAATGCAGTAATGAGACAATCGCTTCATCTTCATTAAATAAATTTAAGTTAAAACACACTCATTCATCATTTCAAATCATTAACATACAAAATCCACATTGTAGGGCTTTGAACTAAATATACATATTAATCCAAACTCAAATGTTAAAATTTTCACCCCAGTCAATTGAACACACACATTAATAATTCTCTAGTCATTCAGACTCTATAACTATTCCTAAGTACATTTTCATGAAAAGTCAAACTATTACAAGTTTAGTAGGTTTTTATTGAAAAACACATTTTTTATTTACTTTTTATGAACATGGACTTAGTCTTTTTATGTTGAGGCAAACATTGGTAATGAATGTCGATTTAGTTACTCAACTAAGTCATGTTTTTTATTAAGTTGCTTTGTTGAAACGTCATTATAGCCTTTTTACACAAAGGCACACATTTATGATACGTCTCAATCTGGTTCCTCAGCTACGTCATGTTCTCAACTGGCTACTAGCTCTATTCATAACCTGAAGGCCAGCGGAATAGTTATTTATTTAAAATTAATAAACATGCTTTTTTATTGCGTAACT
This sequence comes from Erythroxylum reticulatum, assembly GCA_025504915.1. Taxonomy (NCBI): domain Eukaryota; kingdom Viridiplantae; phylum Streptophyta; class Magnoliopsida; order Malpighiales; family Erythroxylaceae; genus Erythroxylum; species Erythroxylum reticulatum. The sequence goes on along the minus strand of JANSVA010000008.1, from coordinate 22,331,593 downwards.
TGTTGATTTAGCTACTTGTTTCCATGACAAAATACTAGCAAAACTACTTAAGTTGAAAGGCCTCAAATTATGAATGAATGTGACAATTTAGTGGGTCAAAAACAAATATTAAATCCTAATTAAGTTACATATTTGGCCAAAGATCCCAATTCATTAATTTTGTTAGATAATGATTCTTCACAACCTAATAGGTTATGTTCAAAATTAAATCAATTTCAATCCATCTAAGCCATTGAAACATTCACACGATTCACAAAATGAAACCTAACAAACTATCATACAATATGCAAAATCACATTCAGAGAAAAAAACATAACCCACCCCACAATTAAACAACACATTGTCCTCAGTGTGAGAATGGAACAAAAAAACATATATAGAACGACGATATATAAATTAAAGTGAAACAAAAATAAAATAAAGATTAAATTTGAAAAGAAAAGGGTTATAGCAAAGCCTCATGGTGATGGAGGAAGTGATGGTGTTAGGGGTTGCAATTGGATACCTTAAGCCCTAAAATAATGATGGATATGACATATGTCTCGACTTTGACATCGTTGTGTTCAGCCATCACCTTCATTCTTCTGGAGTTCTCTACGAGTGTATCTGTAATTACTTTGGTGTTTGTAAAGATTGTATCAAGCACTCTCTTCGAACCTGGTTCTTCTATTTTTTCTTCCTTGGAGTCCTCAATGGTCAAATCCTCTTCTTGTTGTTATTGAACACTTGAACTCGTTTGACTAGTTCTGCCCTTAACGTGTGTCTTGGCACTAATATCCTGAAGTTCCGTATTATGAGATTTCAGGATTTTAGCTCACAGTAGATGATGATGGTTCATAAATTCAAGACAATAGACTATGAATTTGTTGCACTCAACTCGATAGTAATTACCTATGGCTAAAACCAAGTAACTCATTCCTAAGTTATTGCTCCTCTTCTTTAAAGCGATAATAATTGCATTAAAGATGTAGGTGGTTGTAAAAATTTGAATGCTATGGTCCATACACCATAACATGGAAAGTTCTTTTGTTGAACACTTGTTTTTTGTTTTGTCAAAAATAGTTTGACACGTGAATTTCTGCATCAACAAGTTTTCGTGGCTTTTGATGATATTGTTGTGTGCATTCTTAGTGTCGAAATGCTTTAACCTAGTTAGTTAAGTCCAATAGGTATTAACATGGAAATCATCATGTTTATCTACTAAAAATGACTTAGAGAAATCAATAATTTCATGCAAAGTCTCATAATCAAAGCCCATAAGGTTACCCCCATAAGCTAAACCATAACTCCTTAGGTTGGTTGGATTTGAATTAAAGGGATGTAAAGAATTCTAAGGTAAGTTCTTCATAAAATGAGAATTGAAATTGAATGAACTACCCCCATTGAATTCTCTCTACTAAACTTTTGACCTTGTCTCGTAATTCTAATATATCTATAGTTTTAAAATGAAAAATACTTTGGAACCATAATTTGTTTATTACAATGAGAATGAAAGTGGGTACCTTCCTCATCTGAGAAGATCAAGAAAAGTGCATCCTAATCAGTTGGCCTGTTCCTTTGCCCTCATCTCAAGACTTGGTTTTGCCCTGCTGATTGATCGCACTTTATTGTTTGCTTGATGCACAATATACTGTCTTGTGAGTCGGTAGAAATTGGAAGAAATTTGGAAGTTTAAAATTTGGGTCTTTAGAGGTTTAAAGCTTAGAGAGATAAAGTAAAAATCAAAGTGAAGCTAGAAATAATTATATAGGTGATTGGAGGGTAAAATGGTAAAAATTGAAAATGACATTCGTGTGTCCCTATTTTTACCCTATTGCAGGCCACGATCATGGTTTGTTGCAATTTTTCCACCAAATTTTTAATTAACTTCTTTTTTTATCCTTCTCTACTCTCTAAAGTTACTTCTTAACTCTTTATGGCCTTTTCACCTCTCTTTGTTGATTTCATCAATCATCAAATTCATGTCAAAGTCCTATACCTTCCTGATTTTATTTGGAAATGAAATAACTAACTCCATAATTCAAACCTTCTAAAAACAATCAGAGTAAATAACATTCCATAGGTTGCCTCCTATGCAGCGCTTCTTTTAGCGTCAGTAGCTCGACGTTTTTTTGCTCACAGTGGTTCAATGGAATGGTGGAATGATAGTCCAGTCATTGATCTTACAATTTGAACATGAGCTACCATACCCTAGATTCCATGTTCCTTGTGATTCTCTTTCCTTTACTTTCTTCTTTGCAATCATTTCTTTCTGAATGCATTCCAAGGATCCTCAATATCTTCCCATTTTCCTCGAGGTTTAGTTTCCTTAATATTAGTTGGAAATAAAGGAGAACTATTTTCTTTCTTTGATATTTTGAAGATTATTTTATGCTTGCCAACCCTCAAAGTTAGTTCACCCCTATTAACATCAATTATGGAGCGAGTAGGGGCTAAGTACGATCATCCAAAGACTATAGGACTTTCCACATCTTCCCTAATATCCAATATGTAGAAGTCTGTAGGGAAGGTTAATTTATCAATTTGTACTTGTACGTCGTTAATAATCCCCTTCAGTCGATGAACTATTATGTTGGTCATCTTTACGAACATCTTTGTAGGTTCCAACTCTCCTAACCCTAACTTTTAACTAAAGGTATAGGGCATCATATTGATTCTCACTACTAAATCCATGAATGCCTTGTCTATGTTAACTCCATTGATACGGAAAGGAATGTAAAAATCCTTTAGGTCCTCATTCTCTGTGCTATGTTAGGGTTTTGTTTCGCTATGTAGTCCTTAACCTTCTTCATGACTGATTCCTTTAGTGTGAGTCTCATTTATAGATGTTATGTTATGTTCTCAATCTTGTTTGATTCAATATCTTTAAAATTCCTTATCGTCTTACATGAAATTGACTTCCACTGAGCTAGAATAGGGTATGAAAATTCAGGTTAAGGTTCCTTGATTGGCTAAATTTTGAGCTCACTTAGAAGGAATTACATAATTACTTGTCCTTCTCCCTTGTTTCCATCTTGCTTCGCATGTTCAAGTTTCATTTCTTAGGTTTGAGTAATGGTGATCATTCATTCGTTTGGGTTAGACTTGGTATTGCTTGGAATGTTTCCTACATTTTGAGTAGAAATTGCCTCTACTAGTTAACCTACTTGGACCTTCACATTGTGCATTAAAGAGGTATGGTTCTTAGTAACTTGCTCAAACTTGCTTTCAAGCTTCCTGTGTGCATCCTTCATGCCTCCAATTTTATCCAAAATCTAATCCAACTTGGATTCCATTGATCTTGCTTTATCTTGATGGAAGCCTGATTGTCCTTAAGGTCTAAACTATCCTCTAGCATGGTTTGTCCAAGAAAAGTTAGGGTGATTCTTCGACCCAATGTTATAAGTGTTGCAGTAGGGATTGTTTCCCACTCCTCGTCTATATGGAGCCCCTATATAATTCACTTACTCTGGATTGCTTTCCTTCATAAGAAAATAGTCCACTGTACCATAGTCCAGTTGTCTACAATGTTCAAACTTGAGTTGCATGGCTTTCATCGAACCTAAGGATGAAGCCTTTATATTGTTGAGCTGTCAAGATAAGTTATCAATTTTCACTTGCATTTCCATCATTTGATCAAGAACTATAATTCATTTTTGTTCTCAGAAGGTTGTAGTTTGTCTACTTCGCTTGTTCATACATAGGTAGGTATTACTTGCCATCTCCTCTATCAGCTATTTTGCTTCATCAACTATCTTTCTCATCAATGATCCTCCTAAACCTACATTGATAATGTGTCTCGTATATTGGTTACTCTGTTATAGAATGTTATCAACAAGAATTCCTTAGGTAAGTTATGTTGTGGGCATTTCCGTTGCAAATCCTTGTATCGTTCCCACACTTACTAAATCGATTCCTCATCACTTTATCAAAATTTGGTAATTTCCTTGATGATCTTAGTGGTCTTAGTCAAGGGGAAATACTTGTCTAAAAAGGCATGAACTAGCTGATCCCACATTGTGACATTGGCTAGGTTAAGGGAATGATACCAAGATTTTGCTTTATCTCTAAGGGTAAAATGGAAAAGCCTAATTCTGAATACATCTTCCGACATCTAATGGTACCGAAAGATATCACATATTTCAAAGAAGTTCACTACAACTATGTTAGGATCCTCGTTCATTAGTCTATAAAACTGCACATTCTATTGAAGCATATTTAGGAGGGCTAGTTTGATTTCAAATAGTGCTACTTGAAGAAATGGCTTAGTGATTGAACCCTAGTTTCTTATATTAATTGGTGACATTTTCATGGTTTTTATTACACTTCTTAGCTCTTGTTGTCAGATTTTATGCTTAATTTGACTCTTGAGTGCTTACCTGTACTTTATGTAGTTTGAGGGTAAAATTGTCACAAATAATTAGTAATTATACTAAATCAATGTTTTAGAACAATTGATAATACAAACTACATTTTTTGTTATTATAGTAGACTCAAGAAGTAGAGCCAAGGAGTGAAGGCCAAATATGACAAGTCATCAAGGCAACAGGAAAGTTCGTCGCAGCGATGTTGATGTTTCACCATGGTGAAGTATGACAAATTACTACAAAGAACCTTCGGGAAAAGTTCGTCACGGTGACACAGACTGCACGCCATGGTGATAATTGAAGCTGAGTTAATAAAATCTTTCAGGAAAACTTCACCGTGGCGACGCATCTCCTCATCGTGGTGAAACCTTCGAATTGCCACAGACCCAGACCATTTTCAGCAAAGTAACCCATTATACAACTCGATCCATTGACTCGTTTTGTGAAAAACACCTTTTTTTAGGTTAAGTGACAACGACAGAAAATGTCAACACTTTACTCACACTCTCCATCATCTCTCTTGCATCGCCATCATCACATACCTTCGTTCTCTCTTCTGCACCATTTTTCATTCATTTTTCCACCATTGGTTTCTACCATGGGTATCTCCAGTGGATTCTCAGTTGTGAAGTCTGTTGGATCTATTCTTGGCTAGGCTCCTTGATCCTTTTAAAGATGTAGCAATGGATTGAGTTCAATGGGCTTAAAAGGGGAGTAGCTTAATCCATGTTTAGCTATGATTTATGAACTCCGAGGTTTAGAATTTGTAATTTGTAGTTGAACATTCTTGATTAGAGTTTAATCAAGTGTTGGATATTCATTATATTGTTAGGATTTGTTGATATAGAACTTTGAGCTTAAATATATGAAGTCTCATAAATTTCTATTTGTGATCTTATTGAATCTCTTTTATCTTGTATAGTTGTGTTTGATATTGAGTTGATTTGAGATCCTAAAATGGCTTCTTACATTGACTTACCCACTTCACACACTAAGGGAATTTAACAAGGTCTTAAGAAATGGAGTTCATTGATTAAGTCCTTATATTTAAAGAGTTCTTTAAGGTTTATCCATTTGAAACTTAGTGATTCCCAATCCATTGAAAATTGATTCTGAACTATGATAGCCACAGCTCATTTTCAAAAGGATATCATCATCATTTGATCATTGTCCTTATCTTTCTTTTTTTACATTCCCAAAAATCCAAAAAGACTTTTTGACATATTTTCCTTATAATTCCTTTTAATTTAGTAAAGATTTCCAAAGACAAAACCCCCCCTTCCTTACTAATTTAGCTTGCACTTCATGACATATAAGTTAGCTTAGGTCCATTTATTTAGGTTCCAATTAAGTGAGACAACTCGAGGTTGCAACTTATATTGTAATCCCTGGATTATATTTTTTATTTGACCTACAAAGGTAAGTACTAAGGCTTAGATCAAAATGGCACCGTTATTAAGGAACCAAGCGATTGGTTCTCTAGGTTAGCTTTTGTCATTTTTACTGCTAAGTGAGGTTAGGAACCTTTGTTTAGATTGCATTTTAGATAGTTTAGTTTCATACCTGTCAATAGTATAGGATTTCATTTTCTTTACTTAGCATTAAAATTTTAAAACATAAACAAATAAGATACTGAACCTTTTTTTCACCTACATAGTTTTGAACATTTCTTTGATTGCTTTTTTGTTACATACACATTTACTTGCATACTTTAGTCTTACACTTACTTTCATACACATACGTACTTGCTTCCATCACATCTCGCCTTTTTGTTTGACTTTGTATGCTTTCAAGTAATTTTGTTACATTTTATTTTCATTTGAATTATTCCCGTGCATGCCTCGGAGAGCTAAAATTATGCCTTTTTACCCAAAAATTGAGAGACATTTGAGAAAGAGTAGAAAGGAGAGAAGAGAAAAAGAGAGAAGTCAGGTAGTTGTCGAAGACGAGTCTAGTCATCCAAGTAGTGAGAGTGAATTGATAGAAGGAGTGATCATGGATGAGAACCCAGCTTTTTTGCAAAACCTTAATCTTAATGCTAATTAACCTAGGAATGGTGATAATGGAGGTAATGGGGAGCAGGAGCAAGTTGGTGAGAATAACGAAAATCAAAGAAGAAGAACCATTAGGGAAGCAACTACATCTAATAAGAACTATGACCCATTTATTGCTGCTTGTCCTAATTTTGGCATGAATTTTAAACTTAAAGGATTGCTCATTAACTCTCTTACTAAATTTCATGGCTTGACAGGAGAAGATCCCTACATCCACTTGCAATCTCTGTCAATGATTTGTCAAAGTAGGAAACCTGTGGGAGCTTCACTTGATCAAGTATTATGGAAGGTTTTTCACCTATCATTACAGGGAAAAGAAAGGGAATGGTACATGAGCCTCCCAAAACATACGGCGAATGCCTATCACAGTTGGGCTAATCTACGAAAGGCATTCTTGGAGAAATATTTTTCGGCCTCTAGAACATCATCAATGAGGAAGGAGATCTATTCAGCACAGTAAGATTGCGATGAGTCACTTTATGACTATTGGAACCACTTCCAAGACTTGTTATCCAGATGTGCCCACCATCAGATACATAATGAGCAACTAGTACAGTATTTCTATGATGGACTGAAGGGTCAGATAAAGGCATGCTAGATGCGACATTAGGAGGTTCCTTGATTGATCTTACAGCTTCAGAGGTATAAGATTTGATCAAAAAGATGGCTTTGAATCATCAACAGTAGTGTTAGAGATACCAGAGGAGTACATGAGTTGGGAGCTTCGACAGCCCATTCTAGGAGAATGGAGAATTTGGAGTCTAAAGTTGACTCTTTGGAGAGTAAAATGACCTCACAGTTGTCTTTCATCAATGCAGAACTAAAGAACATGAATGTGCATCGACCAACACCTTCTATGGATCTTACTGCACCCAGTTGTGATACTTATGGGTCAGTAATGCACATATCCAGTGTCTGCCCCTGTTGATATGAAGAGGTGTCCGCTATATATTAGAGTTGGTCTAATTGGAAATGGGACCCCTATTTGAACATCTATAACGAGGGATAGAAAGCAAATCCCAGGCTTAGTTGGAGGAATGAGGAAGGAAGAGAATCAAATATATTTCAACAAGGTAGCGAAGCTGGTACATCTACATACCAATTCCATAACCAACAACAAGCTCTAACTGTCCCATCAAAGGAGGACACCAACCAACTTCTGCATAATATGATGGCTCTGATTAAAGAGGAAAGGACGTTAAACAATAACCAGTTCAATGCAATAGCCTCTCTTATTCAATAAGATTCCTCTAAAACCGCTGCTCAATTTGATGTTCTAGAAAAGAGAATGGAGCAATGGAAGATGAAAGCTAAAAATATAAGCTCCCATGTCACCCAATTATCTAACAACATGAGTGACAATCAAGTGAGAAGCAGTGGAGCTATCCCTTCCAATACCGTTATGAACCCCAAAAGCTTGAATGCCATAACTCTCCGTAGTGGGAAACAAGTGAGGTTCAAAAATCAAGATGAGGGAGAAGATGAAAAGGAGATTGATAGTAGAGAATTGCCTTCAGCAACTAAGAGAGTTAAGAAGTCCGAAAGTTTGGAGGAGAGAACACTTTTAGCTAGAAAAGAGCCAAAGCAGTTGAGGAGCATGGAAGCAAATTCAAAAACTGACTAGGAATCAAGCAAACAAGGAGCCTAGGATGTAAACGATAAGGAAGTAAGCCTAAAAGATCTTCCTTTTCCAAATTCATATCTGCTTAGCAAAAGGATTCATGATTGTAAATATGAAAAAGATGTCATTGACTTGTTTGGGAAAGTAGAAGTCAACATCCCTTTGCTTCATCTAGTGAAAAGGGTTCCTACTTATGCTAAATATCTTAAGGAATTGTGCACTATCAAAAGAAAGTTTCAACCTAATGAAAGAGTACAAGTCAGCTCAAATGTGTCCGCACTTTTCAAACCCCAAATACCCGTTAAGTGTCAAGACCTTGGATCTTTCACCATTCCGTGCACAATAGAAAAAGTTACCATAAGAGGAGCCTTGCAAGATCTAGGAGAAGTAATCAATGTGATGCCTAAGTCCGTCTACACATCATTAGGAGTTAAGAGTCTAAAGCCTACATCTGTAGTGTTGCAATTGGTTGATAGGTTTCTTAGGCATCCAGTGGGGATCATAGAAGACATTTTGGTTCAAGTAAAGGGTTTGGTTTTTCCAGCTGATTTTTATGTACTTGACATATCTTTTAAAGTTGCGCAGGACACTACCTTGATTCTTTGTAGACCCTTCTTAAGGACTGCTAGTGCTATGATTAGCATGAAAGAAGGTACAATCACTATGGATGTAGGAGATCAGCAAGTGATTTTTAACATGTATGAAGCTATGAAACACCCCCATGAGGATTATTCGATCCTAGGAGTTAACATGCTTGATATTGTCATTGATGATGCATGCTTTGAGTTTGAACTCCAACATGTTTACTCTAACTCTACACTGAACCCGTTGAATTCTTTGATTGTGACTGATGGCCCCTTGGAAGAAGGTTTTTTGCTAATGTTTCAGGTGAATCGAGAAATGTGGATGTTAACACCGAAGTAGCATGTGGTCAAGTTATCTCACCACAGTATGGCTATCTACCAAACGTTCACCAGGAGATCTAGGACCCTCCATGATTATCAGGTCGTTTCTCCTCCATGACTTGCTTAATTAATTTTTCTCTGTGATTGAATATGACTTTGTGGATGCATTAGTATGTTGAATAAGTGTGGGGGAGAAACCGATTCAGTAGGGCCTAGGTTTAGCTTTTAGTTTATGCAGTTTTTGAATTCAATAATTCCTCTCCCGTTAATGTTCACTATGCTCTTTGCATTAATGCATGATACATCTTCCATGTTTGAGGAAACTGATGTGCATGAATGGATTACACTTTGTTTTCTGGTGCCTAAGGATTTTGTATATGAATTCTAAGTGAACTGAGTATCTATCTGAGTCTTTAGTATGTTTGTTAGTCAAGTTTTTCATTTCTATCTTTGTTTGTTTTCCTTTCAGGTAACTTTCTCTGCAGCGTGAAGTCCTCATCACCACGACAAACTTGCTTTGTTTCCCTTCACGTTACTCCTGAGAAAATTTCTTTGATGCGTGGATTCCACGTCACCGGGGTGAAAGTTCCACAAAATCTCTTAGGTAAACTTCATCGCGGCATGAACTCATCCTCTTGCCACGATGAACAACCTCATTTCTTTCTATTTCTCTCAAGTAACCTTCGTCGTGGCGTCCAGTCTGTGTCACCGCAGCGAACAAACCTTACTTCTTTATTTTCCTCTCAGGTTTATTTTGTCGCAGTGTACATTCCACATCACCGCGGTGAACTTCCCAACATTCTTCTTTATTCCTTTTGGGTTAATTTTGTCACAGTGTGACTTCATGTCACTGCGATAAAACATCGCTATTTCACTAGATTTCGTGACTAGGGTTAGGTTTGCCACGGCAATTTTTAGCGTTCACCGCAGCGAAAGTTTAATCTGTGCACATTTAACAAGGTGAAATTACCCTTCCACCCTTATTTTTTCTTAACCCTTCATCTTCCCTCAGTCCCTTATCGTTATTTCCAACCTAAAAACCTATATAAACTCCCAACCCCCCTTCCTCTGCGTCTCTTCTCCTCTTTCTTTGTCGCGGCGCTCCAAACATTCCATCTTCTCTGACTCTTCTCGCGATTTCTCTTCTCTTTTCATAAGTTTTCTTCTCTTTTCCTTATTTCTTCTTAGTTTATGTATTGTTTAGGGTAGGTTAGGTTTATTATTTTGTTCTATTCTCCATTTTAGTTTCATTTTATGTAGGATAGTTTGTTTTAATCTTTGTTTAAGTTATATTTTAATGTGCATGTTTGCAGAACAATGCCTCGTGTTAAGCTTCCAAACCGTAGCACCCGTACTACCCCTCCTAGTTCTTCTACTGATTTCGATTCTTTGGGTGGTTTCACCTTTGCCAAAATTGCTAAAAAAGTAGATACTAAGCCATTCATCAAAGAGTGACCTTTTCCTTTAGCTCCCCGTGACAATCTCTTTGTCCAACAACTTGTCAACTCTCAGCTTATGGGATTAGTCAAACCTCGGGACCAAGGCAACGATAAAATTGTTCGCCATTTCTACACATATGCCCCATTCCATAACACCATGGAAATTAACTTCTGTGGTGTTAAACCCCCCAATGCATTCACCACCGCTAGCATTCGCTGTCATTTCAACCTTCCTCCCATTATTCTTTGCCACTATGACCAATTGATCTACAATTATCCCTCGGATAATGTACAGAGGGTGCTGAATGACATCGATCGAGATGCTACCAATTGTACCTTAAGAGATCTGATCTCCAACTCGTAGCTCGTCCTTGGCTCTATCTTGTTTGTAACAATATCATTCCAACCACCCTTCTCATCTACGTCACAAAATAACAAGTCCTCCACATCTACCTTCTAATGACTGATCGCCCAGTCGATATAGTTGATGTTATTGCCTTCGCTTTACATGACTTCATCACCACCGCAAAGTTCACCAACACCATTACCTTTCCACATCTTACCACTGACATATTCCAGGCACATAATGCCCCAGAATTATCTAATGATAGCTATTTCGACCCAACCCCTCTTCCTTGGTACACCCGTCTCAAACAACCCACCATTCACCCACCTCAACCCTCTACCTAAGTTCCTGTTATTGGTATAAGTTCTATAGCTGCAGTGCTAGATGAGGATGATCCTTCAGCTCAGGACACTACTGCGCCCGTGAATTTACAAACCCTCACTGGCAGAGTCAACGACCTTTATGCAGATCTCGCTCATCTCTGGGACAGTCTCTTCTAAGAGATAGCTAGGCAAAAGGAGCAAGATGACTAAGATAGGCGGTATCACCGGTGCATAGATGCATTAATTACTGAGCACCTTCACTTCCAACTTCCATCTGATGAAGTATATAGGTGAAGAATGTCGAAAAATGTCTTCGGTTTGGGTTTCTGGAAAAGTTCGACGCAGTGAACCTTTGATTTTGCCGCGGCGAGCTCCATTCTCCTGCACAGATATACTTCGGTATTTTGGGTTTATATTTTTCTTTATATGTCCAAATGGAGTGATTTTTAATTTGAAGGACACTAGAGTCATAGGTATACAAGTTTTATGAAGGAATGAAGTTTAAATTCAGTCCATAAGGATCTCAATTTTTAAAGGGAAGTTGAACATAGAATGCTTTGTTACTATTGGAACAAACGAAAAATGATTTGGGCATAACTTTTAGAGTACTGAACCGAATGGAATGATTTTTATGTCATTAGAAACTTAATAAAATGGGGAAAACGTTTCTAGAAGAAAGCATAATCAGATTTTATCATTTACTTGATCAAAATGATCATGGAAAATTAACCCAAATGTTCGGACTTTTAGAAGAGTTTGAGTGATTAGAATTTATCTTAGTGAATAAGATATATATGGGTCCTCAAAATTGTATTCCTATTGAATGGAGATGTTTGTTATTGTTAAAGGAAATCAAGGAAGGCAAGAGGAGAAAAGGTTAAGGCACCACTGAGCAAGGAATTCTAAGGTGGGTTTCATGTTTATAATAGAAGTGATGAGCCTTAAATGTTTTCTATTAATTCAAAAGAATAAAATGATTTCAAATTGCTTCAAAATTTTTGCATCTATTGCTTTTAAATGATTTAAGGAATCTTTATATGTTCGATAAATGAATTTTGTTGATGAATTTTAAAATAAAGATGGAAATGCATTGAAACCTTTTATGTTATGCATTGAAACATGTCATTGCATTTTGTATGAATAAAAAGATGGAAAAGCTCAAAAGTATGAGCATTTGGAAAAATGATTTAAGCATGATTATGTGCTTCTATTTGGGTGAGAGTGGAACCATTCTGTTCGTTATGTGCACGTTGACAAGTGCCTTCTCCCGGCTGCCCGCTTGTGGCATATGAACTCCGAAATGGACTCATTATGTTCATGGTGTAAACTTCAGTTTCACCATTCTATTTCCATGGAGCCCTCGAGTCATTTGTTTGTGCATTGCATGTTGGAATTGTCAAGAATATTGCATAATTGAGTGTGGTGCTTTGATGGTTACATGTATATGTTATGTTTATGTGATGATATTTCTTTAACTATGAATTTCTGAGCTAAAATTATGAATTTGGTTGGGAATTTGAAAACTATAAGTTTTATGCAATTAATATGAAATTTCTGTAACAAATGAACATTTCAATGATTTTTGCTTATTCTCTGTTATAAACTGTTACCCACGAGCTTTTAAGCTCACCCCCTTCCGTCCCATCTCCAGGGAGAGAAAATAAGATCGAGTGATCAAGAGTCAAGGCATCACTTCAAGTCCTGCATGTTTTGTAATTTAAGCTAGATTTTTTAATCATGAGGTTTTAGTCGCATTACAAGCATTATTAGTTCAAGTATCTTATGTATTTTGGGATTTTGAGACATTGATGTTTTGTAGTTTAAAATGTCATTACAGGTTTGTAAGAATTCTTATCTTTTAATGTTAATGAATTATGAATTATGTATGGATGACTTTGAGTGACATATGAATTTGCATATGGATAAGATTGAGTTGAAATTTGGTATACTTGAAAAAGCTATCCATTAAAGATGATGAATTTTGAACATGGATTGTTGTCACACATAAGTAAGATGTGTTCCGGAAAAACAAAGATAGGAAATTATGAAGAATGTGAATTAGATTAAGTAATGAATTAAATGAAAATAGGCTAGAGAGTTTGATGAGATAATATTGGTCGTGAAATGGTTACAAAATGATGTTGGGTTAGAGGAAGTGAATTTGGAACAACTTAGATTGAAATTAAGGTTAGGAAAGATGGAAGGAATTCGGGATGGTAAATTGACCATCTTCGCCGCGACGAACTTTTCTAAAGGTTCAGGGGAAAATACTTCATCATTTTCACCGCGATGAAACTTTAGTTGCCGCGGTGAGAAATTTTCTTCCAATGGTTCACCGTGGCAAACATTCTGTTGCTGCGGCGAAGTCCTCCACTGCAAACGCTGTAAAATTTTTATTATTGGAATTACCCTAAGGAGATTTTCATGGGAATAAGCGTTTTATAACCTATGAGTTGGACTCCAGAAATCAGGTCCAACATGTTTGGTATCAGAGCGCCATAATTAGGATCTTATATGGGAAAATATGTATAATTTGTAAGCATGAACAATTGTTAAGAGTTTAAGCTGATGGAAACAATGAGAAGGATAATGATCTGTCAGAAAGTGAGAAAATGAAAGTTGTGGATAAATACAAATAGGAAATAGTATGCGGTTAGATATGATAAATACTGATTCAATGCAATTGTACTGGAGGATGTATTATTGAATATGACA
>JANSVA010000008.1:22299111-22316620 GCA_025504915.1 Erythroxylum reticulatum | reverse complement strand
GTGGGACCGTTTGTGACCCCTCCGCCCTTTCTTGGGATTTTACGTGGAATGGTAATACTGTCTTAGGAGTCCGTTTGGCGGTCTTTCCTGGGTATTACTGAATCGGTTCACTTTACTAGTTGTTTACCTTAGAGGGAAAAATTACCTGATTTTGCCAACATATCCTCCACTGGCAAGGGCGATAAGATGCCTATATTTGATTTTCTGGAATAATGAGGCATTAGAGAAGAAGCCTGAGATATGACCAAATCCATACTGGTGATAAAAATAGACGGCAGATGTGAGAACCCTAGATTTGAAAAATATTGTGGAATATGGGGAAGAAGATGATGCATATGCACAACAAATAATAATTAACACCTACCAAATTGACTAAGATGCATACAACATACATGCCTCGTAAAATTGACTAACACATGCGTCTGACATTCCTCTCCTTATTTCTTACTGTTTTTAATTCTTTATTTTTATTAAATTAGTTTTTAATTAGATTGATATTAAATTAGATTAAATTCCTAATAAATTTAGAAATTTTATTCTTTAATTTTTTAAAAACATTAATTTTCATTAAAAATATTTATGGAAATTAATTTAATTTTTAAGATTTAAATAATTAAACTAAATTATTTTTGAAATCAATAATCAAAATCAAGAAAAAATTTAAAGTATTATTGATGATTTTATTTCAACTGCAAGTGCTTGATATAACTATAACTAGCATTGACAAATATGAGATCTTATAAAGATTATGATTATTGATATTAACTCTTTTCATATTACCTAAATGACAATTTAAATGTTTAAAATAAAATAAACTAAACTAAAAACATGACAACACAATTAATAAACTAGAATGGAAAAAGTGTAAAAAAATCAATTAATAAAACAACGCACTTTGAATTTGAATTCTTCCTAGGATTTTTCATGCAATTATGATTTCGCTAATCAATTTAATCTAAAGTTTATTGGACCATAAAAATTTGTCAGTTATGCTAATATCTTTCTCAAAATATTAATACCTAATTTTAGGTTGATTAATTAAAATCTATTCCTAATTAAAACTCCTAGAATCACATTAATTGAATTATGAATTTCATTATTAGGTTTGATATTAATCTAAAATATTTATGTTCACCTATCTTTAATTTTGCAAGTAATTCCTTTAAATTATGGTAGATTAATTCACATAAGAGTTTCTTAATCTCCAACGCATTAAATCACAAAGGAATCAACATATCGAAAACATTAGTTCAAGAATAATTATGAACATATAATTAAATCTCAATAAAACTAAAAATTAATTAAATTAAACTAAAACCACTACAATGTCCATTATGAGGTTCATTGTAATATCCCGTTTCTATACTGAGGGGTAGAATCCTAGATTTCTGTAATTGAAAAAATAGCAATGAGAGATTAGAAAAATGTATTTTATGCTTATACGTAATGTTAACATACACACATGTGAATTTGATTTTTGCTCATTAAAATGAATTGTTCACACACTCATTTAATATTTTCTGAGTATAAATGATTTTTTAATGTGATTATAATGCGAATTATGGATTATGTTTATGAAAAGTTTAGTTGGAGTATATAATTAGTGAATTAATTTTTTTTATAAAATTTGAGAATTTTCTGAAATTAAGGATATTTTTGGATTAGGAAAAATATCAAGTGGCAAAACAATTGATGAATAATGGTAGAAATAAATGTCAACTGGCAGTAGAAATTTTAATATATGACAATAAGATTTAATGACTCATGTCATTGAAAATTGGAAGACAATTAGAATAGAAATTGGAAACAAATGAACTAACTAATAAAACACCAAGAAGAGATCTTGAAAGAGTGACCTGTGGCAAGTGACAAATGTCACTTGCCACACCAAATGATTAAGTCACGAATTTCTTAAATGAAAGACCATATTTTGGGTCTTTCACTTGCTAAACATGACATATGCTTCTCTCATCTCCATTCCTTCATTTTTCTTCATTTGCTCTATTCTCCATCTACGACACTATCTTCTCCCAAGTATTTATTTTGAACTTTGCTCTTATCCTTCATTTGCTACTTCCATTTTTGTTACCTTCATCATCTTACCACTAGAAAACCTAACCTACTCTACCTCCATTTTTTATGATCGTGTATGTTGGAGAGCTAGGGTTTCATGGTGATTGAAGAAGCTTTGGGTGAATCAAGTAAGTATAAGCATCACTCTTCTTGATTTGATGAATAAAACATGATTTGATGATAGTTAGAGGTTATATGTTCATAAATTGAGGATGGGTTCATGCTAAAATATGGATGAGAAATATAGATTCATGTCTTGGTTTTTTGTTTTGATGGATAATAGATAATGAAATGATGTAATGTTGGATTAAATTGAGTAAACGGTGTTCAATGTGTGCTAGAAAAATGCTAGCTGTAACATTTTCCATTGATTATGTATTTGTAATTTAGCCATAACTTATTCTGTAGATATATAAATGAGGTGATTTTTAATTTGGATTAAATTAGAGACATATGGCTACATTTTTCATGAAGAAATTGAATTCAAATTCTATCTTTAAGAGTTTATAATTTTGACCTGAAGTTGACTACTGGGTGTAGGAAAAAGTGCAGAAAAACTAGATACATAATGGCTTTTTGTTCTGCTTTCTTGATAAATTAATGTGAATCTCTATGGGTATTTTTGTGATGAAATAAAATGATTCTAGAGATAAAGAAAGGGAGTAATGTCGTATGATGAAATGGTAAGAATTAAGGTGATTGTTAGAAGTGAAAATGAAGTTGAATATGTGTAGTAAGTTGATGATGAATGTGTATATATGTGTATGTTCTGTTATTAATGTTCATAATCAATCATGGAATATAATTTTTTTATGGATGATATTGAGTTTAAATGGAGTTATAACGATGGGAAAATGAGGAGAAATTAAATTAGAAATGATAGACAAGCTTAAGGTAGTGAATGTAGTAAGTAAAGAGTTAGAATCTAGAAAGTGTGGATGCACTTGGATATACTTTGGGACAAGAGGCATAACTTTTTATGTATAACTCTGATTAAGGTCATTTAGGTATGGTTTTAAATAGGACTTTGAGATCTACAACGTCCATGAAGATACCGAAAGATATTTTGACATCTAGAGATCAAAATTTCAAGTTTTTGTAAGAAACTCGTAAAGGTCCGTTTAACAGATATGGATGTCCGCCTAACAGACATTCACTGGTCATTTAGTATTAATTAAGGCTTAAATGGAACTTGGAATGAACCTAGAATGATGCCTTGATTAAGTGACTAATGTGTGATATGTTTGAAGTTATAACTGGGGTTATAACTTAGTAAATGAATGGATGATATCAATGTACCAAAAGGGCGTGAGTGCAATAAGAATGAAGATGTGCATATGATTATAATTATAGTCCAAAGGAGTTGAGTAATATGTATTCAGTAAATGTGACTAAGAATTGAGAAACATGAGAACATATAATGTTAGAAAAGAAATGGCGAGAAGTTGGATTATGACATTAGAAGAACTAAGTGTTCTTAAGGTGTACGCTTAAAAATAAGCTAGACACATATAAAGGGTAAAGATTGAATGGTAAACTTAGAATGATCGTATACAAATGAAGTGCAAATTCTAAGTTCAATTAGATATATATGAATTATGAAATGAGAATAAGCATAAGATGTGAATTTTGATAATATACTCGGGATTGTCATTGAGCATGCATTATACACAACACATATACCTATGTGTGTGATTGAGTGTTTATATGCTTGTGCAATTAATAATGTGTGTAAATGTGTATTGTATGATGTTGATACATAGGATAGAACGTTTTCATCTAGACATTTCCTGATCATGGAAGCTAATGCTAATTTGGAACATACTATAAATTGACCTAGATGATTTTATTTACTGATTGTTCTGTTTATATTATGTATTGAATGATTTTACAATATGAATACGATTGTTCTAATTTTCAGACATTGAATGTCCGAGGAGTTTGATAAATGTGAGAATATTGAATTGCTCCTTGTATATGAATTTGATGAAATATGTGATACATTACTTGATTGGTAAATTCCGGACCTAGTTCTGAAGGGAAATGTGAATATACATATGAATGAAAAAGTGATTCTCAACTTAAATGTTGAATGCCAGACCAAGGTCTGATGATATTTGAAAGTGACTAATTAATCATATGTGGTTGATGCATTTCATTACATAAATGCATGAAAGATAAAGGTAGTTGTGACTGGAGTTGCCAGTGAAAAAGAGCTTAAAAGTTATACTGTAATCAGAGCCTCAAGCTCAGTTGTGAATGTACCCTGTATCCAATAAGGGATATAGGACATTATTTGATACAATCCAGTATCCATAAAGGATATGGGCTAGTAAAAAGGCACTCGATCATAATAATAATAAAAGAAAGAGAGTCACATAAGCACTACATATGCATATATAGTTATGATTTAAATAGCTGACTGATTTCTAATTATGAAATGAATGCTCAAGTGATATGCAATGATTCATGATTATCAATGAAATGATGTGAATTATATGATTATATGAATTGTATATGTTATGTGATCGAGTGAGCCATCAAGGATGGTCACTCACTGAGTTTGCAAAACTCACCTAAAATTTGGAATATTTTTCAGGCTTAGAAGAGTTACCCCGTTAGACAAATGGGAGTATACCCATTGCATTTAAGTAAGAGATAAAGGTCGGGATCAATTCGCGTCTACATTTGTGTTTTCTTATTTTTGTATCGAATTAAGTCTTCCGCAATTATTCTACAATGTGTATTTGAATATTTCTGTATGTAATAACTTTCCAAAATGGAAAGGTTTGTAAGTGAGATCAATCTTGAGTATAATAATAATAAATGAGATTTTACTGATTGATTGTACTAGCATTCCACCCTCGCAAGGCAAGTTCTCAGACATCACTGAGAATGTCGGCTATGTGTCTTGCGAGAGTGGGGTGCTACATTAATCAAATCTAAATACCAAAAGAATTTAGATCATAATGATATCTATCAAAACACCAAAACTAAATATAAAACTGAAATCAAAGATAATATGATGAAATCTATATAATCTTTAATAATCTTCATTATGGATTGATGAAAATCTACTCCATATAGGATAAGCCTCTTTCTCCTTACTACCACTGAATCTTAGCTTTTAAAATTTGAATCCAGATTCTAGGAGATATACAGGCATCAACATAGGCGTGTTGATGGTTGTGTACTCTAAATAGATATGCAATACTTTTTTAAGCTAAAAACATGCATGGACATGATCATGCAATGTCAATATGACCTAGTCACAACTTATCACAGGCGTATGTCTCATTAACATGGGCATGTTCCGCAGAATTAATCAACACGCCTCCAAACTCTTCCATCATAGCCATGTACTTGTCATAAACTTAATAACTTAGTCAAGACCATTGTAAATTGCTCCAAACTTGTTTGAATTTGTTCCTTTAACTGAAAATGAGTGAATTAGACCCTAAAAAGGAAACATGAACAACTTATGTACAAAAAATAGTAAAATTACTCGAATAAAAAGAAAATTGCACTAGGCATGATCCTAAACATATGACTAAATCAACATTTACTAACTTCCCCACACTTAGATTTTTGTTTGTCCAAAAGAAAATAATAATTTAAAATTTTCAACTCTTCTCTATTTCAACTTATGAATTCACACTTCAAATGTCATGCCTTAAGAATCAAACCAAAATACATGAGAATCAAAAAATAATAGAATATAATTTCATAAGCAAACACTAGAAATGAAAATTTGATAATCTTTCTAAGATCAGGTGCATAGGATTTAATACCCTCATATAAAAGATTCACTCAATTTACTTAAATTATATACGGTGCACATTATTGAAACTTTTAAATTAATACATAAAAAGATTCCTAACCATAAGCTTGTTAGTATATTGCATCTCTAACACCATAAAATAAATTAGATGCAAAAAATAGAAGTTCTTTACATGAAGGTATAATGAGGTTTAGAAAAGGTATGTCCAAGGATAGATTGGGCTAATCAATATGAAGGCAATTGCATAAGCAATATTATAGAAAATCTGAATTTATATAGCCTATGTCACTTATTAAAATGTAAGGTGCAAAGAAAATCTTGAATAACACAACTGTCTTCTCTTTCTCCTTCTCATAATTACAACAAATTAAAAACAAATTTTCATTTTTTTCTCTTTTTTGATCAAGCTCGTTTCAAGATATTTATAAAAAAATTTCTTACGAGCTTACAAGGTGAATATATGAAACATTGATGAATAATAAAAGAGAAGATATAACCTTAACTACATAAGCTAACATCTTTCCTCATACTTGATATTTCTTAATCTAATCAAATTCTAATACAATCAACTAAACACAATCCTTCATGTTACCAAAAAAAAAAAATCAACTAACAACAAAATGGTTATTAAAAAAAGGCTAAGGCTAAAAATTTTTTGCACCTAAGGTATAAAGATAAGGTAAGGTAAAATAAAAGAAAATGGCTCAACAAAAGTGTAATCTAAGTTCATTTCATCTCAATGCCTCTGATCTAAAGATGTGGTCTTAAAATGTAAAATAAAAGCAAGTTCTAGAGTCAATATGCATGATATTCAAACTACAAAGAAAAATTGACCGTAATATAATGATAATAAATGCTCATTGGCTTAAAATCTTATAATTTAGGCTCATTTGAGAAAATTTTTTAGCACTTTCATTGAAATCAATAAGTTAAACATTTATTTATAATGTGTAAGTAAAAATCTATTTAATTATGCTTTCATCCTTCTATAATCTAACTTATTTCAATGATTCAAAACAATTAGAAAATGCTTCAAGATAAGAATCCAAAAATTGGAGATCTTTATAAAGAAGAATCAATAAATAAAATTAAAATATGCTTTGATCTCAATTAAGTTTTATAAAAATTAGAATACCCTTTCCCCATACTTAAAGATGTACATTATGCCCAAAATACATAATAAAACCTAAAAATAGAAAAATAATGAACATTGAAAAGTTAAGCAAATTGATACTTTCCTGGTCTATAACCTAGTTTGCATTTGCATCATAAATTCCATCCATTATCATCCTTTTAAACATTAAATAAAACATCATAAAGCATAAAAAATAGTAAGAAAATAAAAGAAGCATATGCTAATTATATCTACGAAAAATATGTGGTTTAATATATTAACAATGAACAATAAAAAGAATAGGAAAAACAAAATAATATAAGTTAAATAGGGCTAATCCATTGCAAACTATCAAGGGAAAATAACATAGAAAACATTGAAAAATAAAGGCCTAAGATAAAAAAAAAAAGTTCCCTATCAAACATCTTGAGACTCCGGAAAAATCTAAGTGGCCATATTAGACGAAGAGCCTAATATATGGTCATCCATTTGCTCCTGCACCATCTCTATCTCTGGATCTATCTAGGTGAAAGGAGTGTTAATCTCTTGAGTGTCATCAGGTAGTCCCTCTATGGTAGCTGGAGCATTTGGCTAATGAGGAGTTGGTGACACTATAGCGGTCCTATTCAGTGGAGGTGAAATCACAACCCCTAATTATCTTGCAATTTGAATGGGGTTTAGCATGATGAACTCCTATAGGAGATTCTTACCTATATCACATGTAATTTCTCTCTCAAAAGTTTATGTCCAAAGAAATAAAAAAAGAGATGACGAATTTATTATGTTTTTAATGCGAACCTTAGGTTCAAAAACCACCTAAAACCTTAATCACAAGGAATTAGAACCCTAGGAGAATCTCACGTCAAGCAAGGAAACTTGACCCTAACCAAACCCACCAACTAGAACCGAAACAATGAGGAATTTAATTGCCACAATTTGACTTTCTAAGATTCTATTTAAGTTCTTGTTAAAGATTCAAGAGGAAATTCTCAAAAAAAGTGAATGATTTCTATATTGGTGTTCCACGAATTACATTAATAAGATAGCCTTTTGTAAGCATAAAAATCCCTAAAGACTATAATCTTAAAAGGAAAAGAAAAGTGGCGTCTTAAGAGAACAATCCTTATTAAGTGTAACAAGGATTAAAATACTAACTACTAATACTACATTAATTAGGACTTTAGGATTCCTATTTCAATTTATATCTTTAGTGTCATAAGGAATCCTAATCAGGTTAAAAATTTAAGGAATCCTAACTAGATTAGAAATTGACCCCGTAGAAAGTCCTAACCTAAATAGGAAACTAGAAAATAAACACAAAACATAATACCCTTTAAATATATTTTAATTGTGCGAGTTAGGCTCTGTGTGCCTTAAAACAAGTGGACCAAGTTGTTAGACATTCTTTAAGTCTTATTCTTCATATATTAAGCATATTCCATCTCAATAAGAAGTAGAAAGTAGTTAATCATAGCAATACATGATACTCATCTGGAATGGATTCCTTTTCTCCATGATTAATCCTTGCAAAGTTATCTTCAAGTGTTTAGTCTTTGCCCTAGTCATTGAACCTCTAATTCTCTGTAAAGGATTATAAAAATGGTTGAAAATAAGTTTTGGTGCAAGGTAATCTCCATCATTCCCTCCCTCTTTAAAAAGATTCATTCTCAAATCACCTACATCATATAAAGATAAATAAGCAACAATAAAAGTAGAACCCACATTACTATAGTCCTTGGCAAACCTAGTTTATAGGCATTGTTATTGATCATTCCCCAGCCCTTGAAAAGGTCCATCTTGCTTAGGTTGCAACTTAGACTTCCTTTGAGCAGGAAACATCTCCTTATGCTTGTGAACCCAAACCCAATCTTTAGGTTAAAAAACAACCTTTATATGCCCCTTAATGGCTTACCTTGCATATCGTTCATTCTTTTCTCTATTTTATCATGAAATTTAGGATACAAATATCTAATAAAATCTAGCATATGCTTACCATCCAAATAACATATTTATTGGAAGGCAAAGGTAAGATATTCAAGGCGTTAAAAGGATTAAAGTCATAAATAACTTCAAAAGGAGAATCAGAAATATTATAATGAACTAACCTATTATATGCAAAGTCACCATGTAACAAATACCTTTTTTCATTATTTTAATTTTTAATGATAACATATAAAGTAGTAAGTATTGTATTAACTACTTTAGTTTGTCCATCTAATAACGAATATGGAACAGTAGAAAATAAATGTTAACTTTTAACCTATTCCATAAAGTACGCAAAAATGACTTAAATACTTAACATCTCTATCACTTACTATTGTTGTAGGCAATCTATGTAAAGTCATTATTTCCTTAAAGAACAAATAATCAATATTTGTTGCATCATTGGTTTTAAAACATGCAATAAAATGTTTCAACTTACTAAACCTGCCAACAATAGTAAACAAGGTATCCTTGCCACTTTAATTCCTAGGCAAATAGTAAACATGGTATTCTTACTACTTTAAGTCCCAGGCAAACATAATACAAAATCTATAAATATTTTAGTCTAAGGCCTAATTGGTATAGGTAAAGGTGTATACCATATGTACGACAGTACTTTAGATTTTGTTTACTTACATGTTATACACTTATCAAAAATATAATGCATATCATATTTCATTTTAGGCGAAAAAAATGTTCGAACAATATATCTAAACTCATTTGCACACTAAAATGACTTATTAAGCCACCTCTATTAGTCTCTTATCAAGCAATTCACACAAAGAACATATAAGCATACATGATTTCTTAAACAAAAACACATAATGTCTATAATGCTCACCATATGCACATTTAGAACATACATCCACCACTTAGCCAAAATCATCATCATTAATATATATATCATTAATAAGCTCAAATCTAAGTAATTCAATTTTCAATGTAGTAAGCAATGCATATATTTTAGATAATGCATTAGCTACAACATTTTCCTTTCCATTCTTCTACTTAATCATATAAGGAAACATCTAAGTAAACTCTAATCATTTAGATCATCTCATATTAAGCTTACCTTGGGATTTTAAAAACTTTAGGCTCTTGTGATCATATTGGATTATGAATTCCTTCAGCTCTAAATATTGTTGCATATTAATAAAGTTCTTAGTAACACTCACAACTCTTTGTCATAAGTAGGATAGTTCAATACTATCTTATTCATTTTTTTACTAAAGTAAGCAATTGATTTAGAATCTTGCATCAAAAGAGCCCCCACACTAATTCTATATGCATCACATCTAACCTCCAGAGCTTTGTAAAAATTAGACAAACAAAAAAAATTGTGTACATTAAGCAAGTTTCTTTTAAAGTATTAAATTTTTTTTTATACGCATCATTCAACATAAGCACAACATTCTTTTTAACATGAATA
Organism: Erythroxylum reticulatum; assembly: GCA_025504915.1. Classification (NCBI taxonomy): domain Eukaryota; kingdom Viridiplantae; phylum Streptophyta; class Magnoliopsida; order Malpighiales; family Erythroxylaceae; genus Erythroxylum; species Erythroxylum reticulatum. The sequence continues at coordinate 22,306,240 of JANSVA010000008.1, read as the reverse complement.
TTTAAAGGTATTGCAATAGAACTAAAGTCTTTCACAAACGTCATATAAAAACTTGTTAATCCATGTTTTTCCTTTCTTGATTTTATTTTTAAATAAAAATATTATTTAATAATTATCAATACTTAAAAGTTAAATAAAATTAGAAATAAATAATTTTATTTAATCTCTTATATAATATCTATTAATAAATATTATATTTTATTACAATAAATAATTAAATAAAGACACTTTTCATTTTGTAGATTAATAGTTATTTGTTAATACGTAATTTAATTAGTAAAACTAATGTTATTATTTAGAGTTAAATAACTAATATTTAAAAATTATTTTATAAAATATATTTGAAATTAATTATAACGTTAAAATGATTTGAATAATTAAATTATGTTAGTTATAATTATCATAGCAATTAATATGAAATACTTAAATAATATATATTTAATTAATGGTGAATAAGGTTATAAAAATAGAAAATATAATCTAAATTTATGGTTTCTTATAAGAATGGAAGAATCGAAAAATAATAAATAAAAACCGAAAGCCCAATCAAAATTTTTTTAATAAATTTGAAAGAAAAAACAAAAGAACGAAGTTAAACCCAAAAGGCCCAAAGAAAGTTGAGTTTTTAACTTTTTAACATTGAGTCAGCTCTGACATTGGTCCAGCAAAGTAACTTTGAAGGTAGAACAGAAATTAATGGTTTTGTGCCAATTGAGGAGCAGAACACTACAGATGAAGAGAATTGCTTGTTCTTTTAGTGCAGTACCTTCGGTAATGGCCATTGAAAATGATGAGAACCTCATCAGGTTTAGGTGAGAACCAAAGTCATATTATTTTTCTCAAAATCGATGTACAGATTAAGGCAATTAAAATACAAATGTAATTTTGTCGAATTCCTCCATCTCACCAGCCTAAGGTACCAGCTCTCACTCCGCAACTTTCGATCACTTATGTTGGTGAAGTTTGGAAAACTCTATTATACCACACGGAGTGAAGTATCATATGGAAAAGATCATACTTCTGAGGCCTAGAATGCCAAAGAAAATGTTGCTGCACCTTCCTGACCCTCATTTGCATCCGCAGATACCTCTTTTCTGGAATCGAAAGAAGTATCGTCTTCAGATTTGGAATATCCTTCTCTGGGATGAAAACAGCGAATGATTCCCAGTTCAAAACCTCCAAAAATGGAGGCACAAAGTTATCTGATATTATCACTGGAACACACTCGTAAAAAATCGACTCAACTACTCGTGGACTATTAACTTCGTAACCTTTTGCACAAATACAGTACTTGCTGCTCTTCATATGTTGGATGTAGTTCCTATTGCCCTTAGACTGTGGCATCTTACCAAATATTTTCATGTCAGGATCTTTATTTTCCCAGAGCTGCAAAAGGATTGGCCGTACATAGCCATGCATTTGACCTGCAAAAAAGGCCAGGATTGACCTTTGGGAAGCACGTTTGCCTCCAAGATCTCGTAGAGGCTTCTGTGGTGAGCGTACGTATGTCTCAGGCAGGGACACATCTTTGCCAAAAACAAAACCTTCCTTAACATCAGCATTGCAGAGGGCTCTTATGCAATTTCTCATATACCTTTTTGTCTCAGAAGGAGCCTGAGAAAGTCGATGTTTCTAAGGCATCAGGTTAATGAAATAAGGAGAGCCACAAAATGAAAATAGAGTTTTTGAGAACTGAAAATGAAACTCTGTAAATGTATGTAGAAGCAGAGCTCCAAGTGGATTTAAAAATAACGAATCTAGTAAAGCATGAGCATCATACCCAGTCGTGGCAAGCAACAAGAAAATGATCTGCTCCTTCTGTCCTATTCCAGAAAGGATATTTTGCAGAAATCACGTCCAAATAGTTTTTGAGATATTGTATGAGGTTATGATGACTGTGTGAATTTTGAACATACAACTTTTCTTCCAAGTTTCTAGAACTAAAGGGCAAATAAAACAAATGAATGCTTTCACTTGAACAATACCAAAAGCTTTTACTGGTAAAGGGATTGATTGCCTCCATGTAATATTTATCAATATAGCAACTTACTTTTTGAACATAGAGACATTTCTATAAAGAGGAGCATAAAGTGTCGGATTGTCTTCCCACATTGAAGCACTTTCTATCTGTGATTTTGCTTGCAGTAATTCTTGGTCAACTACTGATGACCAATGTGGTCTCTGCGAACAAATTAGAACATGAAGATATCATTTTTATGCAATTGCCATATGAGACAATAATCTTGACATGCTACAGTGCAGAAAGTTGCACAACATACCACCAAATAAGGAGAAGACCAACTCTGGAGTAACAATTTGTTCATTTGAGAAACTGAAATTACTGATGAATTGGGCATCTCAGGCATTTTCTTCACCTCTACAACAGTGATTTCAGAATCGGTAAGATTATCTTGCTTTTCCCCTGATTTTATGTCATAAGACGAGTTGCCAACATCTTTCTGCATGGCTGATGCATTGGGATCAACAAATGCAATAGGAGGTGGGACCGTATTATTTGCAAATGTTTCAGTTTGTGATGACTTCGTTGATGGTAATGCTGGTTGAGTGGTCAAAGCGCTGACATCTGGGGCTCTTATATTTTGTGATGTGGTCGTGATATTTTCATGAGGGGAGCTCTTTCCAACCTGTTTGGGTACAGGCGTATCAGCTGAAATGTTGGTAACATACAGGGCTTTGTCAATGCTTAAATCTATCGATATATCAATTGAAGGCTCCTTATCATGGTTTTTTGAAGCAGAAGACTCGTTCTTCTCTACAATGCCTTCTGATAGATGATCATTGTTTCCATCTGCATGTTTCTCCTCTCTAAAATTGTCTACTGTCTCATGAGTACCATTAGGACCACTTGACTTCAGCCCTTTTAGCTGAGTCATGTTACCGACCTGCGGCTTTGAAGACACATCATCTATTAGCGAGCTACTATTCCTTTCTAATCCAATTCTATAAGCAGAAGAAAAAATGCTCTCATATGGAACTTCAAAATGCTGGAATGCCACAATTGCAGCAAACGTCACTCCAATAATCCATAGCAATCTCCAGGTTTCCCCTTTGCACCAGTATCGAACGTCTTGACCCATCGGAAGAGCAGTCAACAAAGTCCCACTCACTTTTCAAGATTAAGTATCATCCCTGATCACTGTTTCCACATCCAAAGTTTATAAAATAGCCCCATCAGTGCATTCAAAGGATAAATCATATTGAATATAATCACGTCAACTAGAATCAATGGAATTAGTGTAAATCATGTAGAGAAATGACAAACAAACACGAAACGTATAAATCACGCATCAAACTGAAGTCTAGTCTACCAAACGGGGGGAGAAAGAAAATCAAGCATAAACTACAAGATTCGAAGGCTAACATCATTCATTCAACAAGCAAAGGAAACCAGTGAAATGTCAACATATTCGTAAAAGAACAATCAAACTGATAGAGAAGATCAGATACTATACAAACACATAGCACCTCATCACATCCCAAAGAAACTAAATATGCATGTCGTCTGTTTCTTTTCTTTCTATATCATAGGTAATACAACTCATCAAACAAGGACTAGAAATTGCAGAATGGAGTAGAAAATTGGGAGAAAAAGCTTACATGCAAAAGCCAGAAAACAGAGACAAAACTATATTGGCAAGAAAATGAGTAGACATACTGAAGGCGCAGAACTGAGTTTTGAAGCATAGAAACCAACAAGCCTTGCGTGTAGGTGATTGGAATGGGATTGACGGAATCTTTCTTCGGCTTATCTTTTCGTGACGATTCCAGCCTCTTACTTTTCTTTCAGCAACCCAAAGCACGCAAACAAAAATATATTCACCAAACACAAACTTAAGCCTATTCATTTGCTTTACCCTCTTTATTACTGTTTATTAACCTTTCGGGAACTCCACGCGCGTTTCAGGTTCTATATACCCCATGTATTTATTTACTTATATATGTATACGTTTAGTCAACTTATATGACATAATAAATAAAATTTAACATAAAATACGAAACAACCGGACCGGATAAGATTATATGTATATAAGACGCGTGGCAGGAATAGGATGATTGCAAAATTATGTCCATAACTTGTAATGTTTAATTAAATAAATTATTGATTTTGAATTCAAGAAAAAAAAAACTAAAATTTTCTGGTTAACTATTAATTAAATGCATTTTGCTAGAACGTGGGCATTACCTCCAAGTCTTGGGTTGTGGTATAATAAACAGTGGAGAAATTCCAGATGTTACACGTTGCCTGCAATGTGACAAGTGTCTAAAGCGGTGGTCGCTTTCGACATTTCTAATGTCGCGACTTAGACGTGACAATGATTTCCTTATTATCGCTAATGTCGCGATCTTAGACGTGACAATGATTTGCTTATTATCTCTCCGACATGACAATTTCTTTTTTGTCCCAAGATTTGGGCTTCCTCATACCTTACATGCAGATTGCAATTTTGTGATTTGCTTATTATCTCTGTACGACATGACAATTTCTGTATTGTCCCAAGATTTGGGCTTCCTCATACCTTACATGCAGATTGCAATTATGTCTAAACTAATTTAACACGTGGGGTTTTTGGTCACTCTTGAAAAGCCTATATACATATGTCAACTAACTCGTTGTACACCGATTACTTTCTTTGTATTAATTGAGAAAATATTATGCATCACCCACCGTGGAGGTTGAAGATGACAACTAGGATGCTTGTTTAAACTCACTTTAGTATCTCTAGTCTTTGTGCTCCTTAATTTTTCTATTTTAGTAGTTTAGCGCAGATTTTTTTAACCTAATCCATCATAAGACCGCATTGCATAGTTGTTAGAAGTCGTTGAATTGACGGGACTGTTTCAAAAGACAAAAATTATATGATCATTGTAATTCTTTATTTCAATCTTCTTACTATTTTAGATGTATCATATAAATTAGTAAATTAATTTTTTAATTGAGTGATTAATCTTCTAAAATTTTTATAATTCAATTCAAAATATTAGTTTCGATGGTAATTTTCTAGTTTGACTAAAAAATTCTTTGTTGTTTATAATATGTAGGTGTTCACCCGAAAAAGATTCTCTCTACTCCAATCTAGCAGTAGCTACCATTTTTCTAAGTAGACATCTATATATCATAAACTACCAAAATTTTGTCAGTCAAATCAACAAATTACTAAAGCAACAAATATTTTGAATTGAATTATTAAAGTTTCAAATTGTTGATCACTTAATTGAAATTTTTAAAAGCTTGAGCACTGAATTGAAAAAAATATAAAAGATTGGTGTATTTTAGGATTGAATATCCATATTTCTAAAGTGGTCCTAGCTAATTTTCTATTGAGATTAAACATTAATAAACTATGAAAAGATTAACACATGTTATGTTTTTCTTTATAAAGTAGTCATTCTCATAAACTAAAGTATAAGGATACTTATATAAATATGTGGATACTTACTAGAGAAAAACTTCATTGAACTAGTCCTATATGTGAATTTTATTTAAAACATTACTTATATGTTTATGAAATTCTCATTGTCTTATATAGATATTATTATATCTTAATACTATTTATGTCATATTATTGTCGATGGTAGCTTAATTAGTGGTCAGTGGATATGACATAAATTATAAAGAGGTAAATAAGAGATTAAGATATGATTCATTACCCTAAAGTGATTAGGGAGAATGTTTCATTATTTTATATTAGTATTACTTCAAAAAATCCTTAACCTAAGTGGAATGACACTTTGAAAATAATTTCCAAATGTCATTAATGTGACCAATTACTTGTAGTTAAAAAATAATATGATTAGAAGAAAATATATTAGGTATTATTTCCATGCTTATTGTCTAATCGGAACATTGTATGATAAAAAGATTAAATTATACAGGAAAATTATGTATGGAATGTTTAGTAAATTTACTTTGATATTCTTAATATTTGGGTGTTTATGATACATTAGTAGATATCAATCATGATCTATGAGTTTAAATTATTTAATTAAAGGATTAAAGATAAACTAAAGGAATTTAATTTATGTAATCCTAAATTATATGTAATCCTAAATATAATTTAAGGTTATAGCTTATATCTATTGTCAACATATTTAGAAACTTTAAAGTCATATATAAAGAATGATTGATAAGAGTGAAATGTAATCTACTATTGTACTTAATTGTCAAGTTTGAAAAACTTTAGAATTAAATAAAAGATATGCGTGATCAATTCTAAATGATTTTATCCTAGTTTAACTTATCATTACACTGATCAGTTGTATATGGTCCCTTCCCCATTAGAGATGAAGATCTTATTTGAATATTGCTCTTCTCCAGTTGTAGTTCCTTTTTATTTAAGACTGCTTAACTTAGGTCCCAGTTCCTTTTGCTTTATCAAACACTTTCAATTGGCTTTGATTTTCTAAAAGAGTTTCCCTAATCTAGTGGATGAACTTAGTAGCTAGCAAGTTCTTATGAGTTCTAATTTTTCTACATATGGAATGGTTTTTTCTCTCCACATTACATAGATACAATATGGTAATATTGTTTTAATTAGGATGGAAACAATATTTAAACTTGTAGACAAATTTCAAGCCTAATCAACTATTTGAGTCCATTCTTATTTCTCACATATACACTCCATCCTATGTGAATTCTATACCAAATAAAATCATTTTATGAAAATTTTAAAACAAATGGCCCATGGATTCTATTTTAGTATTAAAAAAATAATAACGAAGATTCAAACTAAAGTTGTATCTATCTTTAGTGTATAGTCTACCCAAAATTGCTAACCAACATGTAGTAGATGCCTTAGGTAGTATAGAGTTATATTAGACAAGCTTAGACAATGTCTTCCTAGGATAGTGACCCTTAATGTCATTAAAGGAAGATGCATTGATAAAAATCCCAGATGTATGTAATTGCCAAACCAAATAATCAGATATCTTGACATTAGGGAAGTAGCTAGGTAATCTATTGATCAATAAGGTCATTCCCCCTTGCAAACTGTAAACAATCTAGAAGGGGGGTTGAATAGATCTTTAAACCTTTTTTCTTAAAAAATCTACAATAAAATCAGAAGTTAATTCACACAAAACAATTTAAACAAATTTAAATGTTAAGAAT
>JANSVA010000008.1:22246090-22299011 GCA_025504915.1 Erythroxylum reticulatum | reverse complement strand
TCTTAACAAATTCTATACATTTTATTATTATCAAAACATAAGTGGGATTTAATTTGTCAACCTCCATTGGTCCAACACAAACAACTCCATGATTAACCTTTTATGATGTTAGATACCTTATAGGTTATGAGGAACCTATATCTCATAAAAATTAGTTTAAGCCTTTGATGAAGAGGGCTAATTTGACTCTAGTTATCATACCAAAGCCAAGTACCTAGTCTATTCCTAATATGCATCTTAATATGAGCATCTATAAATGACCAATAATCTTCCTTTCTTTCTTTTAACATCTAGAAACATCTGTTAGATATGTAATGAACATGAAACCATCTAACCCAGCTAGCTTCTTTGTCATTCATAAGTCTCCAAATCCATTTAGCCATGACTATTTGGCTTTTTTAAAAGTAAACAATCCTTAATCCTCCTCCATATTTAGGGGAATATTTTTTTTCAAACTTAGTTTAGCTCCATATACATTGGTAAGATCACCAGACCAAATGAATATTTTAATAAACCTTTATAACTCCTTAATTAGTCCTTTAGGAAATATTATATAAGAGCACCCCTATATGTGAATGTTTGTGAAAACATTCACTATTATTTGAATGTGACCGGTGAAAGAGAGGTAAATGTTTTACAAAAAATCTAAGAACCTTGGTTTCTTAAGGAAAATAAGAAAGACAAGGTAAGTGAAAGGTATTTGTTTTACCTGCATTATAGAAATTTGTTAGAACATGAAAACTTTAGATACTCCATCTGAAACCATTAGCCTAATTTTCTCCAAGTTAATTCTTGTGCCTGACATGTTTAAGAACAAATGTATTAAATCTATAATAATTTTGAAAGGTTAAGGATTTTTCTCATAGGAAAATAAGAGATCATCTGTATAATCTAAGAAAAACAAATTCATCTCCCTACATTTCTTATGATATTTAAATTACTTTGAGTTGGAGATATGCCTATGAGTCATTCTGATAATTACTTCAATGGAAATTGTCAATAAGTAGGGAGACAATGGATCTCCCTTTCTGATACCTCTAGCCCCTTTTAATATTAGAGTAGGTTATCTATTAATCAAGTTAAAATAAAATGGTAGTGATACAAGCTTTAATCCAGGAGATAAATAAGTTTGGAAAATGGAAAGCTTTGAGATAATTAAGAAGGAAATCCCATTCTAAAGAATCAAAGGCTTTGTATAGATCAACTTTCATGAAGCAGCTTTGAACAATAAGATTTGTGGATAATCTTTAAATAACTTTTGAGCCATTGATAAATTATCCCCTATTCTCCTACCATTAATGAAAGCAAACTAACAATTATTTATGATAGGTGTAAGGACATTCCTAAGCTTTATGGCTAGAGCCTTCGCAATCACTTTGTAAACTAGATCGTAATGAGATATAAGTCAAAATTCTTGAATGGATGTAAGGTTATCTTTCCTGGGGATTAGACAAAGGTAAGTTTTATTCAACTCTTTAAGCATTTTCTGATTATTGAAAATTCTGGGACATAATCTATGACTAGCTCTCTTATTATGCTTCAATTTTTTTGGGAAAAACAAGCACTAAAGTCATCTAAACCCAAAGACTTGTTTAGCTTTAAGTTGAGTAGCATTATTTTGATTTGTATAGGTGTAACTAGCCTGATAAGCAATAAGTAAGCACCTGTTTCTTGTCTACATTGTCTATATTCTTTGATTGACTAAAATAAAAAAGATCAAGACATTTTAATGCCAAACCAATCACTATAATAATTGAAAGCTAGTTCTTTCATGGCAACCTAATCCCTACTAATTTTCCGTTCATTATCCATTAGTGAACTAATATTCTTGGTGTTCCTGTAAGTCAAAAGAGCATTAAAGAAGAAGTTAATACACTTGTCTCCATCCTTGAGCCAATACAATCAAGCTTTTTGTTTAAGGTACGGGTTATGAAAAGAAAAAATTTAATATAATTCTAAAGAGCTTGGTCTTCTTGAATTTTGAGGCCGATATCATTGGGAGAGTTATAAAGTTTAGATTGATAATGCAAGAGTTGAAGCTTGGCATTTTTTGACTATGTCCTATCTTTTTATATTTTTAAGCTCCTATTTTACTCTTTTAAGTTTCCTCATCAAATGATAAGCTTTACAACTTGAAAAAGGGCAATTCATCCCTTTACTCACAACCCTAGCTATCTAAAACATAAGGTTATAAAACCTCAAAAAAGGTATAAGTTATGCATTGCTATTCATACCTTTAACCTCAATGATAGAGTGAGTAGAAGATAGGGGAGGTCTAAATTAGGAATAGTTGGTGGTAAATTTATCCAACTAGAGATTGTTGGATAAAACTTAATCTAGCTTTTTCCTTATAAAGCTTACCCCAATCTACTTAATAGACCAAGTGAAGAGTTGTCTACTAAAACTCAAATCTGTAACACCAAAAGGAGATGTGATAGAAGAAAGTTCATTCCCATTTGTATTAATCCTTCAATTTCATCTATCTTAAGTATATAGCTGAAATTTCCACCTAAAAGCTTGGGTTGATTGATTGTGGGTTCTCATTAAGTCATCCTAATTAGTTGCATATATAGTTGAGAAAAGGAAGGTAAAGGGATATGCAATGGTTTGATAATTCATGAATTAATAGAATAGAGCTAAAAAATTGTGTTACCTTAATGATAGAAGGATTAAAATTAATTACAAGCCTCCTAATGCAGTGGAGGAAATGATTAGATAAGAAGTTCCATTTGTTACCTAAAAAACTAAGCTCCTCCTTCAAATTAACAGCTTTTATTTTAGTCTCTGTTAATGCAAACAAGACTAGCTTCTTTTCTAAATGAAATCTTTGAGGCTTTGCTTCTTAAGAGGACTATTTAGTCCTCTTACATTCCAAATTAGTATATTTATGAAGATTGGTTGAGGGAGGTACCCTCACCTTTTTTCTTCCTACTTGAATTTCTGCCCCCTTTAGATTTAAATCTTGAAGTTGTTTCAATAAAGTTAGTTTTAACTAATGGAGCTTTCTCCTTATCCTATTCAGCATAGTAGTACTTAGTAAAGTATTTTCTTTCACTTTATCAAAGTGTATAATGTTATTTACTTCTTTGTCTATATCTTTTGTTTGAATTTTTTTAAGTATTAGAAGTAAATTCCTCATTAGTGATATAGGTATCCCCTATTTTAGGTGTTGGATCTAAAGATTCCTTTGGAACTTCCTTCAACTTTAAATTATCTTATGTAACAATGGGAGCCTCATTTTGAAGCCTTATTAACTCTCCATATGATCTAGTGTGAAACAACCTTCCAGTAGACTTCTAAGCTCTCAATATGGAAGGCTTTCAAGTGTAGGTTAGCTAAATGACATGGTCTATTAATTCATCTTGCTCAATAAGCCTCTTAATAAACAAGGATGGCGGTACATTAGAGTCCCAAGGCACTTTAACAGATATTCTCAAATATCTAATGTTCTCCAACATTAATTTTAAGGAGTCCATGTATAGGGTCTTTATAAGTGCACTTACTATGGAACTTAATCCTTCTGTTGTCTAGTATTCAAGTGCTAAATTATGGAAATTAATCTAAACATATATTTTGATTTTTTTCTTTATCTAAAATCATTCCTTGGTGTCATTTAAGGAGAAGAGAGGCTTCCTAGCAATATGTGAGGGGCCCTGCTCTAGGATATTAAAGATCAGATGCCTTGGAAAATCTAATGATGAAATAATTATCTTCAACTAATCGAGTTTTTTCTAATCCAGATTTACTCTATTTTTATAGTAGTCCAAGCATTCATTTAAGGGTAGGATACCATTTTGTCCTAAAAAAACCAACAAGTAACGAAGACCATGTGTTTGTTTTAGCCTTCAAAAGATTGATTAATGGGGAAATTACTCCATTAGTTGAACAAGGTTCAAGGAAGTGAAACAACTTCAAGTTAGCCCCTCCATGGTTATTCCTAATCAAGTTACTCCAAGTTTTATGCACAATAATGGAGTTACAAGAAGTGCTTTTTTTTGGTAGGGGGATTAAAGGAGGATTTACCTAGGCTGTTCGGATTGGCATCAATAGACGGTTTGGAGGACAAAGGTGGGAACATAGAGGCTAGACACTGCCCAATTTCTAAATTTTGAGTAGACAATTCCAAAAGAAAAGTGGAGGCACTTAGTTCTAGGGGGGTTATTGAAATGCAATTACCATAAATAGTAAATTAAGTAATAGTGAAAGGAAACTTTTAAAACTACCCTTAAGCAGCTGAGCAAAGCACTAAATGAAGAATATATCTGTAATATCCCACATCGGTTGGAGAAGAGAACAAAGTACGCCTTATAAGGGTATGAATACCTCTTCTCCATAGATGCATTTCCCCAAATGTGGGAAAAGTAAAATTGTGAGGGCCTTGGCCCAATGGACAACCCAAATTGGACAATATTTATAGGCAGGTAGTCTAGAGTATTACAATACCAAGGTTATGGAAAAGAGAGAAGAATCAAGATGAAAAGGATAAGGTGAGGTAGCTATAAATAAAGAATAGGGAAGGAGGGGCCAAAGAAAAAGGACCAGAAGTAGGATTAAGAAGAAGAAGTTAAGAACCAAGAAGGGAGAAAGTAGATAATCTCTCTCAAGCCATTCTTTAGCTGAACCCTTTTAGAGCACTTTATATGGAATGATGGTTAAATCTAAAAGATCCAAAACTATTATAAATAGGCTCATGATATAAAGAAGCCATCAATTTTTTTCTAATCCTTTCTATATTACTTATATGTTCTCTCAATTTATTTATGATGATACTGTTTAAGGTCAAATATGTAGTTGTGGTGGTTATGATAAACTAATTTTAGAAATAGTTTGAAAAAAATAACAAGAAAAAAAGATCAAACTACATAATAAGGCATGATTTACATTTATGTCTATTAAATCTATGCATTAATCATAATATATAACTTAAAGTAATCATAGTTTTCAATAAATAAAATAAAAATATTTCATGTTTTATTATATTATATACGATATCAAATCTCAACCTAATTTTCAATAGTATTAGAGAAATCTTTAATTATATAATTCAATATCATGTTTGATTATTATTAATATTAAATTTTATAATTAAACTTTTAGTTATTGTAAACCTTAATTACTAAAATTATATTATAATCTAGTTACGTATTCTTAAAATCCAAAATTTTCAAATTAATACCATAAAATCCTTAAGCCACCCAATTAGATTTGATTTGAATGTTAGAAGCACAAACCCTAACCCTAGATTAAATTAAATTTAATTGAAATTTAAAGGTTTATTTTTAAACTTTAGAAGCTTATAAGTTTATAAGAATTGTTAAAGAGTTAAGTTAACTACTATTAACTTCCCGTTCTTCATCAAGGTTGGATTCTTACTTGTGTTTAAGAAGAAAATAAAGAGAGAGATATGGGTCGCCTTAGGTTGTTTCAATATGTTAATAGACATATTTAACAAATAAGAAGCATACCTACTTGGCGATTCTTCTCCATACCTACTATCGCATATGGAAGATGATTATTAATAGAAAAATTTTCTCTTTATTCATTAGAAAAAAAGATCTACCATGATTTTTATGTTTTTATGGATGCTTTTAAGTTATCTTGAAGTTGATATGCTCTAGTTACTAAAGGAGAAGCATTATGTTAGTTATTGGGGTTGCTGCTGCTGAAGATGCGTAGAATCTATGAGTTGACTCTATAATAATAGTAACAACTTCTAAAAGTAATTGATCGCAATAAGGTATGTTGATTTCAAATATATTGGAGAGTATTAGGGAGAGTTGTATCGGCTACCTCTTCTTATGTATAAAGTAGATTTGATTAATGACTACTTAGTCAACCATATTAAGGGAGTGTTTGGAACAGATGGTGAGATGATGACAAATGTAGGCTACCAACGGGAGAAGTATAGGATGGTAGCTTAATTTTTTATGATGCTAGGCTTTATAGAAAGAGGAAGGAGGATGGTGATTGGATACAAGGATTATTCTAGGTTAGGAATAAAACATTCTTAGCTTGGAACAAGGCTTATTTGAGAACAAGGATTAGACTATTCTAAAGTTAGAATAGGTTTGTTCATAAATAAGTTAAAATGTGACTTAAACTTAGAAAGGGATAAAATGTTTGTTTTTTTATCAAATTAATTTCAAAACTAAATAAAATTATTTTTGAAATGGAATAATGTATTTCTAATTTAATTCAATTGATAAATAAAATTTAAAATAGTTCTAATTTAATATCAATTTTAAAATTAAATTAACTATATTTCTTAATTTGATTAAGATTGATTATTAATTTAAATCATTTTAAAAATAAATTCCAATATAGAAAGGTTTTAGCAGGATTCTACATATAGGATCAGTGACTTGTGTTGGGAGTGAATTTTTCTTCATAAATTGAGAGTTTTTTGGAAAGTAAATAATTGAATTTCATTGAGCCTAGCTCCAAGGAGCTTCTAGACACAATAAAAATTTTAGTATGCCTTCACACTAAAATTGATATAGAGGAACGTTTGTAGGATACTTATCAAAGAAAGTAGACAAGGGAATGAAACTACATGATAATAATATAAATAAAATCTACTTCTTGACTAAGGGAAAAATTGTAATTTCATGCACCTTTACAATAAATTCCATTAACTCGCTACATAAGGGAGGTTTGGGACCAAGGATGTATTATAATTACTCCATATGGATCCTTGATCTGACCTCTATTAAAATTGTGATAAATATTTGAACCATCTCTTCCTTAACTATTGATTCTTACCTAAACTCAAGAATAAGAAACTCTTACTATATTACCTTCAATGTAAAAGGTGATCTTTATATGTTTATATTAGATCTTGAAGTAGTGGTTTATAGGATTCAAATAGAAATAAATCAAAAGATATTCTAAGGAATCTAAACGAATTCTAAGCTAGTATACCTAAGTCTCGTTAATAAGATAAGAGAAACAACTATTGTAAGAGACCTTACTAAAACTATAAGTCTAAATTAAGAGTTTTATGTAGGGGAGAAACACAAGTCCAAAGGAACGCAAGTAGGGCCTATGTTATCTAGTTAATGGTCTTCACTCTATCATCTTTAGGTGAGCTAAATTACCTTTTAAATAACCTCAATTTTCTTTCCTTCCATAGGGTGTATAAAGTGCATCCAAGATAGAAGTAAAACACTATAAGGTCATCATTATGCATATAAGTTATGCCTAAAATCCTTAAAAAACCAATATCTAACCCATGGTTTGGCAATTTAAGTTACATCAAGCTATAATGTCATTTCATAACCATTTAGAGAAATGGAACTCAAATAATTTATGGCTAATGGATTCATTAGAGCCGGTATATAACTGAAAAAGAGATGAGTTATTGGTACCACCTTTAATTATATCCAATGTTAATATTTTTCCCTCACTACTAGTTATAAGATAAAGGAGACATTTGGAATCTACATATTATTCCAAACTAAATTTTTCAAGTCAGTTAGGATCCATTTCCTTATAAATTTTATACAAGACTTATTAAAGAAAGTACATGATGAATTCATAATCATATAAAGTCTATTCCCTATACCTAAATTGGGGGAGTAAGGAGGGAAGCATCTTTGGAAAATTTTATCTTACTGATTATTACATCCCCACCTGTCATCAATAATTAGTTCCTTAACTATTGCATTATCTAAATAGAGAAACCTAATATGAAAAAAATTAGGTACTTGATTGAGAGGGTTATTATTCTATGGCCATATATGACCACCATTTCGTATCTTATAAAGTATCATAGGTTACCTGAGTCCTTTGAGCTTCAGAATTTGCATTATATACTAAGATGATTCACTCATTAGGATTTTCAAGAATAGTTTTCAAAGATTTTTTGGGAAATGAGGATGTTGTCTCTAATTGATCTGCCATAAATGAGAGCACCTTGATTTGGTTTAACAATTGATCTAAGGTTATGTTCAATCTTAGAGCACCCTGATTTGAATTTTTATAAAGAGTAAGGCTTGGGGACTTTAAGGAAAAAGGTGATAAGGGTTTATTGAGTAATTTAATAATTTTCCCTTATTGAAGAATTTCATGATGACATCTATGGCTTAATCACCTACGAGGTTCCACGTCTTCTAGAAAAATAAAACATTGAAGCCATCAGGGCCTAAAGCTTTATTAGGGTTGAGACTAAAAATGGTTTTATTTGTGTCCTCTCTATTAAGAGGAATTTAGAGACTTTTAGGTTACTCTTTTGAGATGGATATAAGAATGAACTACTTTAAAGTTTGTATATAAGAGCAAACATGGTTAACAATATCTTGAGTGCTCTAACGAAAATTTACTTTGGCTTACTCTAAAGAAGTAATCTTGTCGTAGTTTCTTTTTACAAAAATTACATTGTAGAAAAAGGATTTGTTCTTGTCACTTTCTTTTTAACCATTGAACTCTAGACTTCTTTATGAGAATAGAGCTTTTGTAATTCAAATCCTTAGTGTAATTATATAGAGCTTAGTTCTCTTTAATCTTATTCGTCTCATCTATTGGGTTGTAATATAGATCCATATGAATTGAGCAAAGTGTATCTCTTAGGATTTGGATTCCTTGATTAAAAATGTTAAAGTGAAGTTTACTGAGAGATTTAAGATCATATTTAACTTTGTGGTGCTTTTTGATACACTTGAATACTTTACAAACTTTGATTTGTATGGCCATAGCTTTCAATATTACTTTCTTAATGCCTTCTAATTTTAATAAGTAAATGAAGAATGCAATGGAGAGTACTTAGCCTAATAGATGCCTAGATTAATGGATTCCTAAGTTATGAATATCATGGGGGAGTGATCAGAGGAGAAAGTACTACCAAAATGAGTAGTACTCAAGGGAATTCACTCACCCTTTTTCCATTAATCAAAGATCTACGCAATTTCCTTCTAGTGAACCAATTCATAATTTTATATTATACTAGGTGAAGTAATTTCCATTATAATTGAGATCTAAGACACTAATACAAGGCACATTGTCTTTAAATTCTTGATATATATGTTTGTGGTTTATATTGCCTCCTTTAAAATTCTAGGGGAACATACTATACTTAAAGTCTCCAAGTACTAGCCAATGAGAGTTAATATTATTGGAAAGAATAACAGTAATTGGGATCAATACTTATGGTTGTGCATCACTTTAGTCTCCTATTGGATACTGGTTAATAAGGAATCAACTTTTACCCTTTAAGGGAGAAGAGTTTTAATGAAGAGAGACCTCTTATGCCCCAACCAATTCACAATAGGCATAGAGATATTCTCTAGAATCCTAAGCAAGAGAATTAGTGAGAGTGGCTCTTTCAAATACCACTCTAAATGAAAGAAGAACATAATTTCTTATTTGGCTTTTTCAAATGATGTTACTTTTGTAAATGATGTTCTACTTCTTAGCAAAGCTTATAAGGATTTAGTTTATATTTGATGGAGGCTTGAATAAGTTCACTACAATGTCTAGCTCAGAAATGAATAAGGGGAAATGCTCCATTTATGTATTTGGACCAAACTATAGGAGAGCTTATTACTTAGCTAGTTTTGTATGGTAAAAATTGGTGAAACTTCCACTGAAGTATCTTAGCGTCCTAATTTACCCAGTTATACTTAATGTGAGAGATTGTCAGCATCTTCTGGAGGTGATATAAAGAACGTTGGGTTGCTGGAATAATGGGAATCTCTCCTTTGTAGGTAGAGTCCAACTGATAGTTTCAAACTTACATAATCTATATACATTGGTTAGCTCACTTATTTATCCCAAAGTATGTGATTAAATATTTAGAAAGACCAATAAAGAAATTCCTATGGACCAACAGCCCAACTGACAATAACCATGCTAAGGTATCCTAGAAGGAAGTTTCTAAACATAAGTATAGGGGGTTTGGGAATCAACTCAAGTAAAGTAGTCAATAATATGCCTCTAATTAAGCAAGTATGGAAAACTCTAGTGGAAAAAGAGTACTTATGGGTAAAATAAGTCCAAAACACTATCCAAAAGATACAAACTTATGGAGAGTTCCCTAAGCTAAATCCTCTTGGACCTTTCCACATAAGATAAAATTGAGAGACATAATACATCGAAGCATAATGAAGCAAATTGGTAAAGGTGATTAAAAATTGGGACCCCTTTCAAAGACTCCATTTTACCAATAAATGAAGCATATACTATCCTCTCAAACCAAATTTGAAGAGCATATTAGAGGTAGAAAATAGTATAGTAACCTAAGGGGATTTGGGACTATTATATAGAATGTGCTCGACTATTATCCTAATCTTGAGATGAATGGTCTAACTACATAGAAAGGTTGTAGAAATGAAGAATTCAAGAATAAACATTTCCTAAACCTCTTAAGGATTCCTAGTGATGAAGTTAGCTGGAAAAAAGTTAGTTTGGAATTAGAACATTAACACCAAAACTAGTTTTATTCTTTAGTTAACTATTCTAAATAAGCTACCAACTATAACCAAAATTAGAGGCATAAAGGTAAATCAAGTATGTGAATTTTGTAAAAAAAATCAAGAAATAGTGTGCCAGTTATTCATTATGTTTTAATATGGTGAAAAAAAAATGGAATCAAGCTCTTACATGGAGTGAACTGAGATGCACTATAAGCAAACTAGAAGAAATCTTGGCCTAGCTTATATCTTGTAGGTTTATCACCATCACATATAATATTTTAATTAGTATAACATTACACATCGTTACTTAAATGATATAGAGGGAAAAAAATAGAAGAATATTTTAGGTGAGAGAGATAAACAAGAATGCATGATGAAGGAGCTAAGAAGAAAATTCAAAGAGTGGATATGGGTGTCAACCTTTGGCAAGAGGATTAAATTGAATTTTGAAATATCTATATTATGGAGTGTATAATGTAGAAGTGGGGAGAACATGAACTTACTAGCTTAAGGAGAAGTTGATAAAGCTCTTGCATGCAAATAAATTCCATAACTTAAGCAAAGAATTGGCTAAAGATAGATTGTATTGTCGATGAATAATTGAATATGCTAACGTGATGTCCTGGTGTAGCTTCAAGAATGATTTATAAAACAATCATGTCTAATGCCCTATTTTAAAAGGTCCTTTTCTTTCTTTATTTACTAATATAATTTTTTATTTATATTTTTAAAAAATATTGTTATAAGAAACCCTTAGATCATTCCATAAAAGAGCGTTTCTGAAATGCTAAGTTAGAAGCATATATGAAGGAAATAAAGATTGTAACAAGAAAAGGAATAAGGTTTAAGGATAAATGGATACATTGGTTTGATAAGATGGTTTATTTTATTTTTTAAAGTTCATACCCTATATGAACTCTCCAATTGAAGTAATGGTGATGATTAGAGATGAGCTGCCAATTTTTGACAAAAAGCTATAGACTTTCATTAAGAGCCTAAACTTTTATTTTAGTTTTAAGAAAATACCTAATATACAAAGATTTTTATTACTTAGAAGATCTTTCATAGTCTACTACTTTAGAGGATAATTAAATCCTCTAACATTCCAATCAACCTGATCCTTTATAGGATAATTAAATCCTCTAACATTCTAGCCAATGATAGAAGTTAAGGGATGAGTTTGAGGTTTAAACCCTTTTTAAAGATTTCATTCTAGTTCTTTTTTTAAAGTTTAGGGCCATATCATTGAGAATTTCAACACTATTAATCACTACTACCTTAAGTTAAGTAAGGTTTGATATAAAAGCTTATTGTTTTAAGGAATTTTTTGGGTTGGCTATATAGGGAAGTGAATCATTATGAAAAGGAGGGCTTAAATAGATTAAGATCAAGTGAGGGAATCCTAATTGAGGAGATTAGTGAGCATTTAGAGTTATAGGATCAGAAGGTTGAGCCAAGCCAAAAGATGTATTTAGTGATTTATTACTTGTGTTTCTATTAAAAATATAGGCTTTATATTATTTCCCTTTTGAAGCGCCTATATCTTCAAGAGTAGAATCATTATAAGGTCCTTTTCCTTATTCCTTCTCCATTAGTCCAACATAATCTCCTCACAAGAAAAAACTTGTTTACTTTTTATTGTTGATTTTGGATTGGTTTTCATTGATAGGATATGTCAATTCAGCTGCTATAAGTCTACTTCCCTCTTTAAACATAAGGATGGTATTGTGTTACGGATTTCTTGGTTCATTTCCATTTTAATACATATCCTTGACTGTAGCTTGATTAAAACAAAGTGGTTTTCTTAGTTTTCTTATCTTAACCATAGCTTGATTAAAACAAAGTGGTTTTCTTATATTGACTTTCTCAATAAATCAAACTTGTAATAGAGCAATATTCCAAATGATACATTATAGAAGTTGATCCAAATGTGTGCATGCTTCATCTTCAATAATTTTAGCACAAAGCCAAGTGTCCATTTTAGTTAGAAGAGAGGTTTATTGTTGACATACCAAAGTCAAATTTTCAATATTTTGTTTACTTAGTTAAATATGAAGAGGAAAGATCCTTTAAATTAATTGACACTTTACTCCAAACCAAACCTTTTCTAATGGGATGTGGCCCAATGATTTATAGTCAATAAAGATTGACACTTGTCAGTGAAGAATCCAACAAAATTTATTGCCCATTTCATATCTTCATAACGAAGTAACTTTAGTTAAGGTGTAATAATCTTCGAGCTAGAAGAGTAAAGGGGTATAAACCTAAGGTTCTCATATGGAGAAGTGTCTTTTACCACCTGATGCTATGATTTAAGGGCAAGAGTCAAGGTGGGAGGAGTACATTCTTCATTGGGCTAAGCAAGGAAAGAACAAGCACAAGACAACTATAAAGGTGAGGAAGGAGGCAGAATAAAGCAAGATCAAATTAGAGAGGCAAGGAAGGATTTCAGAGGAGGGGTTAGACTAAAAGGAGTTAAAGGAGAGACTTTGAGAAGGAAAGGATTTAGAGCTAGAGGGTAAGGGAGGGAAGGATGGGTTAATTAAAAGCAATATGAGGCACTAAAAATTGGCCCTGGCCAGCTAAGGACTACATTGGTAGAAAAGGAAGGAAACCAGTTACAATAGTTTCCACTTAGAGATATTACCAAAGAAAAATTTAACGAAAATTTGAAAAATGAAAAAATAAGAGGGAGGGAGCTTAAATAGTGAAGAAGAAGAAAAAAAAGTGAATTAAAGAAGATGGGGTGTAAAAGAAATGGAACATGTAATATAACACGGAAGGATTTGGAAGCCGGAGCAAAAGGTGGTCAATAAAGAGATTAAAATCACAAGCATTAAGCATGCACATAGGAATAAAAATAGAATAATCAATCAATAGTATGTCCATAGAGATAGCTCACTCTAGGATGGAGAAACACTAGCAGGCTTATAATATGAGCACAAAAGGAGCACAGTGGAGGTGATATTATTATGGCCAAAAAATTATCATAAGGGAGAAATTATTATTACATATACTTAAAAATAAAAAGATAGATTGAACTTTGGAATTGGTATATAAGTTTGATAAGAGTTGCTCTATGAAGGGAGAGTGATGTTATATATTTAATTTTCTCATCTTTCTCATGTCATATCCTTTTAAATGTTAAAAGTGAAAGAGAGAGAGAGAGAGAGAGAGAGAGAGAGTAGTGATATTGAAACTTGATCTTTAGAAATCAATGATAGATGAATAAAAGGGTAACATATGTTGCATATTAATTTGATGTACAAAAACAATTTTCAATGTTATTTATTTGTAGTATCACCAAATATTTCATGTTCATATAAATATGAGAGATTGTTGAACCAAATGAGGTTTTAATACAATATTTTGATGATAATAAAATATGCTACTAATACTTTTGTCTTTGGAGATATTAAAGAGTTAATTAGCCAATGATTTATAGAAAAATTCATTTATCAATTTATGAAAGGAAAAGTTATTAAAGGATCAAAATAAGCAAATTTGAGCACTAAACTTAATTTAGATGAGCTTCAAGGTAATTTAAATCAACTAGATCAAGAATAAAAAAGAATGAAGTTGTTTCATATGTGACAATCATTATAATCTTTCTTATAATTTTATCTTCATTACTTAAATGGATCAATGGCTCAATACATGTTATGTAATGCTCATATAAACTCTCTAGTATGACAAAGGTACTTCTCACAACTTAATTATAGTCTTTTCCTATCTAAAACGAACACAAATAGTCATTAGACATATAAATTGTAACACCCCCTATATGGAAACTGCAACCCCCCACATTCATGGCAACCAAATTCTTGTATAAACAATCATGGCATACATTTCTATAGGGACTATCATCACACATTTTTCTATTCAATACTATGCATATACATATTACAAAGTTTCACATCACTTATTATTAACATTTAAAAGTAGTAACATATCTTTACATTAACATAATAATCTAAAAAAACATACAATTTCCTTCCTTCTTTACATGTACAATCATCTTTAACTAAAAGACACGTTCCAAAGGTACTTTATCTCCTAATTGTTGGCCTATCTCCCTGCAAATGTTCCTTGTACCTTACTCCCATGACTTGGACCTACACAAATTAGCACCCGTGCTAAGCTTGAAAAGTTAGTGGGGAAATACTTAATTTGGATGACAACTTATAGCAGTCATCCGCCAGGTACACACATTCATAAACATCAAAATTCATATAAATAGTGATGGCATACATAATCAAAGTACATAATGCAAACATGTTTCAATATGTTATTCATGTACTATAAATTCACATTCATAAGCCAAACATTGATATTCAACGCTTATGTATACAAATTATCAATACAGATGCAAATGCTCATCAATATCAATTATTGATGTTTTCATGTTGTATTTCTTATTTATAACTGTTTACTTTACTTTATGTGTTAGGCCTTCACATTCCTATAGGTTTGGATAATGAGAGTTATGGATATTTGAAGATATCAAATTGTGGATACCCAAAGCAATCAAACTGTGGATACTCGAAGGCATCGAATTGTGGATACCCGAAGGTATCGAATTATAGATACCTGAAGGTATCGAACTATTGAGACACTATAGTCTCGAAATGAAGACACCAGTGGTGTCAAATTGTAGTAGATGCACTGTAACCCTATAGGCATGCCTATCTATTCACCACTAGGACAATAGAGTAGGCACTATGACATTTCATTTAACCATTTGCCTATTTCACAATTCATATAATGAAAAATTATGTGATACACATTTCAAGTCATAAAATCTATATTTGAATTCATACATGCAATTCATAACTTACCACCATTAAAAGGGTATCAAAATCACATTTGTATAATCATAAGATACACATATGAGTAATAAATATGCATACAAATCATTTATATACATATAAATTTTCTTTAGTATGTGATATCCTCAATCTTAAATTCCAATGTTCAATCACCCAATTCATATAAGTTAAGTCCTATTTCATTTATTTATATGTGCTTGAAAAGTTTCATACACATTAAAAAAAGTTTTGGATATGATTTGGTAAAAATAAAAAATGAAAACAAACTCAAAATAGTGCAACTTTGAGTCCCCTTCATAGAATTCATACCTTCATTTGTTCCGAATTTTTCATATATAAAATTTTAGAAGTAGTTTTTATATATTCTTGATATTTGTTTCCCTATGTCTCTAGTTTCCAAAGCATCAAAAATTAAGTCATTTTAACTTCTAAATCATGAGATATATACCAAAAATTACATGTTGGTACAAAATAGGGGCAGCATCAGATCACTATTTTCGATCTCAATTTTTAATATCATAAAGCATAATTAAGTCATAGTCTCTAATATGAAAACTAAGGCATAGAACTAGAAATATATATTAGATACTTTGAAACTAAAATCACCCAATTTATAGGTTTGTAAGCTGAGTTATGACCCAATAATGTGATTAGTTCAACAAATCTTAGACAGAATTCCACTACTCGATACTCTCTTGTCATATTCAACTAATTTTATGCAAGATAACATCA
The DNA here is from genome assembly GCA_025504915.1 of Erythroxylum reticulatum. Taxonomy (NCBI): domain Eukaryota; kingdom Viridiplantae; phylum Streptophyta; class Magnoliopsida; order Malpighiales; family Erythroxylaceae; genus Erythroxylum; species Erythroxylum reticulatum. Next base: position 22,283,041 of record JANSVA010000008.1, on the reverse strand, counting down.
AAGCATCATCCCGGCAACTATTCCACATATAAATGAATACTTGCATATATAACACCAAAGCATCATCCCATCATCTATTCCACATCTAAATAAATCCTTGTATCTGTTCAAATATGCACACAAAGAGAAATTAGACTAAGTGTAGTCCCAAACCTTAGAATTGGCAAAGTAGTTCTTCTAATGCCTTTTCTTCTCTTTCTCTTTATCTTTTCTAGACTCACCAACTAGAAACACCACAAATGTAAATTCAAATGCTAGTTTTAACCTTATAATGCCAAATCTTCATAGGTGAAGCAAGAAATATGATGAGAAAAAAAACCATAAACTTTTACATTGATTTTCACCTAGGATTAGCTTGATTCCTTATGAAAAATGGTGTGATTAAGGAGATGGGAAGGAGAGGAGATGAGAATAGGAAATGTTTCCCTACATACATGTTCCTCTTCCCTCTCTTCTACTCCCCTCATTAATTTTGTAGTCTTAGATACATGTTTCAGTCCCTTTTGACCATAGGTTACAATCCTATTGAACTATATGTTACAATTCTATTGGACCATATGTTAAAATGATTTTAGATCTGTGTTATAATTTTATTGGACCATGTGTTACAATTTTATTGGAAAAACATGCTTTAATCCTATTGGTCATACATGCTTTAATCCTGTTGGTCACACATGCTTTAATCCAATTGTTCCATGAATTGATTATAGGAAAATTGCACATTGGTCCTTCTTCTTCCTTTAATTCCCATATTGGCATATAATCTCATCAATTAATTTCATTCTCGTCGATATTTCACATCTAAGTATGTATGCCCATGTCTAAATGAACAATTTACCCATTTACAGATTTCTTTTACATTAAGAACCATTATGTCTCTTACTATACTTATATGCACTTAATTCCTTATGTTCACTTCTTAATGCACCCTAGACATGTTATATACTTCCAGGATATATGTTGGACCCTTACATAAACTAGTTATTACAATCATCTATCTTCCTCACAAGTGAAGAACAACCATTTTACAATTCTTGTCAAAGGTTTAAAGGAACCCTAGAAATTTTCTTCCTAACAATTTCTACCATTGCATCAATTGCACAATTGAGACCTTTATTCATAACAATGTAATGGTATTTAATATATATTATGGAACAAATACATACAGTTTCTAGATACTCAATTAAAAACTCTTAAATATGTCAAAATTTCTTCCGATAACTCAATTTGATATATTTATTGTTAAAATAACTTTAAATAGTTGTTACATATACAAACTAGTCATTATAATTGCAATTTAAGATCAACTAGCCAAAAGGATTTTATCAAAATTTAAAACAAATTTTCTCTTAATTACAAAAAGATTTATGAATTTTTTCGTACATGTAAATAATTATTCAATGATTGAGCAACTAATTCATTAAAGTAACCAATATTTTATGAATGATTATAATGATTATTACATATGAAATTTCTTTATTCTTTTTTTACCTAGTCACTTTACATGAATGGCCTTGAACATCTCTTAAATTTTAGTTTAGTATTCCAATTTACTCCTTTTGACTCTTTAATCACTTTACCTTTCCATTAAACTTGATTTTTCATATATTGATTGAATCTTTGATAAATTACCTTAATAATATCACTACATATGAAAACATTAGACGTAACATTTTATGTTATCATTAAAATTAAGAGTTAGAACCTTACTTACTCTTACAACATATTCCCAATATCACACACCTATTTATAATACCATGTATAAATCCATTAATAATCACACTAATAACCTCATAATCCAACTTCCTTTATAAGATATAATCATTAAACTAGTCCAACTTATAATAGAACTCCACCATTCTTAGGATTTTTATAGATAACAATCCTATTTCATCTTAAGTATTAATTTAAAAAGTTAACATTTAACATCAAGAACTGATATAAAATTAGTAAATAACAAGTAAAACATTAAAATATAAGATAATTTTCTAGTTTTATAGATTTTATACAACTTAAAAGGTTATCCTTAACCTTTATTTTTCAATATCATAGCTTAATACAGGACCCATTTATTGATGTCAAACTTGATTTTTTATTTCTCTTATAAAAAACCTCATATGTCTTAAAAACTCTCTATTTTCATTTTATTTACATGAAAGAAAGAGAAGAAGAGAAGTCCCTTTAACCATTAAGCCATCTCTTATGTCTCATATATGTAAAACCCTTATTAGATCTCTTTAAAACTCAGTTGACATAAAATCTCACCATTTTAACTTCTCTCTCTCGCTCGAATGAAATTGAATTACTAAAATTGGTAAACTAACCGAGTCGATCGAAAATAATTTCTTCTATAATACTAATATTTTGTTGAATGACAATTTCAAACTTGACTGCTTTCTTTTAATCATTTATTGATCAATTGTAAAACAAATTATGAGTTTTGCACTCAAAATTGCAAGTATACGAGTCGTCACTTATGATAAAAAGTAGATATTGTCCCATAAAGATTGTAGTTAGGCACCACTTAACTAAGGTTATACTTTGTTTAAGACTCCAATTCGAATATTGAACTAAAAAGTAAACTAAATTGAACAAACTAATAATGAACAAAAAATGAAATAATGGAAATCTGTCAAAAGAAATAATCAAGTTATGAAAGAGGAGATTTTACCTATTATTAATGCTAACCTAACCAATTATGTGTTCATGGGGTGTTGGTTCTAAACGATAGTAAGTTTGATTACTCTCTCTTGAGTTATAACCAATTCCTAAATTATAAACCCTAATCAAATTATAGACGTACAATCTCTCAATTCACAAATTACCCATAATTCTATTTAGTTCTAAAGCTCTCTACTAAACAATCAGGTCTCACACGGGATCTCTCTCTATGAAATTACTTACTAGATTGATTAAGTGGTCAATTAGATCACCTAACTCTTGTTAATCCAATCTAATCATTTTTATCTAATTCATCCTCTCGGTTTGTTACCCAAATATGCATATACATCAATCAATCACAACACCTAACTTAAGTAAACACAAATAAACTAGATTAACATTAAAGATAAGCAAAATCTACCATACAACTGTGGCGTATTTGCCACGATCGTGGCCCTTTGTTAGTGCTTATGTCATGAGCGTGGTAGGTTTCCCATGATCATGGCCTTGTGTTTTAGATAAGGTCTCCTTTGAAACTCTTCCAAATGCTCTGAAACATTAACAAACTCATCCTGACACCACACATATATATATAATTGAAGCTCAAAAACATGTTCTCACCTAAAGAACACTTATAACACAAATGTTTATAAGCTAACACAATTCTTTACGTAAACATACACTAAACAATCAAATTAACTACCAATCACATATCGAATTACCTATTAAAATACGATGCAATCTAAACGTATCAACATCTCCACACTTAAACTTTTGCTTGTCCTCAAGAAAAGATCAAATAAAACCAATAAAATTCTATCACTTCATTTTCATAAAGATTAAAGCATACAATCCCTCAAACTCTGGTCAACTCAAGTGTCAAGCTACTATACACATCATGACTAATTTTCATTAGTGCATATAAGAAAACTCAACCCATGAAACCATCAGTCAAAGATAAGCATAAATTCATAGTGGACCTTCCTTACAAATTTCACTCATTTCTCTCAAGTGTTTGATGGTTAGTGTTTAGCTCAAACTTTCTATAGGAAACCACTCTATCATAGGCTTGATAATACACAAATTCTTCTCCACAATGATTACATGTTAGGATAGATCAAAAGGGCTTTATTTCAGGTTGTAATGTGGCTAGTGTTAAGGTGGGTTAAACAGGTTTTAGGGGTTTATCAAAAGCATTTATAAACTACTAACTATACAAAGGGATGAAAAAAATAAACTTTTAAGATATGCACATGGATATGACTACTACTCCGCAGTTGTTGAAGCTACTACACGTTATTCCTTTTCTTTTCTTTTCTTTTCTTTTCTTTTTCCAATTGATTTTGTTCTTTTCTATTTTTTATATTTACAATAAAGGAAGAATGAACAAAAAACATCAACTATATGTCATATGCTCTTAACTTGTGATTCCATATTTAAGTATCATTTTGCACCCTATTAACTTGTTGGTAAGCTAACAGGGTTTGTGGATTTTTAAATTGGTTAGTTTTAAGAAACAAGAGGTTAAAGGCTCAATGGGGTTAGTAAGGGATAATAAAAGGCTAGATCGTTTAAACTAAAGGTTAAAGCAAAAAGGCCTTAATCATTTCTATCTAGCATGCATCCAATAGATTTAAACCAATTCAAAGCAAGTTCTGAAGGCAATTACCTAAGGAAGCATCACATAAACAAAGAAATGAAATGATTATAGCATGGAGTCATAAAGGCCCAATTCCTCACATAGGCTTAAATGAAAATTCGTTATGCTTCTACACCTTACCTCATTATTCAAGTGTCAAGTTCCGAGTAAGCTTATGCGTTCAACTACTTTCATCACTTCGCATGGTTCACTCTCCATTCAAGTAGCCTAATTTAAGTTCTCTCATTCTTTTAATCTCATTCCAACTAGCATGATAAAATCTCATGGCAATACTAACAACCTAGCATGCATCCTAAATGACATACCAAAATGCAAAGGCTACCTCCCCACACTTGAACAAAACATTATCCTTAATGTGCAAAAAGAGAACATCTAAAACCAACAAACAACACCATGAATAACAAAACACAAAAAACCAACAAAAATAACATAAGAGATTAAAGGCAAGACGGGCTTATAGTGGTGGTTTCATTAGGAGTGGTGCATTTTTCCTCTCGTCCTTTAGTCTGTCAACAAGCTATGATGCACAATAAATCTTCAAGTAAACTCAAGACATATCATTGGGGACCTAGGCAAAATAGCAATGGGCACATGAAATCCAAGCCCCCCACAAAAAATATCTCCACCTTCATGATGCTTGAAAGTGGCATCTCATCTCTCTTCGAAATATTGCCCACTCTTTAAAATCTATCACAAGGTAATACAAAATCTTTGTTTGAACAAGCACACTCCAAAATGTGAACAGCCATCTTATTTGCTCTATAGTGTTTGATATAAACTAAACTATGACACTGGGTCAAAACTTCAGGCATTTCATCTTTTGGGACACACCTGTAATATGGGGACATCCTAAATATAGTGATAACAATGAAATAAGAACCGCTTCCTTTGTTGATGCGAGAGATTAGGGGGAAGGATACCACCTAAGAGATAATTAGCAATATCTGTAAACCAGAGAACGAAAGGATTTTCTACCATCATCAAAGCCTTGTCAGGAAAACGCTCTTCCATTTTCACTTCTTCTTCATTTTGTTCCCCTTAAAGTCTCAACAGGTGGTCTGCCATATCATTTTCCGCTCCTTTCTTTTCTTTGATCTCAATGTTGAATTGTTGGAGCAGAAGCACCCATCGGATGAGCCTAGCCTTAGAATCCTTCCTTACAAAGAGGTATCGCAACGTTGCATGATCTATAAAAACAATAAATGGTGAGCCCAAAAGGTAAGTACAAAGTGATGAGCCCAAAAAGTAAGAATTTTTTTTTTCACTTACAAGTACCACTACAAGCAACTCTTTTTCGGTGGTGGTGTAGTTCAATTGCGCTCCTGTCAAGGTCATACTTAAATTGCATGTAAACTTCTCCTTTAGCTATCCAAGTACACAGCCAATGGCATGTTTGCTTACATTGCATATGATCTCAAAAGGAAGTGACCAATCTCGTGTCATCAAAATAGGTGTTATTGTAAGTGCCATCTTTAACCTCTTAAAAGCATCTAAACAATCACCATAAAAAAAGGCACGTCTTTAACTAACAAGTTAGTCAATGGTCTAGGAATAAGAGAAAAGTCCTTAATGAACTATTTGCAGAACCCTGCATAACCAAGGAATGCTTAGATGCCTTTAATGTTGGTAGAAGGTGGAAGCTTTTCAATTATTTCAATCTTAGCTCGATCTACCTCAATTTCCCTACATAAGATCTTATGACCTAAAACAATTCCCTTTTAGACCATGAAATGACACTTTTCCCAATTGAATACTAAATGAGACTCCTCACATCTTTGTAACACTCTATCCAAATTAAACAAGCACAAAAGAATTTCCTAAGATAGAGAAGTCGTCCATAAATACTTCTATGAAGTCCTCTTTCATATCTATAAAGATGGCCATCATGCAGCTTTGAAATGTGGCTAGTGCATTGTATAGGTAAAAAAAATTCCTCTTATAAGCAAAAGTCTCATAAGGATAAGTAAAAGTGGTTTTTCGCTGGTCTTGTGGGCATATGAATACCTGATTGCAACCTAAATATCCATCAAGAGAACAATAAAAAGTATGGCTAGGCAACCCTCTCAATCATTTGGTCTACAAAAGATAATAGAAAAGGGTCTTTCTTAGTGTCCAAATGAAGCTTCCTATAGACAGTGCACACTCTCCAACCTACGATGGTCCTAGTGAAAATCTGTTCACCTTTTTCATTCTCCATCACTATCATACCTCCCTTCTTCGATATATATTGCATTGGACTCATCTAATCATTGTCTGAAATTGAGTATATAATACCTGTATGTAAAAGCTTCACCACTTCCTTCTTCGCAACCTCTTATATGTTTGGACTTAACCTCCTTTACCTCTCCCTAATTGACTTGCATCCTTCTTCAAGGTGAATCTTATGTATCACCACATTGGGGCTAATCTCCCTAATATCATAAATTTGCCACCCTATGACTCTCATCCTCTTCTTAATGGTCTCTACCACTTTCTCTTCTTTCTCAACATCCAGTTGATTAGAAATGATGATGGGTAAGGTGTGGTCCTTGCCTAAAAATGTGTATCTCAGGTAAGAAGATAATGGTTTTAGTTCTATTGTGGGAGGCTTTATAATGGAGGGGGGTGTAATTGCATCCCCTCTCTCTAACTTCTCTTTTTCACCATCACACTCTCATCCCTACGCACTTCATCAACTCTCTCAACTTCCTTTTCAATTACCTTCTCAGCTTCCTTCACACAATCATCCATAACATCAATTTTCATACAAGCACTTCCATCCACTAGTTTCTTCAAAGATTTAATGATATTAAATTTAATCTGCTCATTACCAATTCTTAGAACTAGTTTTCCTTTATGCACATTAACTAGTGTCCTACTAGCATTCATAAAGGGCCTTCCCAAAATCAATGGATAATTCCTATCTTCTTCAAAATCCAACATAACAAAATTGAAAGGAAATATAAATTTATCCACTTTTACCAGAATGTCTTCTACTACCCGATATAACCTCTTGTCAGATTGATCCGTAAGTTGGATAAGCATGGATGTTGGCATGACATCTCCTAGCCCCAATTTCCTAAAAATAGACAAAGGTATCAAGTTAATGCTTGATCCTAAATCACATAAGCATTTAGAAAACTCAAAATCACCAACAACACATAGAATAGTAAAACTCCCTGGATCTTGTAGTTTTGAAGGCATTATGCTTCTGATGATCAAACTACAATAACTTTGCATACTTAGGCATACACTCCAATGCCTCCACCAAAGATAAATTGATCTGAAGTTTCTTAATCTTCTCCAAAAATTTGGAGAATTGATTGTCGACTTGATGTTGCCTCGCCCTCTGTGAATATGGAATCTTAGGGTGGTGGTGGTACATATGGTTTCTCTTCTTCTTTTCTTTTAACTTTTCCTTCTGTTGTCTATTTTTTTTGAGCACTTGACTCCTCCAATGGCTTGCCACTCCTAAGTATGACTGCCTTGAGTTGTTCTATTAGATTGGCCTTAGTGTTGCTTGGTAAGCTTCCTGTATTTCTAAAAGACAAAGCCTTAACAAGTTGACCTACTTGTACCTCCAAGTTGTGGATGGATGAAGCGTGGTTCTTAGCAATTTGGTCAAACTTTGCTTCTATCCTCTTCTAACTCTCTTCTTGCCTTCTTTGACCTTCCTCTTAGCTTGAGATCTTTGAACCCAACATGTCTATTAACTTGTCCATTTTGTTCTCCAAATTGAAATCCAGGAGGTCCTTGTGTTCTCACTTGGCCACGTGCATTGTTAGTACTCCACGAACAATTTGGGTAGTTCTTCAACCTAGGATTGTAAGTATTAGAATATGGATTGTTGTTACCTCTTTGTGACTAACCCAAGTAATTCACTTGTTCTGTACCACTCACTCCCATTAAGAAGCATTCAGCTATGCCATGGTTGTCTTGCCCATAAAATTAATATTGTGACTGTATGGCCTTGACTATAGATGAAGAAGCTACTTGCATATTACTCAACTGCTTGGTAAGGGCCACAATCTGTGCTTACAAAGCTGTCATTGAGTCAAGTGGAGTCATTCATTTTTGCTTCTTGGACCTTTATCTACTCCTTTCATTTGATCACATATAACTGGTACTTGCTAACTCCTCCAAAAAATCATGCACTGCATTAGTGGTTTTCCTCATTAAAGACCCTCCAGCAGCTACATCTATTATTCCCCTTATATTCTAAGTTACACCATTGTAGAATGTCTATAAAAGAAATTCCCTCAAAAGGTTTTAGTGGGGGCAGCTCCTTTATAACTCCTTGAATCTCTCCTAAGCTTCATACAATAACTCCTCATCGCCCTATTGAAAGTTGGTGATCTCTTTAATGATTCTTGTTTCTTAGTCAATGGAAAGTACTTAGCCAAGAAAGCTTGGGCTAGCTGCTCCCAAGTAGTAATTTGGCTTATACTGAGTGAATTGTACCATGCCTTCGCCCGATTTCTCAAGGTAAAAAAAATAACCTCAATCTCACGGCATCATTCGACATCCCATTAAATCTGAAGGTATAATAAATCTCCAAGAAATTTGTAAGATGGATGTTCGGATCTTTGTTGGGCAACCTATAATGCACTGCTCTAAAGTATGTTAAGGAGTGCTAGCTTGATCTTAAAATTATTAGCTTAAATTATTGGCCTTGCAACTCCTTGAGGATAGAAACCTAACCTCATAAAGTCGATCAATATCCTCCTAGCTCCTCCTTTCTCTCCTTCTTCTACCATGTTCCTTTGTATTTGTTCTTGGCCTCTAGCTCTTCTTATCTCTCTTTTGTGCCTTATAATATCTTAACGCTCTTCCTCACTAAGATTGTTGGACCTTCTTGTGCTCCTTGTGTTTATGCACCTACGAAAACACAAGGAAAAGTACCAAACACTCTTAAATCAAAGTCACCTAAACTAAGCAAGATGCTAAACAAAACAATTCCTGGCAACAGTTCTAAAAACTTGATTGATTACAAAACTAATAACAAGTTTTACGCTCAAAATCACAAGTATACAAGTCATTAATTGTAATAAAAAGCAGATATCGTCCCTAGAGATTGTGCTTAGGCACTACTTTGCTAAGGCTATACATTGTTTAAGACTCAAATTCGAATATTGACTGAAAAGTAAACTAAATCAAATAAACTAATAAAACAATGAAACAATGGAAATCTATTAAGAGAAATAATCAAGTTATGAAAGAGAAGATTTTACCTATTATTAATGCTAACATAGCCAATTATATGTTCATGGAGTGTCAGTTTTAGACGATCGTAGGGTTGATTACTCTCTCTCGAGTTATAACCAATCCCTAAATTGTAAACCGTAATCAAATTATAAACTTACAATCTCTCAATTCACAAATTATCCATAATTCCAATTAGTTCTAAAGCTCTCCACTAGATAATCGGGTTTCACATGGGATCTCTCGATGAAATTACTAACTAGATTGATTAAGTGTTCAATTAGATCGCCTAACTCTCGTTAATCCAATCTAATCATTTATCCAGTTTACCTCTTAGTTTATTACCCAAATATGCACATACATTAATCAATCATAACACCCAAGTCAAGTAAACATAAATAAACTAGATTAACATTAAAGATAAGTAAAATCCCGAAGGTAAAGTTAGAACATCATTATCAACTCAAAATCTATAACCATACAACCCATCTTAATCTTATACGTAAAAATGAATAACAAAGTAAATGGGGAGGAAATGAAACTCAGGTTGGATGACTTGAGAGAGTCGCGGTGTCAAGAGACCACTTATTTCGAGAAGCTTTAGCATCAAAACCCTCTCCTTCTTTCTCTTCTTTTTTTTCTCTCTCTTCTTTCTCTCTCTTTTTTTTGGGTTTCCAAATATAGGCAGAATCCAATCTTCTTTCTAAGGTTGCATCATTACCCTTTTATGGCCCTTTTCAATTAAGGCAATCTTAGTGTCTTTCTGAGGTCCGAAATGTCCCTCGAAAACTTGAATCCAAAAGTGGCTCTGCATTTGTCTACGTGCAGGCTACGATTGTGACCTTTAATGCACGATCGTAGCCTAGTGATCTACTCTCTGTCACAATCGTGGCAGATCCCCCACGATTGTGGCTCGATGTTTAAGCTTCTATCAAGATCATGGCATCTATTAGTGCTTTTGTCATAAGCGTGGCAAGTTTCCCATGATTGTGGCCTTGTGTTTTAGTTTAAGTTTCCTCTGAAACTCTTCCAAATGCCCTGAAACACTAACAAACGCATCACAACACCTCATATATATAAAATTCAAACTCAAAAGCATGTTCTCACCCAAAGAACACTTAAAACACAAATGTTTATAAGCTAACACAATTCTTAACCTAAACACACACTAAATTAACCATTAAACACATATCAAATTACCTATTAAAATACGATGCAATCTACACGTATCATTTATATCCCTATTACTTGGCTTTCATTTTCTCGGTGATTAATATTTGATTTTCTTAAAAAATTATGGTAACAATTGTAAATAGTAGTGAAGTGTTGTTACATTATTAAAATGAAAATCTCATTCTCAATTTTTTCCTTTTGCTACAATTTAATTGTCACCTATTTATCTCTCATCATAATTTAATTATAATATTTATTGAAAAATTATTTTAAACATTTTTATATTTACTTTAAAACATCTAAAAAAGTCATTTTATATCACAAAACTTTATTGAAGGCTTAATCAAGATAAAAAAAAACTTTTTTTTCATTTTATTAACTAATCTATATTAAAAACTGATAAGCTTCCAATGAAGATGACAAAGAAGATTTAGACTGGAAACTTTACCAAAAGCAGGAGAGAATTTTGAAACTCTCAATAAGAACTTTAATAATAACTTAAAGATGAGAAAGACACTCTTAAAGGAGGAGGAACTCTAACTTGTAGTTGGTACCTAACTTATCTTAAATTATTTGATGCAAAAAGGGGATTATCCATATTTATACTACAAAAGATTCTTCTATATAACTAATATCCACCAATAGTTTTTTACAATTTTTTGACTTAAGATATGTCAACAAAGTTTCTAGATATTTTTATCTAGATAATTAGGATATATTTTAAATATTTCTAGAAGAAGATATTTGTAGACATCTTCTAGAATTTGAATTGTAGTTTTTATCCTTTGGAATCACACAAAGGCCTATTTCCTTGACTTAATACATGAAATCCAAAACAAATTTATAATAAAATACCCCTTACACTTAGTTTGGTAACATTAAGATAGCTTCTAAGTTTTATGAAGATATCCTTAGTCAAAGGTTTTGTGAAAATATTAGCTACATAGTCTTAAGTCTTCACGTACTTCACCTCTACATCTTTTCTCTCTATACTTTCTTAAGAAATGATACCTTATATCTATATGCTTGATTCCATCATAAAGGATTAGATTTTTAGTTAAGGCTAATGTGAACTTGTTGAAAATAAGTACTTTCATAGTTTCTCATAGAATATGAAAATCCATCAAACTCCTTAATTAAATGGCATGAAAAACACAAGATTTGGCAACCATATGCTTAGTTTCACAATTAAAAAGATTAACAATAGATTGCTTTTTAGAACTCCAAGTCAATGTAATATCTCCCATGTAAAATATACAACTAATGATGATTTTTATATCAATAACATCTCCAGCCTAGTCATTATCATAATAGCCAATAAGCCTAAACTCATAATTAAGTGTACCTTTAATATACTAGAGGATCCTTTTATCCATTTTCAATTGTGTGGTGTAGGTGACTCTAAGTGGTGGCTAATAATTCCAACTCCATAAATGATGGGCCTTCTAAGTTTAAACTAGCATAAGCTCCCAACAAGACTCTTGAATAGTGTAGGATCCATATTTCCTCCTTTTTCATGTTTGAACAATTTGATTCGACATGCAACAGGTTTCTTGATAGGCTTACATTCATCCATCTTGAACTTTTTAAACACATCCTTTATATAGCCTTCTTTGGAGATAAATATGTTCCTCCTTTTACTTTACTTCAACACCAAGATAGCAAAATATAAGGCCAAAGTCAATCATCTCAAACTCCTTTGTTATTATGCCATTAAATTCTTTAATGAACCTTGGATTGTTTCTTATGAAGATCAAATCATCTTTACATAACCAAATAATTAAGATGTCCTTATGCTTATTCTTCTTCGTATAGAGGGAATTTTACAAATTTGATATATTAAAATTATCTATCAATTTAATTATACCATGCCCTAAGTGCTTTCTTTAAGTCATATAAGGATTTCTTCAACTTTAGCACTTTATCTCTATGACCTCTTACCACTTAACCTAAAGATTCTACATAGACTTCTTATTCAAGGAAGGCATTCAAAAAGCCCAACTTTATATCCATTAGATGAATCTTTCATTTATTTAGGCTTCTAAAGAAATGGAAAACCTAAAAGTTTCTAAATAAGCAACGAACATAAATCCCTTTTTATAATCAATGTCGACATTTTTCTTGTAGTTTTTTGTCACTAACCTTACCTTATATCTTTCTTTCATTTAAAGTTCTTCTTTTCCTTTTAAACCCACTTTACTATAATTGCATTTTTCTATTTTTAAAGTGTAACATGATCTTATGAATCATTCTTTATAATGGTATTAATTTCGTTATCCATAGCATTGCTCCATTTCTTGTTTTGGACCACTTTTTAAAGACCTTTTTTATTCATAATTAGCAAAGAGACAAAATAAATTTAAATCATTTGGATGGTGAAGTATGTCTTGTAAATCTCTTACCATTCACATCCCTCTTTCCTCTAAGTATGAAGGTGGAGAGTTAGTATGAGATGATGCCTTCGGTGATGTTAGCGGTGCAGTTAGCTTTTGTGCTTCTTCACTTACTTTCTCTTCTTCCTTTTCTTTAACCATCTAAGAAAGGAAGTTATAATTGCCATTTTGAATATCTTATTGCAATGTACCTTCTTCATCAGTCTTTATATCTCTGCTAATGGCCAGTTTGTCATTGCTTAGACTTTAAAATGTGTTGCCTTATAACCAACAAACACAAACTTGTCACTCTTATCATCAAGTTTTGTTTTCCTTTCATTTAGTATGTGGACATAGATTATACTCCCAGTTACCTTCAAATTTGTAATGATCATTTTATATCCACTCCATGACTTTTATGGTGTTCTTCCATGCATAGTACATATTAGTGAGCATTTAGACAAGTAGACTACATATTTTGTGGATTTTACATAAAACTCCTTAGGCATCTTTTTGCTTTTCAACATGCTTTGAGCCATTTTAAGAAAGGTTATAGTCTTCTTCTCTGCTACGTTATTTTGTTAGGAATATTTTAGAATCGTTAAAGGATAACAAATTCTATATTTTTCACAAAATTTGTTAAAGTTTTTTTATGTGAATTATCCTCCTCTATTAGATCTCAAATCCTTAATCTCACCTCTAATTTCTTTATCAACATATTCCTTAAACATTTTACAAGCAACAAATGACTTCAATTTCTCTTTCATGAATACCTTTTCCTTTCTTAAAAAATCATCAATGGAGAGAAGGAAGTATCTATTCTTTCCAAAGAAGCAAGGTGAAATCGGACCACATGTATCAGTATATATGAGTTATAATAGCTCCTTAACTCTTACAATGGCCTTCTTTAAAAAGCATTTTATTAAATGTTTTGTAAGGAAGAATCCCTCATATAATTGGTCTAGATGAATGATCGAAGTTGATTCTTTCATGTTCATACTTATCAAATTTATTCCTTCAAATTTTAGATTCACAAATTTTAGGTTCCAAAGACAAGAAGGATCTTTAATGCAATGTTGAAGACATTTTGCTACATCATTTTAGATGTTAATTAAGAAATTTATACAATTTTCCATTGGCACCTTGACTATCAAGTTATATTGTAATCTCTTATTAAAAGACAATGATCTTTAAGGTAAACATCAGAACCTTTCTCTAAGAGTTGGACCAAATATAGCATATTTTTTAATATATATGGAATATAATATACATTTGAAATAAACCCATGCCTTCTATCTTTCAAGTAGAATTAAGATGTTACCTTTACCTTTAATAGGTATCTTGGATGACACTGCCACATATGGATTCATTAATCTCCACAAACATATCATTATCTAATATAAATGGTTGATAATATAAGTTTTCAAGTGTCAAATGCTCTTTGTAACCCCTTCCTCTCCTTTGTAAGCCAAAATAGAGCGAAATCTTCTTTCTTTTCCCCCTCAAAATGGTGGGCTTTCTCTTCAACATTATCAGGAGCATTTCGACATTCTAAAGCAAAGTGGTCGAGTTTGTGACAACTAAAACATTCAACTTGATATTTTCATACCTTTGCCTTGCATCATTTCTTATCATGCTTCCTCTTTCAAGCCCTCTTGTGAATAGATTACTTTATCATCTTCCTTCATTTTTAAATAGTTTGAAGCCTCCTTGTCTTTATATTCTAGGTCCTCCACGACAACCTCTTGCTCTTGGCCTTTTTGGGTGCTAAAGTTTTTTTTTCCCCTTCTCATCCAAAGTGAGATTGGTTTGAAGATCATGATCTAAGACCTCTTACTTCCTCTTTTGCCTTTCTTTATATGCTTTAAGTGATCCTTTGAGTTATTCAAATGTCATAGCCTCCAAATCTTTTGTTTCTTCAATAATTACTTGAATATACTCAATTTTAGAAGTAAAGAATGGAGAATTTGCTCCATCACTCTTGTGTTATGATAGCTCCCATTATTTCTCTTTTGATTGCCTTCATATAGCTCTTGCAAAATAATCAATTATAATTTTATTCTCATTCATGTATAAACCTTCAAAATCAGTTTTTAAAAATTAGCGGCATACTTTTTTTCTCTTTCTCCTCTCGTTTGTATGATACTTTGGACCTTCTTCCGCAAATCCTTAGAGATTATGGAGGTTAAGATCAACTCAAGAATCTCATCAATCGTGGTTTAAAAGAAAAGGGAGAGAGCTTTATTGCCTCTCCTCCTTGAACCTTTCAAGGCATCCTTTTGAGGTTGAGACAAAGTAGTCCCATCCTTTTGCTCAATATTGTTATTGTTTATAGTCTCCTAAAGAGCTTATGTTCAAATCAAAACCTTTATTTTGATGCTCCAATTTCCATAGCCTCCTTTAAAAGACTTTGGAACTTGGAGGGTCAGGTCACTTGCCATCTTCAATCACAAGGATCTTTTGCCTCTAATACCACTTTGTTGGCAGATGACAGGCTTCTAACAAGATTTAAAAAAAAGAAGATTTAGATTAGGCACTCCACTAAAACTAGGAGAGGATTTTGAAACTTCTAAATAAGAACTTTAGTGGCAACTTAAAGATGAGAAGAACACTCTTAATGGAAGAGGAAGGACATCTATTTATACTACTCAAGGATCTTCATATATAACTAAGATCCACTACTATTTTTTTGTTAATATTTCTAAAATTAATATATTTCTACAAAGTAACTAGATATTTCTATCTAAATAATTGGGAGATATTTTTTAAGGTGTCTAGATATTTTAAACGGTACTTCTAAATAAAGATGTCTTTAGAAATATTCTAGAATTTAATTTCTATTTCTTATTCTTTGGACCCACACTAATGGTCCATTTCCTTGACATAAAACATAAAACGCAAAAGAATTTATTCCAACAATAAAAGAACAAAATCATCCAACAATAACATGTTATTCAATTAATAAAAATAAGCACTGTAATTTAATATCAAATTGATAATCATGTTTTAATAAACATCGATACACTTTCTTAGTTCAATTAATGCTTCATAGTGTTGAGAATTAATTAACAAAAATGTTTTGGTATTAATTTTTACTATAACAAAGGCACTAATTTTTAATGATCTTTTTGTGTTCTTTTAGAATTCAAAAAAATTAAATTCTAATTAAACTCTATGTTTAAATTAGAATCATCTGTTAATTTAACTTACATTTTGTTAGGTGAATTGGATATACTATAATGTTATTGTTAAAGAAATAGAAAATTTGTTTTTTACTAGAAAAAGTATGTTGAGTTAAGGCCTGCATCGCATATACAATTTCAAGTTGAACTAATTTTTTTATAAAGATAAAATTTATGAAAGTGTTGAGAGTTGTCCAAGATTAGTAAGGGTCTTGAAAAAGAAAGAGATTGGTTTTTTCATTCGATGTAGCCATGAAAAGTGATTTGAACTTTACCTATCAAGAAAAATCGATCGGCACAATAAATGAAAGTTTTAAGAAATGGATGTATGATCACAGGATTGTGTTAAACCATTACAAATATAATTTTTTGAATTAAGACATTCTTTCTCTCCGTTGTGATTTATAAATAAATTAAAATAATTTATGTTTTAATTTACAATAAAAAATTTTAATTATTTTTTTTGTTGAGTGTTAATGGGCCGTATTTAATTAACTTGATGAAAGTGTTGATTTAATTGTTAAGAATGGACAGGTTGATAATCAAGTGAAACAGATTTAAAATGTTTGAAAGTAAATTCATAGTTATCACAGTAAACATTAAACGAAGACTATTTAACAACCAAATTTTAGTTAAAAATTAATACATCACTTCTAACTAATTGACTAAATATTATTATATCGGAACGTTGACATCTGTATTAATATATTTTAGTATACCAATAATGTCTGCGTATTCCGAAGGTTTTTCTCAAGCCTACAGGAGGTGGTTTGTGTCTTAGGAATGTCATGTCCATGTACCTTTCTCGAATTATCAAGTGAAAGAATTTGTAACTTTTTGC
This sequence comes from Erythroxylum reticulatum, assembly GCA_025504915.1. Lineage (NCBI taxonomy): Eukaryota > Viridiplantae > Streptophyta > Magnoliopsida > Malpighiales > Erythroxylaceae > Erythroxylum > Erythroxylum reticulatum. The sequence goes on along the minus strand of JANSVA010000008.1, from coordinate 22,265,971 downwards.
CCCTTTAGGTGAAGCAGTACCATTTACCCACCCCTTTATATGATAAAAAGAATAAGAAATTAAATAACAGTTTAGCTCCTTTCTTGACAAACGCAAGTGGAATTTTGGTGCATTTTTTATTCCTAATATTGTGTTAATTTAAGGAGGAAATGGTGACATTTGTGTCTCTATTTCACAGTGCTCTACCTCAAGCTGATGAATTGTGTTTCCCAATGTTCAAATACTTTGTTTTTTTTTCAAATGGTATCCAACTTTACAAATTGAACAATTAGACGCATGAAATGGCCATAAAGATAAAACAAAAGCATACAGCTGAAAGAAGAATTGCGGGATCTCCGACGTGAGGAGGTTCTACAAATACCAAAGAAGCCAAATCAAGCAATGAAACAAAACAAAAACTTGGTAGCATGACCGTGATAATGGCCAAGCATCAACGCATCAAAATAAACAAGTAGTTGAAAACTCCAAAACTAGTTCAAAGGAGGCCATCTAGTCATCGCCAGCATCAACCTTAATTGTTTTTCCGAATGATAAAAGGGAAAGTTCTTGTTATTTCTTTACTGTGAAAAATGTCAATCATCTGTGAGCTAATGTTCATGTTCAAGAAATTTTAGTTTTTTTAAGAATAAAAATACATTAATAAGTAAATTTAGACTGGTAGAAAAAAAATCAGAGACAAATAGTGCAACAGTGCTAATGGTTTTGATAGAAGCCAAACATACTTAAAGCACCAAATAAATCAAATGAAACTTAAAAATCTCCTCGTACTAATTAATGCAAAGTTTCTTAAACTATGACAAAAAAAGCGTTGAAAGGATGCTTGTTCTTTGGGGCTGATTGATATTTATACTTTAATTCTGTAGAGTTAAATCTCATCATTATTTAATAAGAGAATGGTCTAAGCAAAGTTTATTATGGAAGTGAGTTATGCTACTAGTGATTTTAAAAAAAGAAAGAAAGGAAAGAATAGAATGCATTTATAGGAAAAAGATAGTTAAGGGCTTACAACATGTCCAGGGGAATATCCCTTAAAGCCATGAAAAATCAGATACTATTTAGCTAAGCAACATATCATAACCGAAAGAAAAAGACTAGAGAGTGTTGTTGTTGGTGGGAATGCTACGAAGTGCCATAAATTCTTTGATGCTTTCTAAAATTTCAATGGAAAGATTGTCTATATGCTTGAACTTGAATTCAAGTTGCCTACAATTTCTCTCTTTCCATATAGATTGGACACACATGCTAACCACTATTATGAGGGACAAGATCTCAGTAGCTGACTAGCTGATAACCAATGAATAACAGCATATAAATTGTTCTCTTGGATTAGACATTCGCAATGCATAACAATAGTACTCCATACTCGATTAGTGACCTCACACATAAAAAATAAATGATCTCTAGATTCTTCTTAGATTTGAAATTAGGGGCACATGGGATTGATGCTCAAATACTTGATCCAATCAGTCGTATTGAAGCGATTTTGTATAGTGAGCCATAAAAGAAAGAAAGTTCTAGGTAAGATCATTTTATCCAAAATACCTCTAGCTTCCTCACCTTTAATAAATCCAAAATGACTTTGTTTGTTAGTTTATGAGTTGGCCTACCATGCCAAAAGAAAATATCCTAAGAGAGAGAGGGATAGTAAAGGCGTTGCAAATGTCTAAGGTTGTTTGGAAAATTTCAACTGCAGTTGCTAATGAAGGAATCCATTGTAGTATGGAGAGAAAAGGAAGAACCTCTGAATAAATGTTGAGATTAGAATAAAGGTACTTTAACCTATCTAATTATCAAACCATAAAGATATGAGCTTCCTGTTGCCAATGGTGCAAGATACTTGATCCTGAACGAGGTTCATCAAATGAATTAATTGATTCAGAAAATAAGAGTTACTATTAGTCTTACGGACTACCCAAATTCTTCTTCCTTTAAGGAAATAAAAATGAAGTCAATGTATCCATAGCATTTTCCTGCCTTCAAGAATCCACTATAACCATTTCAACATGAGGATATGACTAGTGAGTTTCACAGAATGAATGTTTAATCCTCCTTCGACCGTTGAAAAGAAAAGGTCTGACCATTAACTTTAGCTCAACATTTGGTTCCCATCATATGATTCCATAAGAAATCCTCGAGTAATCTTTTAATCAGCTTGATGACCCCTTTAGCAAGAAAAATATGTAACCTCCAATAAACATGCAAAGAGCTAAGAACCGATTGAATAAGTTGAATTTTCCCTGCAAGTGAAAGGAAGTGGTTCACCCAAGATCCTATTATCTTTTGAATTTTCTTAACAAGTGAATAACATTCTAGGATTGTTAATCTCCTAGTTGAAACTGTGAGCCCCAGATACAATAAGGGTGGAGGCTTCTCTTCCACTCCAGTAAGTGAGATTATGGTTGAGACCATTGAAGCAACACCTTTAGAGAATATGAGGTGACTCTTATTTATATTGATGTTTAACCCTGAGATTTCCTTGAACCTGATTAACGCTTTCATAAAGCTACAAACCGAATCAGGGGTGGCTCTACAAAAAGGTAACAAATCATTTACAAAGGTGAGCTTAGTTAAGTCAAGCTTCTTACATTTTGAATGGCATTTGAAACTTAGGCTCCTTATCTCTTCATGTTGAATAATTAGGATGAGATTCTCTATGCATATGATGAAGAGGTAAGGGAAATAGGATCCCCCAACCATAGACCTTTTCTGGCTTGGAAAAAGGTTAAAGGATTATTGTTGATCAAGACCGAGTTGTAGACTTTTGAGCCACATTCCTTGATCCAATTAATGAATATAACTGGGAAACTAAAAACTTACATCGTCTGTCATAAGAAGATCTAACTCACACTATCGAATGCTTTATGAAAATTAACTTTGATGGTATAGTTTGGAGGTGAATTGGCTCGGGAATAGCCACGAAGTAATTCCTAAACAATCATTATATTATCACCAATATGCTAATTACTGATAAAAGCTCCTTGGTTATCACTGATGACTGGGATGAGATTATGTTTGAATCTAGATGCAAGGATCTTTAAAATCAGTTTATACACGAAATTGGTACAAGATATTAGCCTGAATTCATTAAAGGAAGTAGGAGAAGAAGTCTTCGGGATTAGACAAAGGAAAGTTTGATTAACTTCCCAAAGTAGCATCCCCTAATGAAAAATGCTTCACTACTTGCTTAACAAATTAACCATTAACTCAATCTCCTGATCATCAACTATTTTGGTTAACAAATCTATGTCTTCTTGACTTATTTTCCTGGAAATGATATCTGAAAAGTTAGCCTGGATGATAAGAGTAGATGTGGTAGGGACCAAGCAATTTTTGAAGTAATTCACTGCCTCTTCTTGAATTTCCTGATAGTTTTGAAGTCTAGTACCAATATTTGTAATGATTGAATTGATGTAATTTTTGTTCCTGCGAGCCTATATAGAATTAAAGAAAATTTTAATGCACTTGTCCTCGTCTTTAAGCCAAATCATTCTTGCTCTTTGTTGAAGCAATGAATGATGGTTTTGGATACAGAGCATATAGTGAGATAATGCATGTTTTTTAGTTCCTAGGAGATGTGGATCATAGGGAGATAAAGCAAGTTTCCGTTGAACTTCAATAAGATCATTTTGAGCTTTGGACAAAGCATGATCAGCTGAGCCCCTTAATGATTGTAACCAATTCAATTCTTATTTAATAGTTTTCAATTTTTGGATGCAGATGTATTGTTTAGTGTCATGAAAAATGCAATTTGAACCTCTCTACATCCATCAAAGAAGCCAGGTATATCGATCAAATAATTGTTGAATCTAAATGGGAATTTTTGAGTTGGGGGGTGAAACAAGTTTTCAATCTAGATTAGGGTATGGTCTGAAAATAAAAGATCAAGGAAGTTTGCATTACTATTGGGAAATTGAGCAAGTTATTTGCCATTCACAAAAGCTCGATTAAGTTTCTTTTAGATGAACCAATTTGAGCTTTATTTATTGGACCAAGTAAACTTATTTCCAACCAACCTCAAGTATATCACACCCAGCTGATCCGCACATATTTTGAGATCTTGAGTATAATTTCTAAGATTACAAGGCATTAGCTTCAGATCGATACAAAATAGAGTTAAAGTTCCCGTATATCAACCAAGGCAATCGAATATTCCTACAGAGAATTTGTAAATAAGTCCACCTGTTGCAATCCAAAATTACTAGCATAAATAATAGAAACAATAATGACAAAATTTTTACTCAAGAAGGAGAGTCTAAAGTCATAGTGAGTTAACTAAAGTTTTATTTAGATTTTTCGTTTCCAATTTTAGTTAACTATTTACTCAATTATGCTTATTCTTGTTAGCTACGTGTATTTCTAAGTTCTACTATAATTGTCTAGTTTTATTTTCCATAGCTACTTCTAGAATGCCATCCAGTGTAATACGAGCCCTAAGAGAAGGACGCCATTATTTAAGAATTGACCTAGAAATAACAATTCAGTTTGTTGATTTAAATAATTTCAAACTAACAATGTCTGTCGGAAGAAGCATATATAAACTGAACAACCTCGTCCATGTTGGTAATTAGATCCCATATATAAACTGAACAATCTCGTACATGTTGGTAATTAGATCTTTCAATCAAGAACAAGGTTTAATCATAAATTAATTTATGATTAATTAGAAATCTTTCTTTTTGATATGTACAATTTGTGTTGAGACAAAATGAGAATCTTTTAACTTCAGGGAAAAGGATAATGGCATGGCATGGGAATCGTCTTATGCAAGCCCATACACGCAGATTAAACACTTACTGTTACAACAGGACAACGGTTCCTTCCTATCTATAAAGACCGTTCCGTTCTCAACTCACCTTCGTTAACAACAAGACCAATGGCGTACTCTATTACTCCATTGCAAATTACTGGGTCAGCTGTAAGGCCCTCAATCTCTCAGAATAAGGATAAACTCCAAACAACACTTTCCTCAGCATTGAAGGTACGTCTATATGTTGCTTGTCTATGTTTAGAAGCTTTCCGAAGCATGCCTATACGTTGTAAATTGTTACAAAGTATAGGCACGCGTTTTTTTTTTTTTTCCCCCTTTTAACATATCGAAAAAAGAGTAAATGGTTTATCAGAATTTGGACTTTACTGAAAAGCGAAAGGAGACCCTTTAGCATTTGTTCTCTTCCAAATTATGGGACATGTAATGACTGTGTCCATGTCGAATGTAATCAGCCTTTCTTCAACAAGTGGCAGCAATTGAAGGTGAAGATTGATGTTTCTGAAAGCTTGAAAAACAGCTCCAGGAGAATGTTGGATGCAGTAGCTGACTCCATATTCAGATTCGTGGACGTGCCATTCCACCCATCTCAGGTAAATTGATGAGGATGCACACCTATTTTTCCAACTAAGAAAAATGTCTACTACAATAAACAGTAGCCTTCTACGTAGGTGAAGTTCACAGTACTTACAGTTGTCTATAACTGCTTAATAACCTATTTAAAGTATTTACAATTTCTTCTTTCCGCAATGAAAAAACTAGAACTAAACGACCTTCCAATGAAGCCTACTTTCCTCTGCAGCTCTGCTATTTATGGTTTTAAACGATTAAATGCATCAACTAAACGACCTTCCAATGAAGCCCCTTTTCCTCTGTTATTTGTGGTCTTAAACGACAAAATGCATTTTATAAGAATTTTATGCACCTAAAATATGGACAATTCAACCGAGAGATTAATATATTATTTATGGACGTAATTACTGTTTCCATAAAAGCGCATAATTGATACAAATTGCCTAAACGAACCAAAAGATTTCCTGAATTAAGTATCAATATTATTTATTTTAGTATTCTGACTTATTTTACCGACTATTGAAAGTATACTTCTACATCTCAAATAATTTATTAGCCGTACATTTTAGTTGATAATCTGAAACATTATATGACGTTATGTACTCTTAATATGTGCATACAATTGACTGTCATTAACTACAGTAACAGTATACCTTCATCAACATTTATATTTCATTGGCAGATCATGAAAATCGATAATATAATTAGATGAAATTTGAGGAAATTGGAACAGTGGGAAAAAAAAAGACGAATAAAATGACTGATTTTAATGCACTTATACACGCCAACAAAAATTTTGAAAATTTCTCAAGATTTTTATGTAATTTTTAAAAGTTCTTTACTTAGATAATATGTTTTATTTATATAACTACTAATTAACTTCTTATTCAATATTATTTTTTATTCTTTTTACACCGAATTCTAGTGAATCACGTAATATGTGCATAGATAAAAGAGAACATTACAAGTTTAAGTCATTGAAGAATATGTGGTAGATAATAACAATGATTAGTTTAAAGTTTAGAGTTATAAATCCATACTTAGTGTTTCAAGAAGATTTAGAGATGTTTATTATTTTGAAGACCAATTAAAATCTTAACGTCATTCTATTTACTCCTTAGTACGAGTTCCCGTAGTGAAGGAATTAGTCTCCGCATCCAGTGGAGGATACCCTAGTTGCACCCAAAAAAAAAATCTTAACGTTATTAAAAAGTATTTGTAGTTCATGCTACGAAAGGTTATTCTTCATAGCTAAATATGAATTAAGGAATGGTAAAAATTATAACAGAAACATAGGCTTGTGCATGCTATTAATTAGTATGTAAACAGGATAAGATCGAAGAATTCTTACTTGCCTCACTGATGGAAACAAGGGCAAAATTGTAGGTTATTGTTTGTTGTACCTGTTATAATTCAGAATTCTATAGGAATCAATTACCTTACCGATTTAGTAGAGAAATTAAAAAGAAATATAAACAAATACAATTACGTTTACTGTCAACAACTTTCCACTTTGCTATTGCCGTTTCTTTTCTTGCTTTTATCTTCTCCTAGATGTTTGAAGAATTGACTGCCACACCGTCACAATCGTTGATGTCACTTACTCTTAGGTCATGGATTCGAATTAACTCATCGTGTGTATCATATATGGTAGATTTTATTAATCAAATTACTAGTTTAGACATGGGCCATTTATATTAAGTTAGATTGGTACGAAACTATTTTTTTTTATTTTTTGAAACCAAATTATTCACTTTTAAATCTATAATATGAGTAATATATAAAAGAATAAATTTTATCCCATACCTCATTTTAAAACTTGAACACTTTTTGTTATTTCTCTTAAACCATTTTTAAAACTGATTCATCTCAATCACAATAGTCATGTAAGTTCTAATAGTTTCGATAAAATGAGTTAAATGAACACTATAATTGATATAGTGCAGGTTAGGCAAAAAGTGCTGCCTCTTTTAGCGTCTACTCCTATTTCAAATGGGTTTTAAATATTTTAGTATTTTAATCAAGATAAAAAATCTATTTTAATTGAACTTTAATAATAATTCTAATTAATTCTAATTAAGTATCAATTATATTTAAACAAATCTCATATTTTACATTGATCTTTATTTATGAAATATTTTATATTTAATCATAAAATTTTTCAAATTTTATATTCAAGTCCAACTTGATTAACAGACACTTTCTTTCTTTAACTCTTTCTTTATATGTGACTCATTAATTTCTCAAATATATTAGTAATGAATATAAATTATAACTCTAAATTATATTTAGAATTCGATAAATTAAACTCTTTTAATTCATTATTAATTCTCTAATTAAATAATTTATACCTATAGATCAAGATTAATATCTAGCAACATCATAACCACCTAAATATTTAAGAATGTTAAATTGATTTTAACTAATCTTTTTATACATAATTTTTTCCATATAATTCAATCCTATTATCATACAATGTTTTAATTAGAAATAAATTATTAAATTAATGTCTACTCTATTTAATTCTAATGATATTAATTCTCGACCATCAATAATTAATTTAATTAATGACATTTAATATTTTGAAAATATCATTCCACTTTAGATAAGAGTTTCTTGAATCAATACTAATCTATAACAACAAAAAATTATCCCTAATCACTTTAGTGATAAAACCTATATTAATTACTCAACTACTTCTATATAGTTTATACAGGATCCAATTACTACTAACTAAATTATCATTGATTAGAATATGTCATAAGTAATATTAAAACATATCAATCCTGATATGATATACTTTATTAATCAAAGTAACAGGATCACTTATACAATCATTACAATGAGAATTTTCATAGATATATAAGTAATGTTACAAATAAATTTCTCATATAGGATCACTTCAGTAAATTTATTCTCTAAAAAGTAATCACATATTTCTTTAAGTATCCTTATACTTTAGTTTATGAGATTGACTGCTTCTTTCATAAGAAAGAAATACACATGTGCTAGTTGTTTTATGTTCTATTAATGTTCAGTCTTAATAAAATAATGACTAGGAATAATTTAAATGTAATATGAATCTTGTAAATATGATCTCATCATAATTTTATTTGTACTGTATATTTATCCCTATGTATGGACTTCGTCATGTATATACATATGAATATGTATAAGATGAATAATACTTTTAAATAATTATATTACTAAATTACAACCAATTGATTGCTTAACTACACAATCCAACATAGTTTAAAACGTAAAGCACAAATATATCATAGATAAACCTCTTATTTACAAAAATCTCATCTTATGAGTTTAGATTTCAAAAAAATTCCAACTTAAGAATTGGGAAGAAAAGAAACTAGTGGAAATTAATGTTAAAGAAAGAGAAATCATCACAAGCCTTTTAGGAATAAAGGAACATTTTATACAGGAAAAACTAGGAAAATTTCAAGAAAACAAATGACCGAAAATCTATAATGATTATTCTGAACTATGCTGTATCGAGAAGCTTTGCTTATGGGGAGGAATATTTTATATATTCGGCACTATATTTTATTTAACACTCGCTGGTTATTAAAATTTGTAAAATCATTTCTTAATTCTCATAAATTATAGTATGTAGTGGTGCATATATCTGAATCTATACTCGTACAGATCGGGAACCTGCTAATATTATTTTTATCATAAGAGTTACGTTTAACAAAAGATAACCAAAAACTATAAACGCAGAGCAACTTTGCACCCGTAGAAGAAATTGGAGAAGCCGTTCAAGTTATTTGCATTGAAGGACAAATTCCAGCAGATTTCCCCGAGGGTTTGTATGCACGAAACGGTATGTACAGAGCATATTATAATTGATGCATATATAACACCGATGGAGACATTTAAACAGAATATTCATGAAAATTTTGAGGATCCAATTGGAAATTAGTCAATAATCGAACATGCAACTAAATGTTTTGAGGTATAAAAAATTCAATTTCTCGTATGATTTTGTCAATTTTATTAAAATTTTCTGTACTTAAAAAATATTAGGAGTGAAGTTCTTGTATTTTGTAAAAGATTTGGAATCAATGAATTATTTTTAAGTTTCACACACTTAGTATTTTTAGGTCACAAGATATTAGGAATTGGTAAATCGTAAGAGTGGTGTTTATAATTTTTTTTAATTGATTTATCATATTTATATGCCATTACTTACTTTAAAAATAACATTTATATTTTTATCAATTAATTTTATTAAAAATTTTAAAAAATTAAATTTTAAGTAATATAATCATTAGTTTATGTTGAAATAAATTAAAATTCTTTATTTTATTATTTAATAATAATAAATAATTTGTTTAATTTATCATTTTATTTGAAATTAATAACTCTGTAAATGGTCAATGATTTTGATAGAATTTTAGTATTAATAAATAAAGTTATAATAAAGATTCTCATTACTTAATTGATTTATCATATTTACATATTATTAATTATATTTAAAAAATTAAAAATAAATATTTATACTGATTTTATTCAGAATTAATAATAAATTAATTTATCGCATATAATTAATAATTAATAATGTGTTGACAAGTTTAAAATGAATGTATGTTAAGATTTTTATTAAAGTTTTATTTATTATGTTATAATACTAATAAATAAGATGATTAATATATATGTTTTATAATCTATTTATATTTATATTTATATTCATGTTCATTTTTACTTAAACATTTATTTTACTTGTACTGAATCTAACAGGTCGCTTAGATAAGAAAAATTAATTAGCATTGATGTTAAATTTAGCAAATGTATAAGAAATGAAGATTATTCAAATTTTATGTTAAATCTAAATTGATTACAATAGAAAAACTTAGTCAGAATTAAATTCAATACTAATAAAATAAAAAAACAAATAATTATTGATTAACTATAAAAAATAAAAGTCATTTTTCACGTATTTAAAAACATTAATTACAATAAAGTATAAGAAATTGGTTATATTAGTTATTATTATCAGATGGAAAATAAAGAACTAATGAAATATGCAATCTACTATTATACAAGACTTATTAATATATTACTTTATATTGGTAAAATATGAAAATAATATTAGTTAATTATTGATAAAATTAATTACAATTACATATTAAGTATTTACATATGATAAATTAATAAATAATCAAATTTTATTTATTAATGTTAAAAATAAATAAATTTGTTATTAGTTTCTTTATAATTAGAAATTAAAAATCATATTTATTAATATTATTAAGTATTAAAATAAAATTTGAATAAAATAATTATTTCGTTATCTTGTTAAACTAGTTAATATATTACTACTGCCTGTTCGATAAATCAAAATTCTTATTCCTTTGGAAATTTTATAGTATATGATACAGTGTATAATTTTAAATATGCATACATAACAAATATTTGCAATGAGTAAATATTAACTATGACGTCAAAGGCGGGAATCCTCTATTTGGAGGATGGAAAGCGGCAACCTCAGTTTTGGGTGAAACATCTCAAACTTGGGTAGAGGGTGAAGGAATGCTACACGCACTATATTTTCAGAAGAATGATCTCGGAAATTGGACCATCTCATACAAAAATAAATTCATTGAGACTGAGACCTTCAAGCTGGAAAAGGAAGGAAACAGGTCCATTTTTATTCCTACATTGACTGGGGACTCCTTAGCTGTTCTCTTGGCAATGATTCTCAACATTGTATTTTCGATAATATTGAGAAAAGATAGTTTTCCTTTTCATATATGTCTTGTCTTTTATTATGAAGCAGGTTGAAACTAATGATTTTAACACTCCTCGTAGTTGAGATTCGGAACAACTTCTAAATACTATCAGAATGTCAGCGTCTTTGAGCATGCAAAGAAGCTTTACGTTAACTCAGAGAATTACAAGGCTCAAGAGATTGATATTACCACGTTAGAAACAATTGATCCTTGGGATTTTGATGGAGAATGGGATAGGCCTTTTACTAGCCATCCAAAGGTTCTTTCCCTTCATCCTTGTAGGCCTAGGTCAAATGCATGAGAGAAGAAAATCACATTCTGATTATCAGATCAATTACATAGTTATTTCTTCAGTAAAGGTCTATAAAACGAACCATATTATCACCCAGTTACTTTGACATGATTATGTTTAGAAAATTTGAACAGTATTTTTTATACATGGATGACACAGAAAGCTCCTGAATCCGGAGAGCTAATCACCATGGGCGTAGATGCCAAGAAACCTTACTACGTTGTCGGGATAATATCAGGTAAATTATATTGTTGATTGACTAAATTACTTTAAATAACTTTGATCTTTTTACAAAATAATTTATTAAATATATCGTAACTTTTTTTCTTCATAATATTACATATTACAATTTTTAAAAATTATATTAATGTAACGCACATTGTCAAAGAATATGTCAGTACTGTTCAAATAGATTTCACGATCCCATTAAAAACCATTTTTAAACACTCAACAAAATTTGGATATATTTTTTTATTTTTATTCATATACCTTTTCTGAACTATATATGATACATATTTTTTATATTGCATATTTCAGCTGATGGAAAGAAACTATTACATAAAGTTGACCTCAAGTTCAAAAGGAGTGTCCTTAGCCATGACATTGGGGTTACACAAAAGTATGATTTTCAACAAGTTTTGATTACTCTTTCGTACCAATACATGCACTTCCTTGTTATTCTTGTAATATTTTGATTTTCCTAACATTCGTTAATGCGATATTTTTATTGCGAATCAGATACAATGTGATCATTGATCATCCTTATATATTAAGCACAAGAAGGGTCATCGAAGGTGGCTCGTAAGTGATACTATGGGATTTACTATGTCGCCTACTTTGTAGATGAAGACAGGGTTGATAGCTTATAGATGGCTTACCTCCGTTTATATAGGTTCTTAACATATGATGAGAAAGCAGGAGCAAGAATTGGGGTGATGCCTCGCTATGGTGATGCTGATTCAGTAAAATGGTTTGTTGTAGAGCCCAACTGCACAATGCACATCGTAAATTGCTTTGATGATGGGAATGAGGTAAAACACTGTGGTATAGTGAAACAAATCTTGATTCTTTGGCATGATTTTTCAAACTATGTTCACTTGATTTGAGGTTTTTACTTTTCGTAAATTTGACTATATTAGGGCCACAAATTGCTTATGCCAAACTTGACTCATTTTCTGTTTCTAATTCTACAATTATTCTACATTAATTTCAAACAGATATCTCGAAAAACATTAATTTAAAACAGCGGAATTTACTATTTTTCGACATTGGAAAGATGGTTGTGCATCATTTCAATTGCAAATTTTACTTAAGATTGATAAGTACCTTCATTTGTTAAACTTCATCCATATTTGCTGACTTATATAAACTCTTAGAAGGTCAAAACCAAACGTGTTAAAACTTTTAACGTTCATTTGCTTAAGCAGGTGGTAGTAAGGGGATGTAGGGCTAATGCTGGAATTTTATCAGGCCCTGAGTGGGCCAAGAATAAGTTTGAGTGGTATTCAAAAGGATACAAGATCAATGATTACATTGATAGTTCGTCCGAAAATGGATACCTCATTCATCGAGTGCACGAGTGGAGGCTAAACATGGCAACTGGACATGTCAAGGAAAGATATCTAACTACGGCTGATTTCTCTATGGATTTTCCAGTAATCAATGAAGCATTTACAGGCTTGAAACAAAAGTATGGATACACCCAGGTTATTCATTCCATGGCAAGCTCTACTTCTGGTAATTATTCAAATTCATCAACACTATTGCGTACAAATCATTTTTTTTCTTTACGATCTATAATCAAAATTTCCACCCATTATCGAGTTTTCCTTTGATCAGGCATCGGCAAATATTCAGCTATAGCAAAATTATACTTCGACGATTACCACTCAACAGAACTTGCGGTAATAGGACCTTATATTTATCTTTTTCTTGTTTTGGCCCATATAAAGTTGTACCCAGTAAACTTATAGCATCAAAGATTGGAATTCTTATTGTAACACGATCAAGTGCATGATCAGGTGGAGGAGAAAGGTGAGAAGCTGATAGAAACAGAGTATCATAAGTTACCAAATAATGTATACTGCACAGGAATTACGTTCGTGCCTAAGGAGAATGGTGTTGACGAAGATGATGGCTGGATTGTTACTTATGTTCACAATGAAGAGAGCAATATTTCTCAGGTAGTAAGCAAATAACTAAAGCGTTATTATGTCCTTAATTATGTATGTTATTATTTCTAATGTTTTGTATTTCTGTTAGTAAACCGATTAATTCATATGATGGTCAACTATTTAAGGTTAATATATCCTTAACATATAATACTTTTACAATTCTTATTTGGTTTATGGTTTCACATGTAGGCTTACGTAATCGATGCAAAAGCTTTCCGAAGTGAGCCGGCGGCTATCATTAACCTCCCTCGTAGGGTGCCATACGGGTTTCATGGGACCTTTGTTTCTAAGAAGTAACATAAAAATGCTTAACATAAACCTATTATGCTAGTTTACTAATAAATATTAATGGTTTATTTATTAGTATTCTATGAACTTTTTATTTAATTTTCAGTATTCTATTTAAGAACTTTTGATTTAATGAATTACAGAAACATGGTTTTACTAAAGTAAACTTCTAATGAAGTAATATTATCCATAGTTACATTCCATTATACGTACTTAATAAAGTTCAAATTATCAAACACACTAAGCTTCTCTAAGTTAAAACATAAGCATAACTATAAAATTATTCAAATATTTTATTCTTACATTAAATATTTTTCTTTTTTACTCAAAAATTATTTTGAGAGATTTGAAATCTTAATGCTAAAATACTAATTATAATTATTAATTTTAAAAATGATTGTTTAGAATGATGGAGTTTATTATTGTGAATAACTGAGTCTAGGGGTTAACAATTTCTCTATATCTTCTCTTTATCTAGCTTTTCCTATATCTTTTTTAAATTAAAAATAGGCTTGACTTTCCTTAGCCCATGTGTTATTCTTTTTCCTAACGTTACGTTAATCTTTTTTTTTTAATTGTTCTAGGAAATTCCCCATGACAGACACTGAATTTTCTAAGTAACCTTCGGTAATACCTAGTAACCTAGCTTTCTTACCCTCTGTAACCCTTTTTCCGATGTCAATATTCAACTTGCCTTAATTAATTCAGTCGCCTTTCAATTTCCTCCTTTAACTCTACCTCAATCCTAATTTCTTCTATCTAACGTAATACCCTTAACTCCTCCACTTGAAGCCAGCAACATTATTAATGCATTAGTGGTGCAACATTGTCTTCTACTATATTCAAAGTTGGATGCTTATGTATTCACTTTGACCCTTTGATTCCTCAGCCTCTCAGTCTTTTTGATGGGAAACCTTCTTGTAGATAGGTAGTAGGTGATTCCTCTATGTTCAACAAACTAATATATAACCTCTTTCATAAGGGATTAATCTACACATTATATATCCAGTAAAGAGTAAAGAAAAAGGTACTAAGAAATGGTCAGGCTAGTTAGTAGGGTATTTAATTGAGAAAAGACCTACATTCCCTTTAACTACAACAATAGGCTATGACAAACTTGGAGAAACTAGATTAGAGGGTACCTTGATCAATCAGATGATGTATTCATTTTCAGATTCAATAGTGAATCAAACGTAGATCAAGTATTAGATATAGGGCCTTGACGTGCTTACAGAAAGCCATTCATGATGTAAAAATAGATGTCAAGAATTGAAATGTTCATAACTAAAATAAAAAAAATCCTTTTAGATGAAATTTAATAATGCACCTCCAAAATATTGGTCAATTGAGAGATTGAGTTATTCGGCTAGCCCTTTGGTAAGGCCAACCTATCTAGATGAATACAATGTAATACTAAAAAAAATTGGCTATTTGAGGATACATGTGGAGGCCCCTATAGATATAGATATGCCTGTCATAAGTTAAGCTATCAATAAAGACCCTCAAAAGTTGTTAAAAGGTAAAATCTTGGATTGATACAAGCACAAAGTTCACTATTAGAGACAAAACTTAGCTTATAGGGTATGAAGCATAAGGAAAATCCTAAGATAAAGAGAGGGAAGTGGAGAAGGAATATGCTCATAAAAAGCAATTTAAGATAAAAGTTATGACAAAAGGAGAAGTTAGAAAGGAAAGTACCAAAATCCTAAAAAATGGATAAAAGGATAAATAAGATTAAGTAACAAAGACTTTAATATTATGAGAAAGTGATAAAATGGAATGAATAGTTTGTCACCAAAAATCCTATGTATTACTTCAAAGAAAATAAGAACAATGTAATGATAGAGAATTCATTTTAAGATAGGATTTTAAGTAATCAGTTACAAGGATATACGGACGAAGTATGAAAGCTCCTCTTCGTCACCAATATTAATTTAACTACCTAAAGTATGAGGGGTTTAAATAGCCCTAGAAAGAAGCTAGTATTGTATGGCTGTCATTCTAGAATTGCTCAATCTTGGAGAATCTAAAAGAAACAATCAAGCTCTTTATCTTTGAGTTTAAAAGATCTTATTGTTGGTTGATGCTATTTTTTTAAATCTTTTTCTTGAAAAATAAAATAGAACAAATTATATTATAGCAGAAGTTATTACATGATCCTAAATAAGGATCATACAATTAGAGTCAGGTGAGGCTATACTAAACAAGTTGTACACCAAAATACAAAAATTTACATCAAAACAACCAATTTGCTCTAAGTTCTTGGCTATCTATACATTGCTTCTCATTAGCAATCATAACCGCTCTAATCATGTTGAAAATTTACTCGGAAGGTTGATATTTATGTTTTTCCTCATTTTTATATAATCTCCTATTCCTTTCTCTCCATATGGAAAAAATTACTATATGAAATGAAGTCTTGATGAGAATACTAATCTTCTAACTTGCTTTTGTTAGCAAAACTATTAATTTAGAAAGTTAGGATTTAAATGTTATTAATGTTGTAGGGTTAGTATATATATCTTGTTTTGCTTATCTAGTGAGCATGCCTCCTTGAACTTTGACTTATACTATATTTTCCCTTTCTATTAATTCTTTTTTCATTCCTTGAAAAATTCTATCAATTTCTTGAACAATCACCTTATTTGGTTTAGGTTCTCTTAGTCCCAATTTCTTAAATATAGAATCTATGTTTCATATTTACAATAGCCCTCAATAGCCTGTTTTCATATTTATACAAAAAAATATCAATAATATAAGAGCTAGTGAAATTCATTGGATTTGTTATTTTCATTAGTAGTTTGTTTTGTAGGATAATGAAGCATCCCTCAATTAGCATGAGTTATGTACATAAAATTTACACATATTTCACTTTATTTTTATGCTTAAATTATCTTGTTTTACTTAATTTATGTTATGTTTTTTAGGTAATTGAGAAGAAGTTACCCTGAGATGAGATTTTTCAAGAATTAGAGAGGATTGTAACATAAAGAAAATATAAATTTTGGCTGAACAAAGCCTGATACATAGTCTTATGGTAGCTCATGTCCTTTTAGATAAAATAAAGATGAAGAAACAATCTAAAACATAGGAAGAGGGAGATTATATGGTTATGAAAAATTGTAAAGAGCAACACAGCCTTAGACACAACTATGTCTTAACCTATGTGTCCTTAGAGAAACATTACAAAAGGATCCACAAACTTAAACATAGGAATTTAGATATAAAATTCTTAAAGTAGATTTAATTATTTTTAAACAAGGATTGTTAAAAATACAAATTTGGCCTAATCAATAGCAAATCTGTATCATTTTTGCTTATACTGCTAGCTTAGAAATCTAAAGGACCCTTTTATGGAATAAATTGATTCAAAAGGAAGGTGGATTAACTGATCCCTAAATCTTTTTGGGGGACCCCCAACACCACATATTACCTTGCTAAAGCTAAATGAGAAAGGCATAACACCGGGTGTCACAGTGAGGAATTAAAGAAATTCATTTGTATTTTTGTACTAATGGACCTAAACTATGAAGGCAACTTCCGTTGAAGCAAAGAATTTTATAAAGAGATCCTAAAGACATCGATACACCTCTTGCTACTTTTCTTGTAGAAATCCAACGGAAACTTGGACATTCCATGCAAATTCGTGATAATTGCTCCACTCTAGATTATAAGTCATACAAATTCGTTGCTCCCACATGTAATCCAGTGCCTAACATTCATAATTGGGGTGGTCACCACCATAAATATAATAATGCATCATAGATATCAATTAATCTTTTACAAATGCCACCATGTCTCTTGTTATGAGCTTTTAATACTTCTATAAGGGATGGCATAGTGGAATTCCCTTGAGAATATTGTCATTTCTAATTATCGATTATGATAGGTGGCTATAACAATGAATATCCAAATCTTAAAAATAAGACACAAAAATAAGATTAAGAAAGAGAGCTCTAATGATAAAAAGCATAAAAGAAAAATAATAATTGTGAAAAATTGCTAGATTAACAGAAATCAAATATTCCTAAAATTTTAGTCTCTTGTAACGATACTATGACTCTTATGACGATTATATAACTCAATTCCTTTACTCTATAGATTTTCCAAGCAAGTGCACCTATTTGTATATATTATAAGATTATAAGTACCAAGTGTCAATGCCACAGAGACTGACTACTAGTAATAACTCTTTCTTTGCATTCTAATCTATAGTTAAAGTGATGTTGATTAATTATATTAAATTGAAAAAAAACTAAAAGTCTGGTAACACGATTAATAAATTAGAATGGAAAAGGAGTTAAAATAATTTAAAAAAACAATGATATAGAGATTTCAAATCCACTTTAAGACTTCTCATATAATCATAATTTTACTAAGTAATTTAATCTAAAGTTCATTCAACCATGGAAATTCCTAAATTGTACTAATATTTTTCTCAAGCTATTATAACCTAATCATAGGTTGATTAGTTGAAATCTCTTTCTAAAATCACCATTAGAATTGCATTAATACTTATGAATTTTACTAATTGGTTTGATCCTAATTCGAAGGATTTTCGTTAGCCTATCTCTAGCTTTACATGCAACTCCTTTCAATTATAATATATTTATTCATAGAAAGGATTTCTCAATCTCAATTGCATGAAATCACACAGGAATCAACATTTCGACAATATCAACTAAAGAATAATCAAAAACACATAATTGAATCTTAAAAAATAGAGAATAAATTAAAATAAATGAAGTTAGTACAATATCCATCATGTGGTTCATCTAATCTAGGTACCACAAATATTTTAATTCATAATCATATATAATGAAACACCAAAACTAAAGATAAAATAAAAAATTAAGGTTGTCATGATGAAATCACTATAATATTTAATAAACTTCACTATAGATTGATGAAAATCCACTATAAAGGGGTTTCTTTGGTTGTCCATTATGCTTGCAGCCATTCTGGGAATTTTTTTCTTATGTTTATTAAGTCTCCTCTTTACTCTTCCTCTTAATTTTTCCTTTTATACTTTGAAAATTAGGTTTTCAAGTGGTACGCAGTTGTCAACATTGGTATTTGTGGCACTATAAGAAAAGTATAAATTAGCGATGGAAAATTATTGACGGGAAAAAAATGTTGCAAATTATTGATGAAAAATCAATTTTCATCAGTAACATTGACGGGAAAAATTTTGTTTAGCGGCAGTAGTAATATCCATCACTAAATATGAAGGGAAATTATCCTGAAAAAATTTACAACGGTATAAAATGCTCGCCGATAAAGAAGATGAGAATTGTTGGCGGAATAAAAAAGTTTTGGGTTTATCGATGGAAATTTTCTGTCAATAAATTCCATCATAAATTTTCAAGATAAACATAGTTGTCTCCTTCGACTTTAACGTTTTAAAGTAAAAGAAAAAGACGTCTACATTAAACTCACCCGAATGCTCTCCTCTCCCCCCACCCACCTGCGTCTTCTTCTTCCTGTTACGTCTCCTCTCGTTTGATTTTCTTCTCTTCGATTTCTCTGTCGTGGATGCCTTTTCTGCTCATCGGTGTTGTCTTCTCCATCCATTGTCATTATGTCCTTCGATGGAGGTATTTTTGCAACCACTATTATGTGTTATTTTGTATATTGGATGAAAGTTAATTTAGGTATTTGATTACTTTCATTTATTTTTGTATTTTGTGATTAGAAAATGACTTTAAGGTATAAATGTTAGTGATAGAAGAGATAAGACGTGATTTTGGTTGTGATGTTAGGATATATTTCTAATGCATGTAAGGTCTTTGATGAAATGTCTGTTATTTGAAAAAATGATTTCAGTTCTTTATTTTCAGTTCGTTTTGAGTATGAATTTCCTAAATTTACTTCTTTTACTTGAAATATGATATAACTTACATTGATATTTTTGTAATGCATTATGCTTCGATTACGGAATAATATGATATGCTTTGGTTCTTGAAAGAGATTTGTGTATGAATAAGTGAAATGGAGGAGGTATTGAAGAGAGGTTGTTGACTGGTGTAGTGGCATGGTATT
>JANSVA010000008.1:22219682-22229848 GCA_025504915.1 Erythroxylum reticulatum | reverse complement strand
ATAGGGAAAATTTTGGTAGCGTCAATAGTATATAATCAACGCAATTACCACATCTTATTAGAGGAAGGAAGCAAACCCAACTGTCAAGAATAGATGAGATTACAGCCACTAATGATAAATGTAGTCAAAAATGAAATACTTAAACTTCCTGAAGTTGGAGTGATTCATTCTATTTTAATTAGTAACTAGTTTAGCCCATTTTACGTTATTAAAAAAAGGGGATAAATGGTTATTAAGATAATGCCACTATGGTATAAAGTACTTTAGGCAACAGACCAAAGTGTAGTGATGGAGGTCCATCAAGCCAAACATTAGAAGATGTTACTAATATGGTCTTTAATCCAACAAGTAATGATGAAGAAGGCATGGTCGAAGAAAAACTTGAAGAAGAGCCTAATCTTATTTTGAAGCTGCAAATCTTGTTGAAGTCCTTTGGAGTTTGTCAGGCCTTGATTTATAAAGCCCAAAACCAACCATCATTCTAGCCACCTTAGATCACCACACTCCATCATTTTGGTATCAAAGATAAGATTATTTAAGCCTGGTTGCATTCAAATGTCAAACGATCAAGATCTTGCAGTCAAGTTTGAAACTGCGCCTAGAAATTGAGGCTCTTAAGGCAAAGAATGAAGCCTTAAAAGCCCTTGTTAACAACTCTCCATCAGTCTCTAGGCCTATGGAGACTCCACAAAAACATGTTGAACATTAAGAAGACAAAAGGCCCTTTGTTATAGCTCATGGAGAACTACCAAGAGGAAGAGGGAGAGGGCAATACCATGGCATTGGAAGGACAACCGTAAGGAATCTCCCACAAACACCACTTTAGCAACAAGAGAGGCAAGAGGAGTTCTTTAATTGCAAAGTTGAATTGCCAGAATTTCATGGTAAGATAGATGTCGGTGCTTATCTTGAATGGGTTTATAAAATTGAAAGAGCCTTTGAATTGAGAGAGGTGACTGAAGAGAAGAAGTTGAAACTGATTGCCATGAGATTAAAGGGGTATGTAGCCTTATGGTGGGAGAATTTACAAAAACAAAGAGTGAAAGAAGGAAGACCTATAATCAATGAGTGGCATAGAATGAAATAAGAGATGGATGTATTTTTGCCTCCACATTATAGGCAGAAATTTATTGAACAAATGTTGAGCCTTAAATAAGATTTGAAAATGGTAGAGCAATATACTATGGAGTTTGAAGAGTTTTTGATGAAGTGTGAGCTTAAAGAAACTGAAGAGATGATCATGGGAAGATTCTTCAAAAGGTTGAGAATTAACATACAAGACATGGTAAACTTTTATTCCTATGACTTTTTCTTTGAATTGAAAAGACTAGCTTTAAGAAGTGAAACTAGTCTCAAACACACCCGACGAAAAAAATTCATGTTTCCATATGCTTTAGCCCCATCAAACTACACTCCACCACCCAAACCAAGCCCACATGCTTGTGCATCCACCCCTTCCCTATATAAATTGAACTTTACACCACCTCTAAAGTCGTCCGCGAATTTGCCAAATACCTCTTTCATACCAAAAAAACCCAATCTGCCCCTCTAACAAAAAGTGTGTCCAAAAACCACCTCAAATGTTTCAAATGTCAAGGATATGATCATTTCCAATCTGAATGCCCCACTAGAAAAGTTATGACCATCCAAGAAATTGAGGAGATTGAAAATGAGCTCGAAAATAATATGTTGCATGTTAATGATATCGATGATCGCTTATGGTTAGTTTTGTATGATGATAATGCACTGTTTTGTGATTCAAATGTACTAGATGGAGAGATTCTTGTGCAGTTGAGAGTTTTAAATTGTGAAAAAAGTGAGGAAGATTGGAGATAAAAATCTTTGTTTCATTCTAGGTGTATGATAAAAAACAAAATGTGTGAAGTTGTAATAGATAGTGGAGCGTGTGAGAATGTTATATCTAGTGAGATGGTTGATAAATTGGATCTTAAAACTGGGCCACTTGATTCTCCTTACAAGTTGAGTTGGTTAGATTTAAAGCATGAAATTAGAGTCATAAGAAGATATCTAGTTCTATTTGCTATAGGTCAATATGAAGATGAAGTTTGGTGTCATGTAATTCCTATGACGACTTGCCATTTGCTACTTGGAAGGCTGTGGTTATTTAACAAAGATGTAAATCACTAAGGAAGGGCAAATACTTACACATTGCTTCATGGAGGTAAAAAATTCTACTCAAACCTTTGCTACTTGAGAAGAGGAGAAAGAAAAGAGAAGTTGGCTAACTTGGTTTGCTTTCAAATGAGGAGAAGAGTTCAATCATGGAGGAGCTGCCTAATTATATTCCCGTGGACATTGACGATGAGCCTAAACCAAACCATCCAATTCTAAGTGAGGTACAATCTTTAATTAACAAGTTTGTTAGAGTTTTCCCTAAAACACTACCAAATGGTCTACCCCCTCTTAGAACCATTCAATGTGAAATAAAATTCATTCCTAGAGCAACAATTCCCCATAAACATTCCTATAGAATAAGCCCAAAAGAAAATGATGAGTTGCAAAAGCAAGTTGATGAGTTGTTTAAAAGAGGTTTCATTCGAGAGAGTATTTCACCATTTGTGGTTCCCGCCTTTATTATTCCTAAAAGGAAGGGAAAATGGAGGATGGTAAATGATTCAAGAGCCGTCAACAAAATCACTATTAATTATCGATTACTAATTCCAAGACTTGATGATATGCTATATAGGCTTTATGGAGCTTCGGTTTTCACAAGGCTTGATCTTGATAATGGATTCCACCAAATTAGAGTAAGAGAAGGAGATGAATGGAAGACAACTTTCCAAACAAATGAAGGACTCTATGAATGGTTAGTCATGTCAATAGGACTTTCCAATTCACCTTCAACTTTCAAGAAGCTTAGGAATGAGGTACTTAAACTGTTTCTTAACAAATTTGTGGTAGTTTACTTTGATGACATCCTAGTTTATAGCAATAGCTTACATGAACATTACATCCATTTGAGACTTGTTTTTCAGGTTTTAGACCGTGAATTAATGTATGCTAATGTGGAGAAGTATCATTTTTGTGATAGCACTTTTAGTTTTTTGGGATATGTTATGTCTATAGAGGGAATTAGCATGGACCCGACCAAGATAAAAGCAATTATAGAATGGCCAATTGCTTGTAATTTGTTTCAAGTAAGAAGTTTTCATGGGTTTTGCTCTTTTTATAGGCGGTTCATTAGGAATTTTAGTACTGTAACCTGCCCTATAATGGATTGTATGAAAAAAGGTATGTTCAAGTAGATTCCACAAGCCACAATTGTCTTTAATACTTTGAAAAATTCCATGACCAGAGCACCAGTTCTAGCCTTGCCTAAATTTTGCTTGCCTTTTGAATTAGAGTGTGATGCAAGTGGGGTAAGAATAGGAGTTGTTTTGTGTCATGAGGGTAGACCCATTATTTTCTTTAGTGAAATACTGAATGAAACTAGAAAAAATATTTTTCTTATGATTTGGAGTTTTATGCTTTGGTCCGTGCACTTAAACATCGGAGTGCATATTTGTTGGCAAATTCTTTCATTTTATATACTAACCCTCAAGCTTTAAAATACATCCAAAGTTAGTCCAATTTGAGTAGAAGACATGCATCATGGGTTGAATATTTGGAATCCTTTGATTTTGTAATGAAGTATAGGGATGGTCCAAGTAATGTTATGACTGATGCATTGTCTAGGAGACATGATGTTCTTAGTACTATGCATGCTCATGTAATAGGTTTTGAGGACATTAAGAATTTGTATAAGGGAGATAGTGAATTCGGTGAGATTTGGGGGAGAGTTAGGGAAGATGGTGCTTTTAGGGATTTTGTCATTCATGATGGTTATCTTTTCAAACTTGATGCTGTTTGTGTTCCTCAATGTTCTTTAAGAGAAGTTATCTTGAAAGAAGTCCATAGTGGAGGCCTAACCGGTCACTTTAGAAGAGACAAGACTTACGAATTGGCTAGTGGAAATTTCTATTGGCCCAAGATGTGGAAAAATATTACTAAGCTTATGGAGGGATGCAATACTTGCAAACAATCCAAGATGACAACTAGAGCTCATGTACCATATATGCCATTTCCGGTTCCAAATTTTCCTTGGGAAGATGTAAGTATTGACTTCATTGTTGGCTTGACAAGAATTAAGAGAAATCATGATTCTACAATGATTGTTGTGGATAGATTCTCAACGATGGCTCATTTTATTTCTTGTAACAAGTCTAATAATGCATCTTATGTGGTGAATTTGTACTTTAAAAATGTTGAAAAACTTTATGGAATTCCTAGGAGTATTGTTAGTGATAGGGATGTAAAATTTTTGAGCCATTTTTGTAGACATTTGTGGGCTAAATTAGGAACTACTTTGAAGTTTAGCACGACCTTCCATCCTCAAACGGATGGTCAGAAGGAAGTGATCAACTAGAGTCTAAGCAATATTTTGGGAAGCTTATTGAAGGGAAAGTGATGAATTGGGACAATATTTTAGCCCATACTGAATTTGCATATAATAGTTCAAAGAGTAAGACAACAAATTTTACTCCTTTTGAATTAGTTTATGGAGCTAACCCACTTGTTCCTTTTGATTTCAGTCTAGCCCATTCTAGCATCCCATCCATCATGAAGGCTGAAAATAGAGCCCAAGAAATTGTCAAACTCCATGCCAAAGACAAAGCCCACATTGAAAAGAAGAATGAGGCTTACAAGAAGCAAGCAAAAATGAAGGCCATTGTGGAATTCAAAGAGGGTGATCTTGTTTGGGTACACTTAAGGAAGGAAAGGTTTCCTATAAAAAGGAAAACAAGCTTATGTCAAGATCGGAGGGTCCATTTAAAATTCTAAAAAAAGTGAATCAAAATGCATACAAGGTAGAATTGCTAAACACTTACAACATTTCAAATACTTTTAGTGTTTGTGATTTAACTAAGTATATGGAAGACACAACGCAATCCAACCAAGCCCAAGTCTAAGACCAAGAAGAAGCCTTGAAAGAGAGGAGAATGATGGAGGTCCATCAAGCCAAGCATTAGAAGATGTTACTAATATGGGCTCCAATCCAACAAGTAGTGATGAAGAAGGCATGGTCGAAGAAGAAGAACTTGAAGAAGTGCCCAATCTTTTTCTGAAGATGCAAATCTTGTTAAAGCCCTTTGGAGTTTGCCAGGCCTTGATTTATGAAGCCTAAAACCAACCATCACTTCCAGTCACCTTAGATCACCACACTCCATCATGTAGCTATAAGTACAATCATTGTTGCCTTTTTATTAAGGCAACATAATTCATATCGTTACAAGAAGTGGCGCTGTAATAAGTATAAGGCAACATAATTTTTTGATTAAGCAACAAGATAAAAAATGTTACTATAAGTTTTGACTAAGGCAACATTTTAGTTTCAAACTATAGCAACAATGTTAAAATAGATATTGCAACACTTTTAAGTCTTTCTAAGGCAACAAAGTGAATTTTTTTAGGCAAAAATTTGTAATAATAAAAGAAACAATTTATTATTTTTTTACCAATATTATTTAACATAAAATCAAACTCTTGTCATTATGTTGGCAACATCCATCTCTACATTAAAAGAAATATATAGCTATTAATGTACATCTTAATTGCGTATGTACTATCAAATGTAAATATATATATATATATTATACATAGTCCCTAAGGACTTGTAAAACTCAACCTTTTAACATGTTAAAAATACAAAAATAAAAAATCACTAGGTAAAATATTCATCTACAATATTGTCCTCCATTTTATGTGGAATATAAATGAATTAATCTAAATACTAAACAATACAAATAAGTATGGCACTCCAAAATCCTTCACTAAGTACCTTTTTTAACATGTTAAAAACACAAAAGCAAAAAAATCACTAGCTAAAATATTTATCTACAATATTGTCCTCTATTCTGTATGGAATATAAATGAAAATCTAAATACTAAACAAAACTAATATGTATGGACACTCCAAAATCCTTCACGTAGTACCTCCTTGTCTAAGATCAGTTATATATGTTGCAAATAATGAAAATGACTCAAAAGACAATACTACTAATAGTAAAAAACTATAAGATGCTTTTCACACGAAAAGCTATCATATACATTATTTTTTCAATAATGTTTAAAAAATGCATAAATCATTATATATACACCATCAAGATTGCTCAATTTGGCCTTCTATAGCTATTTGAACATTGCATCATCATATAAAGTTCACCCCCTAAAACATATAGCAGGATACTATTTTTGTCTTTTTTTTAACTTAAATAAATTTTTATCAAGGAAAAGGAGGATAAAATAAGAGAATTAAAAAGTATAAATTCAAGGAAGATATAATGGACTTAGTGATCCTATAAAATTCATTAATGCATCAATACTAATAGGCTGAACTACACAAAGCCAGTTTGAGATTATACTTTCGAAGTGTTATAATTAGCAATCAATGAATCAATAGTTTTTGTACTAAGATGCTGCACTAGGACATTGTGAGTCGAAGTGTTAAAGGTAATCCTGTGATAAGTAACTATAAGTTATCCATTTATATTCCTCAACACAAAATGAGGGTACCTTACTCGATCCATTTTATTTCCAATAAGAATTTTCATACAGTCATTGTTTGTGCATTAGAGTTCAACTTCTTTAGCCTATATTTCTAACAAGTTGGTAAAGGTTTCTTTCTTTGTCACATCATAACAAAAAATAGTAAGTTAATCTACGAATGATTGCTAGGTGATCAATCCAAGTAAGTATGAGCAGTATATCTACAACTAAAACATTCACTTGTCTTTTTAGGCCTTTGAAGTAAAGGATTAATCTAATTCCCTAGAATGATATGACATACCAAACAATCAGATAAGCATACAAAGATAAGGTGCTAGAGTAAGTATTCTTATTTCAAAAGTGGGTCTACTTTTTATAATCAAATTGAAAAAACAAAATAAAAGAAAAATAATGTTTAAATTATTGAAGAGCTCTCTAATATGTAACAAATGTAATGTATGGATAAGAATTTCCTATATTTCATGTTGAACATATGCCATAAATATTTGCAACATCTTTCTCTTATAACAGATCATTATTGTTTCTCGTCACTTATCAGCAGTAGTATTGATAAGCCAAATCATATAAATTATACTTCCAGTAGCACACCAAGAACAATCCCTTGGGTATTTCTATAGTACGAGCTCGTTAGTGTTTTGAACCTTTCCTGTTCAGCTGTAAAAAACATATTGATTGAGAAAATTAATAAATATAAACTGCTCAATGTAATTATGTTCATTTTTTGTTCTGTTACACAAGGGTAACTGATAAGTCATTTTGAGTTCACTATGTAAATTCATAAAGAACCCCTCACTTAAGTTTGATACTACTAACTATGGTGAATTGACTATGTAGTTTCGTGATCTTTTCAGTTATTCAAAGTACAATTTTATCAAGCTATTCCCTTTTTATTTTTATAGTTTAGTATTGCATTGGTATTTGGTAGTAAAGCTCATAAGGCTTTGAAATGGCATAGGCTCTTATGCTCAAGATTGTATAAAGTATAGTAACATAAGGTATACATAGTAAATTGGAAACATGAACAACGTAAGACCAATACGATTGCATACCCATATCCTAAATTGTAAGCTCCAATCACTCCCCACCTATAGTTAGATGATTGGTCTTAAAATCCACACCTTTTAATAAAACCAAAGACAAAAAGTCTCAATGCATCATCACATCGAAAACCATATCCAGATGCTTTTTTGATTGAAAGTTACAAGAAGAGATCAGATAGCTCATCCTTTATACTATAAAAGTAATGTAGAAAGCTGGATCTCGTATATAAATGTGGCACTGAACAACAAAGTTTATCTTCCCCTAGGAGGAGGCATACACATTTGTTCAACAATCATCCTTTCACTAGCATTTAAGATTTCGATGAATGATCAAGAAAGAAAGGAGAGCATACCTGCTTTGCGATGCAAAGCGTCGTCAACCTTGTAACATTCGTCATCTAAGAGCAGCAATAGGAGCCACGAAAAGGCAATAATGCCCTAAAACTTAGCATTATAATTAAAATATGAAAGGTTAATTCATTTGTAATTTATCCTTAGCCAGCTAAGTCGTTTTGGGATTTTTGAAACCCAATGACAACATTTTCCATAACTCTTTCTAGGAGTAATTCTTGTAAGCTATACGAGGTGTATATTATGATGTATAAAAATCTCTTTTTAACTTTTGATATATACTAAAATTTATATCTAATTAAAAATATTTTCTTATCTCGCCACATAAAACTTTTTTTACGTTGCATGCTAACTAGGATAGTAATTAACTTAAAATAATATTAAAGAAATTATTAAATTTAATTAATAATTATTTATACTAATTCTTATAATTTTCTATTCTTCCTCCTTTTTAACATTCTATTCTTTAACTTCGTATCAACTAATGAATTAGCTAATCATTAAGTAATTAAATAATAAAATTCATTATTATTGAAATTAAAATTATAAGAAAATTTTAAGTTTAACTAAAAAGAGATTCTTAAATGAAAATTAATTAGTTTATTTTTGTTTACAACAACTTATTAATTAAAAAAATTATTGATTAATTAATAAATTGATAGATTTTAAAAAGTGACAGTTATTAAAGTAAATCGAACTAGAAAGTTAAAAATCTTGTCGCAAAGTTAGATTATTCAAGATTTTTATAGTTAAATTGGTCAAATTGGTTCAGTTGTTTAATCATTGCTAAATTCATTAATTACTACTTTTGGTGTTAGAAATAATGATTTTATTTTAAAACATATTAATACTTTTCAAAAAATAATGATTTTATTAAATGTCCCTATCACACAAGCTGGAGCTGCTATGTAATTTTCGTAATGTAACTGATGCCTATAAATGACAGCCGGCTGTTGGAAACACTCGCATCTGAATGGTTGGGAAACTAGAGATGATGCTGATTTGGTTTAAGTTGTAGGTTTATCGACTCTGTGGGTCGTTGTCCCGTTAAGCTTCTCATTTCGTGTTTTTCGTTCCACTTCAAAACTTGTGTGTATACTGTACTTATATGATATAATATAATATCCTTTAGTAAACTATAACAATAATTTCAAATGTTGCATATATAAGACTTTATTGTAACATTTTTTAATTTTGTTGCCTTGTGTTATATGTAGCAACAAATTACTATTTTTGTTGTTTTTAATATTATTAAAGGCAACACTTTGAAAACTATTGCATTATATTAATTTTTAGCCACATATTTTTAAACTTTTGCAAATATGTCATTACTAAAGCATTTTTTGTCGCAGTGTGCCTATCCATGTTCAACAAGGGTTAAGAGTAAATAGAATATTAATAAAATTTAGTGACTCGTAAGGACCACTTCTCTTTATCTTTTGTCGATCAAATGCTTGATAAGTTAGATGATCATGTTAAATATTGTTTCCTTGATGATTGTCCAGGATATTTTTTACTTTAAAGTATTAAGAAAAGATAACATTTACATGTCCGTTTGGCACTTTTATGTACTTTTACATATCATTTGGTCCATGTAATGCTCTAACTACTTTATGATGCTTAGGATATTTTTTGAAACTTGAAAGCATATCATATGGGTCTTTGTAGATGATCTTACATTTAATAGAGACTCATATAATAATCGTTTGTATAATCTTATAGTTTTTTGGAAAAGGTACATAAAGATTAGCCTTGTGTTGAATTACTAAAAATGTCAATTTATGGTTATACATGGTATATTTTTAGGCCAGGTTTCTTATAATGGAATTAATTTAGATAGAGCTAAATTTTAATGTTATCCAATCATTACCTTATGCCACTACTATTTAGGAATTCATTCTTATAATTATAATATGGAATATAGGTTACTAATTAATTTATCTACATAAAATTTAACACTCTACTATTTTCTTTAGTAGTAGATCTTACAGTTTTGCACTTTTAATCATAACCTAATAAGTTTTTATTAGGTTATATTTGTTTGGATAATTTTTATATGATATGGTACTCAATATGGACTACATTTTGTTTAAAGGCCTTATTTTAGCTCTCTAAAAAAGGAACAAATTTGAGGAAGTTAAAGTTAGAGAGATTTTAGCATGAATTTAGATGAAGATGGATTAAACATGGACCTATGTTTAGAAAATG
>JANSVA010000008.1:22153173-22215071 GCA_025504915.1 Erythroxylum reticulatum | reverse complement strand
GATGTATAAACAGTGAACTATGACAAATATGTAAATTTCTGATTTTGATGAAATGAAATGAGGAAAGTTTATGGTTTTAAAAGGTAGTGGTTTTTATATTGATGTATGATTACTATGATGCCATGTGAAGTATTGTAGTGATTTTTCATAGCTCACCCTTATTGTAGGATATGTATCGGAATGACCTACGGGCGTCCCGGTGTATACCCTGCGGTAAGGGGGCGCTACAATAAATATTTACAAAAATATAGGTACGTGGCATTCTTTACCAATAGGAACACATTCAGATGCACAATGAACCATTAATAGCTAAAATAGATGCAGACAACACAAAGCACATCAAATAAAGTTAACCCAAACAAAAGCCTCCCTAACAACAAGCAAAAAAATAAAAAACAAGTGCAAAGGAGGAATAACTAACCACGATGGATGACTAACTAGAGATCAAGATGATGACGACGATGGTGTATGGAACTAAAGACCACAACAGCAAAGGAAGAGGAAAAAATTCTAAGATACAAAGACATTTGACAGTAAAGGTAAGAAAGAAGAGGTAAATATATAAGGAAATGACGTCGTTTGTGGTTGAAGAAATGACATTGTTTTCCTTTTTAAAACCAAAATTTTTTGAATTTACCTACGGAATGATATTTTCTTATGTAAATTATCGACAGAATACTACTCAGTTGGTAATTTCCCTACGAACTGGTGTTTTCGTAGGTAAATTACCTACAGAATGTGTTTTGATAGGTAAATTTCCTACGGAAACTACCCTCTATAGTAATTTACCTATGAAACTCTCTTTCCGTTGAGAAATTCCCTACATAAACTATTTTCTGTCGGTAAATTACCTATAGTAAATTTCGTATGCAATTTTTTCTGTCGGTAAATTTCGTATGCAATTTTTACCGAGAACCATTGGTGCCTACTTTACCTACGACTTTCACTATTCCATCGACAAAGTTTGATCTCCTCTTTTGGCGACATATTTTTTTATTTATGTTGCAAATTACCTTTTTTTGACAAATTTACCTACAGAAAACAGTTTCTATTGCTAAGTTACTATGGAATTTTTCCATTAGTAATTTTCCATCGATAATTTACAATTTTCTTGCTGTATGGACAAAGTTGAACCAAAGAGTCATAGAGTAAGCTGAAGTAGTTAATGAGAAGGAGGGGTGATAGAAAGATGAAAAAATGTGAAAGTGATGCTGAGGAAGATGTAAGCAAAGAAGTGATCACTAGACAAAGGATGACATACAGAACAAGGTGAGAGAGGAGGAGAGTTTGTAGAAGCAAGAAGGAGAATGAGGGACTGAAGAAAGTAACAACAAAGTGCAATGCAAGTTGCAATATGTTCCAAGGAGAAAAGAATAACAAAATGAAGATGAGCAAGATGAACAGTGAGTTATGCATGGTGAACAATACCATATTGAGAGCCTTAGTTTCTATAGGGGTTTCGTTCTGATCTTTATTCTTTCTATCCACCTTCACCATCTATCAAGGGCCTAATTTTCTTTTGTGGAAGACGAAACAAAGCAAAGTTAAGAAAAGTGAGAAAAAGGAGTAAAAGAAAATTGTATGACCTGCGGGAACACAAATTGTTTGTATGATTTGAATGATATTGATGAAAATTTCTTGGTTGTTTGTAACTATATGATAAGTATTTGATAATTAACAAAATTTGTTTCTATGCTAACTATTTTTAATGTTTTAACAACTAGATTAGACATCGAACCGATCAAAGAAAAGGTTTAAGGTTTAAAGGTTCAACCAGTATTAAATGACTATAAAATTAGTATATAATAAATAAGAAGTAAAAATTATAAGAAGAAGTAAAAATATAGTATAAAATAAAATACCTTATTAAAATAAAATTGCACTAATAATTTCTATTAATGTATAATAGACTAATAATAAATCTAATAATTTAAACTAAGATTGAATCTCACATAAATTTTAAAATAATAATAATAATAATTGTATTTCGATATTATAATTTACTTAAAAACTTATAAAAGTTGAGATATATTTATAGAAAGTCAATAGAAAAGACTCTAAATTTATTCTAATTTTTTTTAATGTCCTTTAAATATACTTCTTTATATTTTAAATATTAATTTAACACATTTTTAATTATTTTAAGCAAAATTACTTCTATGTACTAACTAATAATTTAATTTATTAAGCAAACTTATAATAAAATAATAATTAGATTGTAAAGATAATAATTTAAAAATTTTCAATTAAAGTATAAGGAGATAAATAAAGAATCTAAATTTTCACACATATGATTTATTAATGAGATTAAATAAATTTAGTATTTTTAAGAATAAAATATTAATTTTTTTAAATAATAATTTAAAATAAAAATGTTAATTAAAATATAAAGAAATAAATCAAGAATATAAAATTTGAAAAATATAATTTTTATTTAGATTATATAAATGAGTTGAAAAGAAAAATTTTCATTGAAAATTTAAAAGATTTATGAGTCTACGTTTAAAATCTTAACGTTCATTATGATACATTATACTAAAACTCAAAGTTAAAAGATTTACAACTACAAAGTACAGTCGTAAAAGATTTATAGCTACAAGTACAATCGTGGTTGGTGGTTGGTGGTTGGCTAAAAGCGGAACTTAAATGCTGGTGGATCCCGAATCATTAAAAAGACAGTGGATCCTGTATCATTAAATATACCATGTATTCCACATCATTTAAAAAGTCTAACTTGATCTGTTTTTAGGAAAATCGGGCTGTTTTTAAAGATACCGATCGGTTTCTTAGACCGGTCTATTTTTCCCAAGAGAGGTTATGAATATAAATTGGATCGATGGCCGGTTTATATTAATTTTGGTCAAATCAATTAATCTGGTCCGATTTTAAAATCATTGACTATTTTTATACGTTATCTATACATTATATAAGTATTAACAGTTAGAAGCCTTATCACTATCAAGATAATAACTATATCTTCATCTCAATTATACGAGAGATAAGTATGAATAATTAAAAGCCTAATCACGGGTTATGTTCATCTAAAAAATAAAAAATTATGATTTCTAAAAATGATATAGTATTCGCGAAATCATAATGATGGCCACAATATGCGGTTCACCCGATGAAAATAAAGAAGAACGGCATGCGTGTCCAAACAAAGGAGAGAGTAACAAAGCGATCAAAACAAAGAATTTAAGAAAAACAGAGAGAGGGAAGACAAGTGACAGTGGAAGGAAATTGGAGAAAAATGAATAATATAGAAGCAGAAGAATTCGAGGGACCAAGTACAATGGAAAACTAACTCAACATGCCAATACTGCTGAAAAAAAATCCTCAAGTAGCTAACCTACTCTCCAAGCAGCAACACATAAGGAGAGGAGAGTTAATGCTGCGTTACTCAATTCTCATGAAATAAGTTTTTGGGTTGGTGGCTTCTTTTATATACTATTTCTCACAGTAATATGCGTTCATGTAATTTGCAATTTACAGTACCATCTTGAGTTAATTGTTCTTTTAGTTACTGCCTGTTATAATAATTGTTGTAGAAACCATGTTCTCCAATTATATTTTTAGTTTGCTCCACCGAGAAGTCAAGTGGAAGTTTAGTAATCCTTTTGTAGATTTATACCAGAATCATTGTAACATTAAGTCTTGTAAAAGTCTCCTAATTTAATTTAGATAATGATTTCATCTCTTCATAAACCATAATTGATTGGAATTCAACTCCATTCACCAATGAAAAAATAATTCAATTTAAATTTAATGGAAAAGGGTACATAAACACTAACTGTAAGTCTATGGTGAAGTACAAGCACGAGTTAACGAAAACCCGTAGGCGAAGGAACCTGAAAGGCCTGATGGTGTATATTAATTGGGCGGACTGACAAAATAGCAACTCTTAAGGATCTACTGGTACTAATATAAGTGGTAACCTCCTTTGTCAGAGCTATCAACATCTGAATTACTAGTAGAATCGCCAATGTCCCTTTTCATTGTCTGCAACTCTTCAACACGACTAATGTTACTAGTCGGGGAATCGTTTTTCCTTTTAGATCTCCTCCATTCCCATTTGCGAATCCAATGTTTAGCCAACAGGACCCCTAAACCAACAAAAATGGCCATGGTACACCCTCCACCAACAGCTACCACTATCACCAACGTCCATGCCATACTTTTCCCTTGCGGCACAATCGTCCACATGGCCGCAATATAAGCTGCAGCCATGAACGACACGGATACCCACATCACTTTATGTGTCACCACCAGTAACTTCATTAATGATTTTCGTCGGAAAGGCACGATGCTAACAAGGAAAATGACGATGCCTAGGGATAGAAATAGCGCCACAATGTTGCATACCATGAAGATTTTGAAAGAAGTATGCCTTGCCATTATGCTTCGACCCCTTTGCTGGTCAAAACCCCCTGGAGGGTTGATTCCAGCGGCAAATGTGACGGTGGCTATCAAGACCGCCACCACAGTGATTGTGTTACGTGCATTTCGTAGGCCCTCGTTCTGGTTCTCTAGCTGCTTTTCACGCCGTCTGCGGTGGCTACGGCGATTGTTATGTCGACCTGGAGATTGTGCTGTTTTCTTTGGCGATGGTGATGGTTGGTATGAAGCTTTTTCCTGCTCCGTTAGGTGAATTTCTTGCGAACCTGGCGGTAACTGATCACACCTCTTGCCTCCAACATTTTGTAACGCGGGTAAAATCAGGAGTGCACCAGAGTTGCTCACATCAGACTCCACTATGTCAAGAGCAGTTTGTCCCTTACGGTTTATTGCATTTACATTGACACCAAGCTTCAGGAGGTAGATGACCATCTAATTTCAATCACGTAAAAGACAATATGAATTCCAATACTTGAAATCGGTAGCAAAATGATTTCAGGGAAAGAATATATTTTATCTGAAGAGAGAAATTCTTACAGTGCTAAGCTTCCCGGCAGTTGCTAAATGCAAAACGGTGTTGCCGTCATTGTCGGGCTTATCAATAAGCTTGGTGATGTTAAGCTTCTCAACCAGATACTTAATGGCATCGAACTGGTTGTGTTTGACGCCAAGATGAAGAACTGTCTCACCATGTGTAGTTAACATCTCAGCAGGTTCGAGGCTTATAGAGAGCAACTCGTCGAGGATGTTCACTCGGCCTTTGATGGCTGCCGCATGGAGAGGCGTACGACCATAATTGTCTTGTAAAGAAGATGAGTCTGTGTCAAGCCTTAGCAACTCTCTGGTTATCTCGAGATGGCCTTTGCTGCAAGATAGGTGCAAAGGTGTGCATCCATGAAGGTCTTTCTTCCATGCAAAGTCAGGCCGTACTTTAAGGATTTCCTTCACTATATCTGCAGGCATGCTCGGATTTAATTAACAACCGTGTTAGTTAACTTTATTCCAAATTCTTGTAATTGTAACTTTAAAGTTTTAGTGTCAGTTGGAGACAAGTTTAAGACTTCCGTTCACACTGAAAATCGAATCTTTGTATAGCCTTAACATTTTCTAATATATAAAAGAACAGAAATATTGAAATATATATAGATAAAAATCTTATTCATCTACTTAACAAGACAGTTTACCTTTCTATGTTGTAATATGGTTAAGATTAGTAGATATCATGCCGTTCTCAAAGGCAAGTACACTCCGCTGTCAGAAATGAAAAGTTCTGGAAATATTTACTTGTACAACTTAGGCATAGCAGAGTTACGCAGACATTGGAGAAAAGGTTAACACTGGCTTCTGGTGGAAATATACAGAACCACAAAGATAATGTTAATTTTTTTTTCTTAATCACAAACAAATTTTCAAAGAGATTACGTAGAATTCTCAAGTTGAACTGGAATTAAGAGAACACGTTTAAAACAATCATTACTCTGATTAAAACACATCCTATTATTAACTTTTCACTTAAAAGGTATTATTGACAGATTAATTAAATAACTAACACTTAATAATCTTTAATTATTATCACTTTTAAATGAAGAATTTTTTTATAAAAAAAGTATACATTTATCGTCACGTAGCTATTTCTGGCCATTGGTAAAAGATTTTAGACTGATGGCTCCAAAAACTTCATATCCTTTTCTTTTGTGCCCAGTTGATCCTGCGGGTCACCGTGTCGGTTTCTATGTCCGCTCAACATATGGGATGGTCATGGTAGGCCAAGGTAGTTTGTCTCTAGCGTTATTTCTTATAAATTGGTTTTGATTAACTAAATGTTGTCGTCTCCTAATTTTTCATTTCTTATAATTTTAATATTTATTTTTACATACAAATTTTAAATATTTTTATGGTCAACACCATTGAAAATTTTATATAATTTAAACAGAATGAAATGTTTCTGAAAATTGTAAATATAAATTTTATATGTAATAGATGTATATTTTTTTTACAAATTTTTAAATAAAAACTATAATATGTATTGTATTTAATTTTATAATTACACATTATATTAATTTAAACTATACAACGTAACAATCTATAAGTTTGTTTATATAAGTCCTTATATGATATTGTTTCTAAAATATAAAGGTTACGTGTTCTAGCAAAACCTTAATGGTATTAACTATTAACAAAAGAATATGATATTTTATGCAATAGAATTAAAAATTATAAGAAGAAATTTATAACTAAAGAATTGAAATAGATTCAGAAAGTAGTATAAAGGGAACGTACGCGTCTTTGATAGTTAGGACAAGCAAGTTGTTTGAATGTAAGTCAAGTCAACCTTTCTGATTCTGAAATATACATGAATCTGTAGTGGATTCCAGCTATACGCGGGAATAGGACCTAGTCGATCGTAAAAGTGCCATGGACGAAAAATTTTAGATTTATTTTTTATTTTAATTTCTTCATATATTTATAATTTGTAAAAATAATAACTAATTTTAATTTTTGTTTTTATGAAGAATATGACTAATATTCAATTTATTTTTTAAAACAAAATTATTTCGAAAAATATGAAATAACTTCCCTAAATTTAAATTTCTCTAAAATATATAGATTTAAAAAATATTTAGTTATTAAATAAGTTTTCTCTCATTTGAAGTAAAAACTTAAACTTGAATCTTCTAATAGATAAAAAGATGTTTTTTGGAAAATTGAAACTCGCAGATATTGAAATGCTAAAGCTTAAAGTTAATGTAAAAGATACTATTTTAAAAGATGCCAAATAACAAATATACTACGTGTCTTCAAATTGTTGCATTGACATAAGATACTCCAAGAAGAATATAATAGCCTCCTCTCAAAATATTTTGAGAATTACCTTACAAATTTACGTGTCGTATAGAACTAAAAGAATATTGACTATTGTCAAATCAAGTGGATGTCGTTAATCCATTTTTTATATTCTTCCGACAACTATTTGTAAAAGCTACACAATTCAAATATGATGATGAATTTTAGTTTTTATAGAACATATGTACTAGATAAGTTTGCAAGTAATTCCACCTTTGGATTAGTTTGTCCTCTCTTTTTCTAAGAAATAGTTCATTAATACTAATATAACCATAAGAACAATAAGAAGAAGAATATAGTATTTAGGTTTAATTACCTGTGTACCCTCCCGTAGCAGCAACATGTAGAGAAGTAGATAAGGCATCAACTTCCGACGTCAGTAGCCACTGGTACTCAAGCAAGTACTGGACAACATCCAGTTTTCCTTTCTCACAAGCAACAAAAAGAGCACTTTGGTTGTCCTGGTTGACCTTGTAAATCACCCAAGGATCAGTTTCTACCAAGAGTTTCGCCAGTTCCACCATCCCCTCTCTACAGCACTCATGCAATGGCGTCTCCATCTTCTCATTCACCGCGGACACCATCTCCGGCCTCAATTTCACTATCTCTCCCGCCAACTCCCAGTGCCCGAAACGAGCTGCTATGTGTAATATGGTATTGGTGGACTTTGGGGTCGTGTGATCGATTAGTGCTTCGTTTTCTCGAACAAAATTTAAGAAGGTGGATGTATCACCTTTTCTTATGGTCTCATGGAGGCGTCGGTCCATGTCTGAAATTGGGGAAGATAGAGAGTGTGATAAAAATGAAAGGTATTGGAGGGAGCTGTAAAAGTGGACTGCAGTGGAGAAGATATAATTATTGCAGGAATGGTCTCATTTTTCCACAAACTGCAGCCGCCATGAAGCTTCGCCATAATTGCACGGAGTTCCTAATTGATTTCTTCCGTCCCAATTTTTTTTCCCCTTGTTTTCTGAGGTCTTGAGAGGTCAACGCTAAAGGGCCACTACGGACGCAGAATTGGTGTCACATGCATGGGTCGTCGTCGACATCTCACTTTTTCTGGGACCGTTTGGTATTGGTCATTTGTATCACTCGGTTGTTAGGTATATATTTTTTAAAAGGTAAATAAATATTTTTTACTTACAAAGGGAATAAAATACTATTATCACAATGTGAAACGAATTTTTTTATATATTTCTTTTTCTTATTCATTGTATTTTATTTTTTTCCTTCCATTATCAACTACGAAAGAAAATTAAGAGATTTTTTTTCTTTTTATTAAGTTTCTTATTGTGATTTAAAAATTAATAATTTATGACATATATCATCTTTAATACTGCTCTTTTCAAACAAATGAAAAACTACAACAGATTTAAGAAAATACATGTTCTATTGTTGCAACAACTAGTTTCCAAAGCTGACAACGTTTTCTTTGATCTATTATACAAAATCACCATTATTTTTTACCAGTAAGTTACATGATTAAGTTAACTTAGAAGGACGAAAAAGATGAAGCACCAACTTGTGTTACCTTTAACTTCAAGATGATCGTTAAAAAATGAGCTTATAGGAACCCTAGAAAACTTCAATGGCTAGCTGTAATACTATGAAGACAAGAAAATATCAAATACATTAAAAAATATTCTACCACCCTATGAAAACAATACCATGTCTATGTACAAAAAGTATCACTATAGATAAGTTACATATCAATTTTAATATGAGAATAGTTGCAGAAGTACAAAAGATATCATACTTTAATAACAACTATAATTATATATACTCAATATCGTGAAATTGTACAAAAAATATCACCACTCATAATAGATAAATCATATCATCACTTTAATACGAGAATACTATCAATAAGTATAGATAATATCATCACTTAATAAAAAATATATTAGGACTTTATACATCGAATAATATGATTTTGTACAAAAAGTACTACCACATATAGCATATAAGTCATACATTCACTTTAATATCAAAATGCTATCAATGATTACAAAGAATATACTATGTATAAACTTCATACATTCACAAGCTTACATATAAAAAGTACTAGTACTCACTATATATAAGTAACACCTTTACTTCAATATAATAATCCATATTTGAGTACTAACAATTTAATATGAGACTATCATCATCGAGTTGAAATAATATTGTGACTCAATGCAAACTATATCAGGACTTTATACATCTAATACCATGCTTATGTACAAAATAAATCACTATCTATAATAGATAAGTCACACCTTCACTTTAATATTCTATTTATTTACTACTACATTTATATAAAAACACTACCACCTATAATAGATAAAAGTCACACGATAAATTTAATATGAGAATACCATATTAAATAGAAACAATGCTATGACTCAATAAAAACTACCAGGACTTCGTACATTCAATACCACACCTATGTGCAAACCATATCACCACCCATGACAAATAAATCACATTTTCACTTTAATATCATAATACTATTACTATGTATAAAGAATACCATGCTTTAATAAAAATTATACCAGAACTTTATACATCTAATACCATGCTTATGTATAAAAAAACACTACAACCTATAATAAGTAATTCAAACTTCACTTTAATATGAGAATAACATTACTTTAATAAGAGTATATCATGCCTCAACACAAACTATACCGTTTCTAATTACAATTTATACAAAATTTATGTAAAAATTTCTATTATGCATTAAGACTAAGTGACAACTATAAAAAGTGGGTTTGATATCTATGATCATCACTAAACGCAACTTGAGATGTTTCGCAAGAAAATTTTCTTCGAAAGAGGCTTTGATATCTTTGATCATCACTAAAGTTCGGGAACTCATTTTGATGAAGAACCTTCACTTGACGTGTAGTTCAAATATACGTTTCTCACTACATCTATAGTGTAACTTTGTTGCGTTTATTTTCACCTTGGTTTTATGTTCTTAATGTTTTGCCTTCAAAGGTAAGCTATATAGGGGTAATCCTTCTTGTTTTTAAAGCTTGTATGACCTTGTTTTTCTTTATTAAATAATTATATTTCTTTTCTTAAAAAAATATAAAAAGTGGGTTCCCCATGACTAAATTAGAATAATACAAAGCTTTAATATGAAGGAAACTGATTGGTATACTTCCGTGGATCAAAGTTTGTCTATAAAAGGTTATGTTTATCAAGACTTTATTGATAGTTTCTGAAATTCTTAAGGCACGTTCTCCATTTCTTGCTTTTTTTGCCTCTCTGGCTTAATGTTCTTTATTTCTTTTTTTCCTTAGTTTTTCAACAAGTAAGATCTTTTAGCCATTGGGGCTCTTGATATTGGTTCATATTCGTTGTTTGCAATTGAGTGTAAAGTACACATATGGTTACACGATCAACTATTAATTTATGTCTATTAAAGGATTTGGTCAATACTCTTAGCTATACCCTCATATGTTGAGTTTAGATTTTGATATATAGAATTTGAAGGAATAATTATTAACATAAAAATATACTAACCGTTATATATAAAATCATGTTTTTTTTGAACTTTAGTTGCATATAGTTATTTATGTGCCCATATGGTCACAATTTTTATTGTTACCTTTTATGAACGAACAATATGAAGGATATAGATTCTTATACAACCGTTTACCGTACCATATGGAATTAATGTTTTCTTTAACACTATTACTTTTACAAATGTATCTTTAAATGTGTAGATATTAGAATTGTTTGAAGCATCAATTTAAAGGACACAAACTGCTATATGTTCATTTACTAAATTATGTTTATTACAACAATTCATAAATTTTAAGTAATAAAGTAAGTACAACAACATGTACAAAGCTTCCTTGAGAAGTTTAAAAGTTTCTCCTACCTAGTACCACATTTAGGTTTTAAAGTACCATTATAGGTAATGACGTAATTTCATTTTTTCTAAAGCCTCCTTAGAATGCTATATCAATAACTCCTCTCACTTAATTTAGTAGTAGCTTCTTCTTCTTTTATTTTTTGGTGCCTTATAAGAATCCAAAAGTAAGCAACATAAATATCTAATAATCATCCTAAGTAATTATGTGTTAAACAATAAGCAATTTGGTTGCTAGGGTGTCGACATGTCCAACATTCAAAAATTAAAGTAGACAATGTAAGAAGATAATGTCACTCCTATCTACTTATCTATCTTGATGGAGTTTATAAGTTTATATGTTGTTTCTATAGTAAATATGTTTACTTATGCATTCAGACATGTTTTGTGGAAATTGGTGTGATTGCTAAAAATGACTAAGTTGGTGAGGTAAAGAGATGGGTATAATATGGTCGTGTTAGTTTATTATTTTCACAGTTTATTATTACTTTATTATTTAAATATGTATTTATATTTTACATAGATATGTATATTTATATGGGTATATCGGAAACATTCTCTCTACCAAGTAGGGGTAAGATTATGTACTACTAGACAATCTAGAATAAGCTTTTTAGATTTAATGTGACAACTACATTATGAACTAGAAAAAAAAACCTAAGTAATAACCACATAAGCTTGGGTCATTTAACCTATGCTATATTATCCCTACTAATGCTCAACCATTAGTTTACCATAAGTGAATCAGATGTACAACAATTATGTATTGCAATCTAGATTCTAGTAATAAATCTGCATGTGAATAATCTAGTAGGCCAATCTAAATTGTTCAAATATAAAATGAAAACATTAAACACAAAATAATATAGTCAATCCCAAAAGAGGGCTAATAACAACATTACTAGCCTAATGAACACCCAAACATGTTCATCATCCTCGATATCCTAATTTAAATTAGAAAGGTGAAGTTTAGCTCTTTATAACTCTCAAAGGGAAAAGGACTTTGCCTCGTTTTAAGCCCTTAATCTCTTCATACCCTTGTTGTCCTCTAAAATGTCTTTCAATTGTGTAAAACTAGGGTTATGTTATACATGGTCAGCTACATAGATATATAAGTGATTGTGTATATTAATTTGGCAGAAATTGTGGAGCTACATAGTTCTACAGAGATGCACAACCAACATACATGATAGTGTAAGTCCCTAAATGGGCATATAAATCTCATGATTTCTTGAAATAATATCTTTGAGTTTATATATATTTCCAATGAGTTACACATTCTTATACACATTTGTGTAAGTCACAGCAATTCCAATTCTTCCATTCTTTGTCCCATCTTCACCTTAATTCATATCCTTATTGCTCCACAAATGCAAAAAAAGGATGTAGATTTAGCTTATTTTGGTTCTTATTCCTCCAACTTGTACCTATGGCAAAATACGAACCAAAATAAGTATCTTAAGTTCAACATAACATTAATCACTACATTAGGGAGTATATATATCAACAATTAAGCACTTATCAAGTTCCCTTATACTTAGCTTTTGATTGTCCTATGGAAAAACTAAAAATCAAAATAAAAATCAAAACACTTCATTCTATTTCCTAAAAATAGATAGTTATAAGAAAAGAGGAATAACTTGCAAAACCACAACAAGAATTAAACATTTAATGATTTTAATCACCATTAATCAACAGTCATTTCCTTATAATAACTGAGCAATCTAGGGGTAGACTTTGACAAGTTGTTTCTAAAAATAAGATAAATCTATGGATATACTCAAACATCTTTCATGATTAAGACATTCCATGAATCACATATCATTTCAGTTCTTCACCACTAAAGATTCCCATACATAACACGAATCAAAGGACTTTTCAAAGTTGTAATGGGGATAAAGGTTAAGGTGAGAAATATTTAGGTTATATAGTTTAAAAGCTATCAAAACTAGTGAAGTAGGCAAAATACTTTATGGAGTCTCGAGTGCAAAAATTAACATCCACTCAAGATTAGGCACCATAAGCTAAAGTGAGTGTAAAGACTTTCTTTCATAGCTTAGATTTAAGCCTTCATACCATAAATCACATGAAACATAAACAGTTATAAGAAATCACTCATAAAATATGATGATAAATAGTAAACTATAACG
Source organism: Erythroxylum reticulatum (assembly GCA_025504915.1). Lineage (NCBI taxonomy): Eukaryota > Viridiplantae > Streptophyta > Magnoliopsida > Malpighiales > Erythroxylaceae > Erythroxylum > Erythroxylum reticulatum. Next base: position 22,201,814 of record JANSVA010000008.1, on the reverse strand, counting down.
ATAAGGAGTGAATCTTCACAATAACTTCTCCCTTATTTGCATCATAATCAATTCACCTATACCATACAACTTTTGAAGCAAAGACTTACATGAATTACTTTACAAACAAATGATTTCCCTCCTTAATAACTTCTTTTCTTTTATTCTCTTTTTTTAATAAATACAAAAATTAAAAAAACAACATCAATGATGGAATCCATTGATAGCCAATAGAAAACACATTCCATCAAATATAACCAATCCATATATATTTGCACCCCCACACTTATTCTCTTATTCATCCATAAACATCAACAATTAAAAATGCTCCACTAGCTTTAAGGCTTAGGTAAGAGAATTTTTTTTAAAAAGTAAGTAGATTCATAAATGGAAATGTAACACCCCTATACATAACCTATAACCATCCACACACGTAGCAACCAAATTCCTGTACATGTATTCAAGGTATACAATTCTATTCAATGCTATACATATACACATTACAAACTCCCCAATGCTTAACATTATCATTTAACAGTAGTAATACATCTTTACATTTACATGGTAATCCAAAAGAAAACATATAATTTCCTTTCTTCATTACATGTGCAATCATCTGTAACTAAAAACATATTCCGAAAGTAATTTTTTCTTCTATCTGTTGGCCTTAGTCCCTGTAGATGTTCCCTATACCTCACTCCTATGACTCAGACATACATGGATTAACACCCTTGCTAAGCTTTAAAGCTTAGTAGGGAAACATTTAGTTTGGATGACCAAAGCACACACATTCAGAAATATCACAACTCATGTACCATAAATTCACATTCATGAACCAAACATTGATATTCGTTCCTCATGTAAACAATGATGGAATACTTAAGCAAAGTACATAATGCAACGATGCTTCAACATATTATCCATATGTCGAAAATGCACATTTATAAGACATTAATATTCAATGTTCACTAATACAAATTATTAATACAATTGCCCATCATCATAATTCATTAGTACAATCAATACAAATACTCATTAATACTAATTATTCATGTTGTCACGTTGTGTTTCTTATTTATAACTGTTAAGTTTCCTTTCTATGTTAAACCTGCACATTTTCTATCGGTGTGGATAATAGGTGCTATGGATATCTGAAGATATCAAACTGTGGATACCCGAAGGTATCGAATTGTGGATACTCGAAGGTATCAAACTATGGATACTCAAAGGTATCGAATTATGAATTCCCAAAGGTATCAAACTGTGGATACCCAAAAGTATCAAATTGTGGACATCGATGGTGTCAAACTGTAGCAACTACACTATAAACCTAAGTATGCCCATCTATCGACTACCAAGACAATAGAGCATGCATTATAATATTTCCTTTAACCATTTTCCAATTTCACAATTTATATATTGATAAGTCATATGATATACATTTCAATTCATAAAATGTGTATATGTTTTCATACATGCAAGTGATAACTTATCACCATTAGAAAGGTGTCAAAATCACACTTATATAATCATACTATACACTTATGAGCAATAAATATATATACAAATCACTTATGTAGATGTAAGTTTTCTTTAGTATGCATTATGATCAATCTTAAATTCCAATGTTCAATCAACCAATTCACATATGGTATTTCATTTAGTTCTAGGTGTTTGAAAATTTTCATAAACATTTATAAAGGTTCGGATAAGATGCGGTAGAAATCAGAAACAAAAACAATGCCACTGTCATGATAGACACTCTCTCCATTCATATCACTAGTTGTTCCTTAATATTCATATAGAAAAAGTTAGAACTGGGTTTTGAGATCTTTAGAAATTTTTTCTATGTCTATAGTTTATATAGCACCAATTATTAGGCCATTTAGACTTCTAAATCATGAGATATAGGCAAATTATCACAAGTTGCTCCAAAACAGGGGCAACATCTGGTCACCTTTTTTTATCTCAATTTCCAAGTTCATAGAGCCAAATTAAGTCAGATTCCCTTCTAGAGATATTTATATTTGTGTCTTAGGCTTCATATGAAACTAAAATAACATAATTTGGAGCTTTAAGGTTGAGTTATTACTTAAACAATATGACTAATGCAAACAAACCCTAGACAGAATTCCATTGCATAATACTCTCTTGTCATATTCAACCAATTCTATGTAAGATAACACCAAAATAACACCACAACATTACCCTAACAACCATGCTATAACCAAATGAATCTTTATAACCCTTTAAACATACACAAAAAGAGAAATTATACTAAGTGTAGTCCCCAACCTCAAAATTGCCTTTTATTCCCTTCCTCTTTGGCTTTGCTTGACTCACCAACTAGAAACACCAAAAATATTCCTCTCAATCCCACTTCCGAAATTCCTTCATAAGCAAAGTTAAAAGATATAAAGGTGAAGAGAAAATCACTAACTTTTACCTTGATTTCCACCTGAGATTAGCTTGATTTCTTACATGAAAAATGATGGGATGAAGAAGGTTAAACAGAAAGGAGAAAAATTTGAACTTAGAATCCCCAAAATGTCGTGAATCTCCCCTCTGAGAAAAATTTGAACTTAGAATCCCCAAAATGTCGTGAATCTCCCCTCTCTGTATCCCTGTACCAGAACTTTCAAGACTCACACACATGCTTAATTCCTAATGGACACATATGCTTTATCATTATTGGTCATATATGCATTAATCCAACTGATCCATATGTTAACTTTAGAACAATTGCACATTGGTGCTTCTTCTTCCTTTACTTCCCACATTGGCCTACAATCTTATAAATTAATTTCATTCCCCTATGTCTTAATTTTCTAATGTAATAAATGTCATGCAATTTGGTTAATTGTTCTGGGAGTTATACGCAAAACACTACAGGTTGTTTGAAAATAGGGACAACAACCATAACTCCACTTCAAACCAGAATTAAAAAATCTTAAAGGAACAATAAAATTTCAGTTCCTTCATGAAAGTGTTAGATATATGTCTCTAGCTTTATTCACAATTGGAATTGTCCAATTTGGAGCTCTATAGGCCAAAATTTGGGAAAATTACAAAAATTTATTCAGCAGAACCTATCCATTCAGTGAGATACACGTCCCAAATTAACTAACTTCGGTCTTATCACGCAAGAGCAACACAAAAATAAATCTAATTTAACAAAAAACATTCCATTTACTTATCAAATACTTATTTTATCAATTCCCCTCACATCACATTCATAAATCCAAGAAAACATATTAAGATTTTCCATTCGTATTTCACGTCTAAATATGTGGTCCATGTTGAAGGGAACAAATTATCCATTTACCGATGTCTTTTACATTAAGTACCATTATATCTCTTACTATACTTAGATTTGCTTAATTCATTATATTCACTTCTTAATACACCCTAGACATATTATAATACTTCCAGGGTATACGTTGGGGTATTACAGGAATAATGACAGAAGGTTTCAAAATAGTAACTCCTAAATATATGGATTTGATACAACACCACAAGATGTTTCTACATATCTAGCAAGTACACCTTATAATTTAATACTCTTATATACACAATCTCATTTTAATTCCTATTGTTATGGTTTGTGTATAAGAAAATGTCATAGTAGTTATCCTAAGCTTCAAGAAGTACTACATCTAATTATATTACTAAAATTCCTTAAGATCTTCAAACAGCTTAGCATTTCTCAATCTATAAATGTGATGGAATAATGTAGAAAATCCTGATTTAAACAATTTCCGATCGCCTCTACCATTCCATCTCAGTCTGCTTACCTATTTGAGAGTGCATAACTAGGTTTGGTTAATGTCTTGTAGATCAAATATGTTAAGAAATTGTCTCCATAGTTTACTAGATATACACATTTAAAATATAAGTGATCCAGAGTCTCTGGATAGTTTGCAAATATAGGACAAATATAAGTGATCCAGAGTCTCTGGATAGTTTGCACATATAGGACAAGAGATATCTAGAACTCGAAACTTTTGTTTATCTCTAGCTCCCAGCCTTTGTAAAGCTACTAACCATAAAATAAAAGAGTGAGCTAGAGCAATTCTTGAATCCCAAATAAGTTTGTGGAATTGGAATTTAATTTTTGAACTTCATTTTTAGGGACATTTTGAACCTTTTGGGAATGGGAAAAGCCCTAAAGTTGCCCTAATTAGAAAATACTAGAAAGAGAAAAAGAGAAGAATTAAAAAGGGAACCTCCAATCTATCATTTTGGGAAACATTTTAAGAGGATAGAAGAAGAAGAGAGAGAAAAAGGAAGAGAGGAGAAAGAAGTGGGTCTTCGCGACTATTGGTTTCTCGAGGCATCCCAATCCCTATTCCACGTGTATTTCTTTCATCTTGTTTTCATTTTCTTGATTGTTAAGATGAATACAAATATGCTTATGGATTTGGGTTTGATTAAGATGTTCTAACTTTCTTTCAAAAATTTACCTTGAGTTAATGCTAATCTAGTTATTTTTGTGTTATTTTGATTAGGTGTTATGATTGATTGTTGTATCTTTATGCTTTGGTAATAAATTGAGCGGGTGCGTCGAATGCAAAATGATTGAGTCAGGATAATGAGAGTTAGGTGATCCAATAGACCACATAATCAATCTTATCAGTTATTATACAGAGAAAAATCCCGTGTGAGACCTGGTAGTTTATTAGAGAGCTTAAGAATTGATTAGGTTGTGGACCGATAGTTAATATAGAGATAACAATTTTAATGACTCGAGTTGATTAGGGTTTATTAATTAAAGTTTAGTGATTATAAATTGAGAGAGAGTAGTCCACCCTGTGATAATCTAAAACTGACATCCTAGTAACACAAAAGTGATTAGGTTAGCATTGATGATAGGATAAATCCCTCTCTCATAATTTGGTAAATTCTCTTGTGTGATTTCCTATTGTTGAATTGTTGGTGCTCAATATTTGATTTTGTTAAGTTAATTTTGTGAATTAATATCTCGACAATTATTTATGTTTACTTTCCTTTCCCATTTTGTTTTCATTTTATTAATTTTTTAGCCTTAGATTAGATTAGTCCTCATCTCCTTGTAGGATCGACCTTTTATATACTACAAATCATGAACTGTGCACTTGTAGTATTTTGAAGGCTATAAATAGCAAAACTTACAAAACGATCATCAATAACTCTAATTTAAGTTTTTTAACCACTTGCTATTAACTAAAAATTTTCCTTTACAAGAATCTTTCTCAACTTTGATGATTACTCGCTTAGTAGTTCCACTGATTGCTCCCTAAAACCTATATTTGAGATGAGGGATTTGTTGATTCCTGCTTCAACTTGTTGAATATTTCCTAGAGTGGTTGTAAAGGATTCTTTATTCCTTTCTACATTAGAATTCCCATAAGTATTTAGAGCCTCAGTTTCACTCATCTTATAGATAGACTTTAATAGTATCTTTTATGTGAGCTTTAATAGTATCTTTTATGTGAGCTTTCCAAATGTATGACAGTTTGATCATGCCCTCTACTAGGTCTCCATTAGCATTAAACTTCATAATATGGACATTTTCAGGCAACATCTTTTTAGCTTCAACTTCTATACACACTTTAGCATATCCATCCCTTTTAATGTTGGTAGTATTATCACACATTGCTAGAGGAGTCCCCAAGTAATTAGCTAAATAACTTAACCCTTTAAAGGACCAACATTTTAGAGGTATTTGATCGAAATTAATCCATTCTAGAATGGTTTTAAGTTTTGATCAATCCAATTTAAAACCAATTTCCCTTTTTCTCCAAAAGATAGACTTACCTTGTATATGCTTCCCCATATCGATGATCTTCATTGACATTTATTTAAAGGAGAATTGAAAATTTAATAGGTCATCTCCAATAATCAAAGTGCTTTATAGTCCCCACTTCTTCCAATTTAGATTCACCCAATGTTGAACACTTCAAAATGAAATATTCTTATATAAGAAATAGCCTACTAAGGAAGGTCCCCATTTTGGTTGCACCACATTGTAACACTTTAGTAAGATTGGACCCTCAGTAGAGATGAAGTGGAGTTCTCCAAATGAGTCTAGATCTCCAATAACCCCACTTAATGAATATTTTTTGACCTTCTAGCGTGAGGGGTCAGTTTGCTGTTAGGAAGGGAAAAGAGGGAAATCCTCATGCTCTAAAAGCGACTCAGAAACCCCAGATGACATTTTATTAGTAACAGTAAATCGTCAGGACTCAAGCTAGGGAGGAACCAAAGGTAGACTGCCTTAAAAGGAAAAACCCACGTCAAACTAGATAAAAGGCATTCTAAGAGTAGAAGAGAAGCATATAAGGTGGAGAACGTGGTTAGCTAGGCAATCAACAAGGGGAATACAATCAAGGGAATCGGGTGGAATATATACAGGGGATAGGTTTAGAAAGAAGATAGAGAAAAATAGTCATCAAACATAGGTTCTCATTTTTTAGGTAAGAAAATTTGATAAGTTAAAGGCTCGCAATGTGGTTAACACAATAGGAAACGGCAAACAAAGCTCAAGGGGTTTAATAATAGGATAAACATGTCATTTGGTAGGCTATTTGAATATTGTAGCTTATAAAACAAAAAACGTCTAAATTATTTTTGTGTTATTGTATGTGAGAAAATTATGGTCTTAAATAGAGAATCAAGGTAATGTTTGGGTGTGTATGTTATGAAAGCCACAATGAACAAAAGACAATGAGACTAATATGAATGTGTTAGTCTAAAGGATTAAAATCTCACTAACTTATGTCTACCTACTAGTCACTATTCTTTTAAATGAAACACGCATACATTAACCACAAAAGAAAGACTACATGCCCAAGTTTCCATAAATTTTTTAGTTGATTATACTATTTAATTATAGCTGTATATTCTTGGAAGTAATTGAAAAAGAGAGAATGTTTTTCTTTTTCTTTTCTTTTTATAAAAATGTAAAAAGGACTTAAAAGCATCTAAAAAGAACTTTAAAACACATATAAGCAATTCATCACCCTTACACTTACAACTTACATTGTCACCAATGTAACATTAAATGTAAGCAATGGAGCACTTAATAAAAAATTGCAAAAATGTAAAGGAAAAGGAATGAACTCCCCTTGGGTTACCTTCCAAGTAGGCTTTTGTTTATTATCATTGGCTTGATTCCATTTTTTCTTCCTCAAATTTTAAGATTTTTATCTTCAAGTGTCACCACTTCCACTTTCTTCTCTTGAAATTCTTTATGAATTGGCTTTAACTGATGACCATTCATTTTAAATATATTTCATGTTTTTAGTTTCTGAATCTTTACTGCACTATGGGAAGAGACATTAAAAAATATAAAAGAACGACCTAATAAAAACGTAACTTACCTAGAAATAATTCAAGTATAGAATAATAGAGATGCACTTTTTGGCTAATAATAGAGCTTTTCTTTGATATCATTTTTTCATAGGAAGCTTTTGTCTTGTCCTTAGTTATAACTTCTTCCGATTTATCTCTTCACTTTTGCTTAAAAGCTTCCTATGCTAAAGGGTTAATCACATCAACTGTAAAAATAGAATGGTCACCTTGAAGGTGTTTTATTGTATGAAAATATTGAAATGAGTCACCTTCCCCTTCGAATTCAATTATAATGGTGACCTTATAACATCTATTTTAGTTTGCGTCATGTTATGGAATGGTCTCCCTAGTAAGATAGGTATAGGATTGTAAGAAGTTTTATCATTCATATTTACCAAAAAAAATCATTAAGAAATATTAATTCATTAACTCACACAAGCATATCCTCATTCACCCTGTCTAGATAAGTGTTACTATGATCAACCAATTGTATGATAATACTAGTTTCTTTAACGAGCATAAATTTGAGGAAGCATAAATGAAATGAGACATAACATTAATTGATGCTTGTAAATTTAATATGACTTATGTAATCATAGTTTTACTAATTTTACAAGGAATGGTAAAAATCATTTAAGAGGTATTTTATTTTTAAAGATCATAGAAATAGTTTCACTCATCCTAATCATTTTGTTACCTCTTAACTTATGTTTATCGATATACAATTCCTTAAGCAATTTCGCATACCTTAATGCCTACTTGATCACATCCAAAATAGTACATTCATTTTAACCTTCCAAAAAGTCTCCTAGATCTCTTATCCTTGTTCTTCTTATTTGATTTTACTAACTTGCTAGGGAAAGTTAGAGGGATACCTCACCTAGCTCAATATTTACCTTTTAACTAGGTGAAGTATCCATTTCTTCTTTAATCTCCTTCCCAATTTCATCTTCACTAGCCATCTTTTGAGTGGTCATATTTAGGTCCTCAAACTTCCTACCACTCCTTAAGGTAATTTAACTAACATTATTTAAATTTATCTTAGTTTGTGTTAGCAATTTTTCTCCTCTTAGGCTTCTAAAAGGTTGATAACAACTGCCATTTGACTCATCTGGTTCTCATAATTTTGTATGCTGAACTTTATCTCCTAATGTTGAGATCGTTCCTCTTAATAAAACTATTTTACATCCTACTGGAATTGCAAAGTGTTATTTACAAGAGGGTTAACAATTTCTTCCAATGGCATACCTAAGGTAGAGGAGGAGGCTTATGGTCTAGGTTGAAATTTGTTGTGTACCCTATGACCTATTGAATAAGTAGTTTTGCTACCTATTCCCTCCATAACTTAGGTTTGGTGATCCTTCCAACTTAGGTCATTAGTATAAGAATATGGGTTGTATTTTTTGTACAAAATTTCCTCTTGTAACATTAACATACTCCATTTGTTTCCCTTTTGTAAAGTTAAGCACCCATTTGTTTGATGTTTCGTATTTGCATATATCTTCCAACTTTCACTAAGTCCTTCCCTATAACAATTTGTTTAAAAATGGTTTTTTTTCCATATAAATGATGTTCTATGGATGAATTGCTTCCCTTTTTTATCCTACAAAAATTATTACAAACGCTAAATTATTGAGTGTTACTACCATATGCTCGATTACCATGCTTGCCTCTTTAGAGTCTTCTCGCCTAGTGCTCCATCACTTACTGCATCTATTAAACTCCTATCTACAAACAATAATCCTTTATAGAAGTATTGGATAAGGAGTTACTCTATGATGTTATGATGAGGGCAACTGGCACACAACTTTGTGAAGTTTTCCTAATACTCATAAAGGATTCTCTCTAATGTTGCTCTATTCCATAAATCTCTTTTCTTATGCCTGTTGTCTTTGTGTTGGAAATATTTCTTTAAAAATAGCCTTTTCATCTCGGTCCATGTGTTAATGCTCCTTCCAGGAAAATGAAAAGGCAAATTTTTTGTCGCATCCTTAAGTGAAAATGGAAAAGCTCCCAACATGATATGCCTTTTTATCACCCCAAAAGGTTTTATACTAAAAGAAACCACATTGAGCTCCTTTTAGAAGCATCCTCACCTTTAAGTCCATAAAAGTTAGGGAAAAGATGTATTAATCCAAACTTTAGCTTAAAAGCAATATGTTTAGCAAAATTTAGGAAAGTAATGCATAGGGGTATTTGAATCAAATTTAGGGTAGCCAACTCTCTTAAAGTTCTTAGATTGGCCATAACTTCTTCCAAATCAATTCTTTGCTCTAATCCTATATTTGCTTTATTATTCCTATACAACATTCATAGTTTCCTTTCGATATTGGGATTAAATTATATAGTCTTAATAAGGTGATCTAGTCACTGTTATACACAGCCCAAACAAATATAAAAGATCAAGAAAAAATTATAAAATAACTATTAACAAATATATATACCACACACCAATAAATATTAAACAAAAAAACTAAATCACTTTACTCCTTGCTAAAGACACCAAAATTCTGGGAGATGCGTCAAACACACAAAAAATAAACCTAAATCTGCATAAAAGTTTTTTATTAGTGGTGAGAAAGGATCATATCCATAAAGAGTGCGTGTTTAGCATTTGTAATAAAAAAGTAGCGTTTATGATCAGGGGGTTGGTTAAATTCAATTAATAAAATAAATTTAAACTAAAATATTGAAAACAAATCAAATCAAATAGTGCAAAATTGCTATAATTAATCAATGGGTTTCAAATCTAGTTCGTGGTTTAATTTTGGCCTTCATTTGAATGTGCGTAATCAATCTTCATGTTGTTCTCATACCTCTTATTGAAACTATTAACTATAGGTTAGCAATAACCTCTATGAATCCTAATTTTCCCTTAGGCTATATCTACTTAAAACAAGCTCTTTAATTTGATCTAGCTATCAGACAATCTAGGATAAGCTCTTTAAATTTAGTGTGATAATCAGATTACATAATAGGAAAATAGTTTAATATAAGAAATAACCACATAAGCTCGAGTAATTAAACTTATGTTATGCTGTTCCTAATAATGCTTGACCATTGGTTTACCACAAGTGTATCAAATGTATAATGATTACGTATTACAATCTAGATTTTAGCAATGAATCGATAAATAAATAATCTGGTAGGCCTATCTAAATTATTTATGTATAAATCCTAAACATTAAACACAGAATAATATAGTCACTCTAAAAGAGACATAAGAACAAATTCACTAGCTTAATCAATGTCCCAACATGTTTGTCGCCTTGATATCCCTTTTAAACTTGAAAGATGAAGTTTATCTACTTATAACTCTTAAAAGGGAAAGGAATCTACCTCCTTTTGAGTCTCTAATCTCTTCATACCCTTCTTTTCCTCTTAAATGCTCTTTTATAAGGTGAAATTAGGGTTGCATGGTTATACACCATCAACTATAGGGGTATGTAAGTGATTGTGTATGTTAACTTGGCAGAAATCATGGAGTTATATGGTCCCTAGAGAGATACACAACCTTTTAAGTCACTTGCATGGTCATGTAAGTCCCCACATAGGTGTGTAAGTCTCAAAGTTGCTTAAAATAATGTCTTCGAGTTTGAACACATTTTTAATGAGTCACATGTTCCCATACACATCTACGTAAGTCACAATAACTCAAATTCTTCCATTCTTTGTTCTACCTTCACTTCAATTCATTTCCTTCTTTCTCTATGAAGCAAAAAAGACTAAACTTCAATAGAAAAGCTCTAGGGATTTCAATTTAGCTCATTTCGGTTCTTATTCCTCAAACTTTTACCTAAAATAAAATATGAACTAGAATAAGTATCTTAAATGCAATAAAACATTAATATCTAAGTATTAGTGGATAAATATATCAACAGTCAAGCACTTATTACTAAGAAGTTATTAATATTCAATTTTAATGTTAGGGATAATAAAAATTCTTTAGGAAAGAGGTAGTGCAGATAACAAAGATTAATATTGAGAAATTGGTCTGCAGGTGGGAAAGGGCGTAAATGTAAACATAAAAAAAGACCTTCCAAGGCATAGGAAGACTTTGAAAAAAATATAAAGAAAAGGATGAGAGTTTGAGAAGAGACGAGAAGATAGTGAGTAAAGAGAGGAAGTTAAAGCAAACGATATATATTAAAGAAGGATTTGCTAGATAGAGGATATATAGTAAAATTACCTTGACAATTGTGTTACAATGTAAGCAATCAATTATTCATAGGTGAGCATTTACAATGCCACATATAGAGATAGTGGAAAGTGGGAAGAAACCTACATCTCATAAGATAACTCTTCCTTCCTACATTAATTTTATTAGAAGAAAAACTAGTTCAAAAACAAGATAATGTTGTTGTTATGATTCCTTTCAATGATTATTAATGGGCATTTTCTTGAATATTATTTAACCTTCTTAGTTGATTGGTTAAAATGTTGTTGTAGTAAACATTGTGGTCATTAATAATTCTAGGTTTGGACTCACATTGAGCAAATTGTTTTTATGCTTTAAACCTAGGAGCCATATAAGTAACATAGCGGATAATATCAAATTTAGTTATCCAAAATCTGATTTCTTATTATATCTTATCATATGAATACCTAACATTTTGTTTTCAGCTTTTCATCAATTTTATTACTAGAGAGTGTTGATTGCTATGTATTAATCTAATTAAAACCCTCAACTACCACAAGTGCACAGGTCATCAATTGTAGTAAAAGAGGGGTTGATCCTACAAGTAGGTGTGAACTAATCTAATCCTAATTTTCCAAGGCTTAGAAAAATTAATAAAAAAGAAAATAAAAATAAGACAGAAAAGGAAACACGAGAATATGTTTGTCAAAAAATTAATTTGTAAAAATAATGCAAAACAAAATTGAAGTTAAGCAACACAAAAGTCACAATTGAAAATTAACCAATTATGAAGGAAGAGATTTATCCTATCATTAATGCTAATCTAGTCTCTTATGTGTTAATCTGGTGTCGGTTTAGACTATTACGGGGTGGATTATTCTCGTTCGAGTTATATTCACTAAACCTAAATTGATTATCCCTAATTAAATTGAGTAACTAAAAATGTAATTTCTCAATTAACAATCAGCCCACAACCTATTTAGTTTTTAAGTGTTTTAATGAACAACCAAGTCCTCACATAAGATCTCTCTCTATACAAATTACTGATTTGATTAAACCTATGGTCTATTGAGTCGCTTAACTCTCATTAATCCAAACAATCATTTTTATTCGATTCACCCTCTCAGTTTATTACTAGAAAATGCAAGCACCACAATTAATCACAACACCCAAGTAATCAACACAAGAGATAACTAGATTGAAATTGAATCAATTTAAAATCCATGGAAATGTTAGAACATCATCAACAATCCAAAACTCACAATCATAATTCTTATATTCATCTTAACATTTAAAGTAAAAGAATACAAAGATGAAAAGAAACGATCACTTTATAGGGATCGAACGACTCGGGAAAGACAGTAGTTGCAAAGACTCACTTCCTCTCTCCTCCTCTTCCTCTTTTCTCTTTTTCCTTCTCATTCCTGGACTCTTCCAAATGTGGTAAAATGTAAAGCTCCTTTAGGGTTACATCATTATGCCTTATATAGTCTTTTCCATTTAGGGTAACCTTATGGTTTTTTCAGGGCGAAAACTCCCTTCAAAACTTAAAATTGGAAGGTTGTCCATGTTATTTATCGTGCAGGCCACGATCGTGGCATATTATTTCACCTTATGTCATGATATTGGTAGAGTGTCCATGATCATAGACCTTCCTCCATGCTTCTGTCATGATCGTGGCACATTGTCCACGATCATAGTCTTGGGTTTGGCTTCAGGCTTTCTACAAATCATCTATGTTCTTTAATATTTTCCTTGAAACACTAGCAAACATATCAAAGCACCTCAAACACATAAAATTAAAGCTCAATAGGGTGCTCTAACCCATAAAACACTCGAACCACAAATATTTAACTAAATAACAAAATCCTAAACTAAACGTTCATTAAACATTAAATGTACCCCATTAAACACATCATAAATTACCCACTAAAACATTATAGAATATACAACTATTAGAGAGTACAATTGCTGGGGATTATTTGGGCAAGTGTATAATGGACTCCACATTTGTAGCAAGTAATGTTGGCATGTTTATTTTGAATAAATTGATTAAAAAATATTATAAAACACTTGAATCTTATGTTTAATGTGATTAGGTGGATATAATAAAAAAACAAATAAAAACGAGCATAAATCCTTATTCTATATTAATTTATCGTATTTTTTTCTTAAGTATGCAATAAATGTTAAAAAGATTTGGATTTTTTTAAAAAGTAAGTAAGTAATATATTCATTCAACAGGTGGAAATTACAATAAGAAAAGAATCATAACTCTTAAAGTTAGAGTATGTATAAAAGAACCAGCTAACTTCTTAATCTTCATAAGTTACCACCTGCACTTTCTATATCCTCAATTGTCGACTAATTCAGTTATAGATGAATTGTAGATAAGGATTTGACATAGTTGTCATTCTTAGCTTGAGTTTAAACTCAGTCCAGTTGTATTTCTTATAACCTTCTAATTTCCCAAATATCTTTGTGTTTCTCATTCAACAAATGAAATGAACTAGCATGGCAAAACTAACCTTAAACACCCTTTAAACCTCTTTATTGTTCTAGTTTAGTCCATTCACCAAACTCAAGCTATCTTTCTAGCTAAGACTTCTATCTTGTAGAATGAAAATTCAGAGAAATTTTCTCTAAAGTTGCCTTGTGTAAGAGGATTTGAAGAAGATATGATCTAAAGACTAATCTTCCTTTGTACAAAAGGGTAGGATAAGTTTGGAATATGGAAATTTATCCTATCTCTAGTTCCCAGCTTCTGACTAGCTACTAACCAGAGAATGAATGAGTGAGTCTAAGATATTCTAGATCCCTATATCAGCTTGTGAAGAGGAAATTTGGTGGATGGACGAAGCAGTAGCTGTTTACACAATTAGGTAGTAAACTTATATGACTTGTGTAATTCCCATTTGACCTCATCTGCATCTGATCTGGTGAATAAGTTGGCATTTGTTATACAATTGGCCTAGTTCTCCTGCTCGTATGGTATAACTAGTACTAACTGTTATTTCAAGTGGGTATCTGCAACTTGGTAAGTAATGTCAACTTTGGCCTGACCTGCCCAGTACAACCAACCCGAGTTGACTGGGCCATAGGCAAAAATTCTTCAGCCCTATCGAGCCACTAATTGAGCACAGGCCAGCTCATGGTCCGAATATAATGTTAAAAACAATGTCTTTAATTAACTTTTAAAAAATATATAAGGTAGGCCAGGTCACAGGCTTATTAGTTTGTGGGGTAGACTGTGGCACGACCCAGCCTAACTCGACCCATTGACATCCCTAACCTTGGCATCTTCAGGGATTGAGCTTTTTAGAGTTGGAAAATGTTGAGTGTTGTATAAGCCCTAGTGAATGCTAGTTATCAAACCATAATTTTGTGTTTTTCCCATCTATACTGTAATGTTTGATAGAGGATGCTTAAATGAGAGGGTGTGCAGGATTTGTTAAAAAGTATAAGACTGAGAACTTTTATGAGAAATAAACCAAATGCTTATTTGTTTAACATGAAACATATATACCCATTTAACCCATAGAATTTCTTTATCACAAAAAAATCTCCATAGCCTTTTAACTTACAAAATATTGTTCATTATGCAGGCGGAATTAATCCATAATCCATGATTTTCTTTTAGAAGTTAAACAATACTCCATTTGACTTTGGATATCTTTTTACCACTTGAATTCTATCCATTCTATGTAAAATCTCTTATACTTATATCAATATTCTTTAGAACATCTTTGCGAATTGTTAAATGTGACAGCTAAAAAATATGTAGATTATTAAAAATGGAAATGGCTAGATGCAATCTACCTTTATAAGACAGATATCTATTTCTCTAGTTATAAATTATTTGGTGAACTTTGTCAATGAGTGATCTACATTCCACTTCTTTCAACTTCCTTGTGGAAATAAGAACTCCTAAATAAGTAAGTGCTAACTGATGAATGGTAAGTCCTGCACTCAAGATCACATTTGATGGGTCTTCTCTACTTTACATGGAAAGATAAGTTGAACTCTTTTACGGGTTGAATTTTAGCCCTAATACTTATTGAAATCTTTACAAGGAAGTTAAGATTACTCTAATTAAAGTATTATCATTAGCACATAGTATGATAAAATCATCTGCAAAAGAAAGATGAATGATATTGAGCTTTCTATGTTGATCATGATATCTCTATGTTGATAATGATATCTAAAATTTATGTTTCTAACACTACATAACTGTGTCATTCTTTGGAGTACATAACTGTGTCATTCTTTAGAGAACTTCTATAGTGATAATAAATAGTTAGGGAGATAGTGGATCTCCCTACCTTTTTCCTCTAGCCGCCTTATAGAGTTGAGTAGGTTCACCATTCATTAGCACTAAAAATGACACTGATGATGTGCAAGGGTGTATCTAGTTAATGAACTTGCTAAGATATCTATGAGGATGGAGTGAATTGATGATGAAGTTCCATTCCACAGTGTCATATGCCTTGGTGAAATCAATTTGAGAGCAAAACTTCTGGCATGTTCCTTAGAGTTTTAGCTTTAAAAATTCTTGTGCTAATATTATGTTATCACCTATAATTCTACCTAGGGAATAAACACCTTGACTAGGGTTAATTGATCTTGGTAAAGTATTTTTCAATCTGTTTGCAAGGATTTTAGAGATGATCTTACATACCACATTGTAGCAAGCTATTAGTCTATAATTATTCATTCCCTTAAGATTAGGGATTTTAAGGAGGAAGGCTAGATAATTCTTCATTCATTTTGGTGAGTTACCTGCCACTCTGAAGAACTCCTACACTACTTTTACCACTAGAGCCTATAAGAGGTTCCATTTTACCTTAAAAAATTTGGCATTAAAGCCATCAGGGCCTAAAGATTTATCTGGATGAAATTAAAATAAGAATTCCTTAATCTCCTTACTTGTGACAATTTTGAGTAGTGTAGAATGTTGATCTTGATTTATGGAACCAAACGTACTTATATTGCTTAAGATACTCACTTTAACTCATATGTGATTTTAGGAACAATTAGGAAGCATAGAATTTAAAGTAAGTCAAAAGCATGATATTTGGGTCATCTTCTGAAGACTAATACTCAGTTGTTTTCATAGATCAAGAAAAAGAAAAGTAAAAGACAAGAAGAAAACAAGAAGAATAATAATAAAGAAGTAGAAAACTTGGACAATCGTGCATCTTTTTGTACGGGCTATGCTGAACGTGAATTTGAAAGATGGAGAATGTAAGAAGAAAACAAGCAACATGGGTGTTTCAGTAGTAGCAGCTAACAACCTAAAATGCAGCGTAGTAGGAGAAGATAAGAAGAGTAGTAAATGACATAGCAACGCAGATAGGAAACAATAGCATGCCAAAATGTCAGTGTAGTGATGAACTAGGAAAAGGAAACCCAAACGTATATGTTTAATGCATTAACGCATACATCTGCGTTTTATGTAACACATGAAATGCAAACATAGTAGATGCAAAGAAAATCACCTGTGTGGGTTTTTAAAGGTTAATAGTGAAGTGGGCCAAAAAATAATGAGAAAAATAGAACAGTAGCATGAGGGAGACGCTAGCAAAAGGGTTTCGATAGGGACATTTTTAAGGGGAAAAGCTATGATCATTTGGAGACATATAGAGGGGTAACGTCTCGATGCTAGTTCGGAGATAACATGACCCTGACAACTTGGGTTAAGTGTATTTCACAGTTTTTTTAATTTCTTTCCCTCATTAGAAATCGATTGTGTTACCCTATGTTAATTGATTTAGGTTTTGTGTATAAATAATCATATTCTCATTATTGTTAGGTTATTTATGTATGAAACCATTGGGTATTGTGAAAAGATGATTTTAACGAATTTATTGAATCATTTATTTGTAAACCCATCGCTAGAATTTTGATATAATCTGTAATTGTTATATTGAAATTAATGTGTACCGACTAATGATTTGTAATCATTAGGGATAACATAAACTCTGTTAAATGACGCATCAGTTTTCCTAATTCATAATGGTACTACCCGATTGAATATAGAGATCGTATCTTAGGTTATTTGGTAGTTAGGTTTAATTAATGATCGTATCTTGATTAAACACTTCACAAGGAAAAACTTCGGTTAATTATTATGACACGATTAATAATTGATAGGAGAGGTTTGGGAATAACAAATCAATGAAATATGCTTAGTTAGGGTGTAGGACGAGATTGAACTAAAGAACCGGATCCCTATCAAATTCCCCACTTTTATCATTTTTCACATGTTTTCTTTAATTTGTGTTTTTAAGTTTAATTTCATTTTATTTTCTAAAACCAAAACCTCCTTAAACCTAAACACCGATTAATTTATTTCAACAACTTTACACACTGTCTTTATAGGATCGACCTAGACTCACCATTGATATAGTAGTAGTCTAGTTTTTATTTGGACTAACGTTATGACGTATTGTCACGTACTATTGAGTAGATTAATAGGAAAATAAGAAGTGTGTATGGATACTCCATTTATTACTTTGAAGTTTCTTCTATCCATTTCTTTCAATTCATCTTGATCATATATCATTATGCTGTTCTTGTCTTTAGGAGAAATTATTCAATTCCTGTTTCTCCTGTCTTGAATCACATTAAAAAATGTTTTATATTCCTATCTCCTTATTGAATCTGTAGAATCCTAGACTTTTGCAATAACTTATCTCTAAATTCTTCAATAGTCTTATATACTTGCCAAATTCTATCTTTTACTTTTGTATGGGTGAGGGATTTGTAGGATTGGTAGCCAACAACTTCTAATTTAAGGCAATATTCTCCATAGCTGATGTAACGCTCCTGACACTACTCAAAATGAAAATTCATAACACTATAACAGTGGTGATTCTAGGTTTGTCCCACAGAGGGTGTGTGTAAAACTTTTGAAATGAAAATAATCAGTGTTTAGGTTATGGCCGAGATTGGTGTGGTTTTAAAATAAGAAAATAAAATAAAACTAAATTAATAAAAACAAATTAAAGAAAACAGTCTAAAAATGATCAAAGTGATGAATTCGGTAGGGACATGGTCATTAGTTCAATCTTAGTCATTGGTTTAATTAAACACAATTCATTGAATTGTTATTCTTATACCTCTCCTAACAACTATTAATCATAGGTTAGGTTAAAAATAAGCTTTGTTAACCCTGATTTTCCTTTAGGTCGTGCTTAATTCGATAGTCGCATTACCAATTAGGAAAATAAATTAATTAAGGCAAGAACCACACTTGCTCAATTCATTTAACCTAGGATATGTTATCTTTAATGATTCAAAACCATTAGTAGCTAATGAGTCTCAACTTAACAATTACGGATTATATTGAAGAAAAACAATCAAATAGAACATTCAATCATTATTACATAACAGCTAAACATTAAACATAGTATAACATAATCAATCTCTAAGAGAAAGAAAAACAAACAATGAGAGAAATGCTTAACTAGGTTCTTCACATCGATATCACCTTCGAATCGGGTCAAGAAAGCCTAACCCTCTATAGGTCTCTAAGGATGAGCTCTATCACCCTATTCATTCTCCTAAATGACTCCTTAAACCTTTTCATCACATTTCTGCCATCAAAATGATGTATTTATACTCAAAACTAGGTTTTTAGATAAGCTATCGCAATTTCATAGGCGTGCATATGTTGTTAATGGTCATAAGTGTGAGTTATAGGGCTCAAAGATTTGAGCCATCTTGCATGGACGTGACTTGAGTGTCACATCCATACAACTTATGTGATGGGCATGAGAGTTATCTCAAGGCCATGACAAATTGGTGCTAGCTATGATTTGTGTTCTACACTCTTCATGTTCTTTATTTTATGTATTTTCTTGTCTTCTCTTGCTCTAATCTTTCTCATCCTAGCTCCAAGAAGATAAATGAATGTGAATCTCCAAAAAACGACTCATATATTATGCTTTCGATTTAGTTTAGCTTCTGAATTGTACCTAAACCCAATTAGAAACTAATGTGAATGTCTTAAGCATTTCATACCATTAATCGCTAAGTGTTATGGAATAAATGCATAATCAATTAAGCACATATGAATTTACCCCACACTTAGCTTTTGACTATCCTTGGGAAAAAACTTGATAATAAAAATCATAAATCGAAAAACATTTACTCATTTCCCATATTTCCCAAAATTACATAATCATAAGAAAAGATTAATAACTTTTAAAAACCATAGTAAGAATTCAACATTCAATGCTTCTACTCATGATCAATCGACATTCATCACCTTTAGAAACTGAGCAATATAGAGGTAGACTTGAACAAAATGTGTTTAAATAAGATATATTCATAGTTACACTAAAACACCATTCATGATCATGACATTCCATAACTTTGCATATCATTTCATTTCTCCACCACTAAGATTCACATGCATAATTATGAATCAATGGACTTTTCAAGGTTGTAATGTGGGAAATGGTAAAATGAGATGTATTTGGATAGTGCAGCATAAAAGCCATCAAAGCTAGTGAAGCAAGAAAAACACTTAATATACCATGAAGCGTGAAAACCAACATTCACCTATAATTATGTACATCAACTATGATGAATGCAAAAACTATGTTTCCTAGCTTAAATTCAAACTCTCACACCACAAACCATATAAAGCATAACCAACTAGAAGGAATCACTCATACAATTGATGACAATACATTGAGACTACGAGACGTGATCCTTCAAAGCCACATCTACCTCAAATGTATCATATTCAAATTACCCATTCAATACAACTTTAGAAGGAAAAACTAATAATAAATAAATTTTCAAAACACATGAATTTCCTCCTTGATACTTTTATTTAATTTTTTTTTACTTTTTACTTTTTTCTTTCTTTCTCTTTACATATAAAAACTGAAAGAAGTTACATCAACATGGGAATTTCATTAATAAGACATAAAATAGTATCCAAACAATTATAACCATCCAACAGATATTCACACACCCCTATAATTATACTTTTGTGCATCCATAATCAACCAATGCTCCACTATCTTTAAGGCATAAGTAGGACATTTGGTTATGTCTAAAGCATGTAATGTCATTATCATAAGAAGAATAAGTAAATAAAGCTCAAGGGGGCTTAACAAAGGGAAAATTCATATCAAGGGGTAGGCTATTTAACTAATGTAATTTATAAAAAGAAAGGAAGCCTATATCATTTCCATGTTAATGTATATGATAAAATTGTGGTATTGACTAGAAAATCAAAGCAAAGTCAAGTTGTACTTGTTATGAAGGCTACACATAAATAAAAAGACAATGAGACTGATATGGATGTGTAAGTCTATACAACCTGAAAATCTCATTAGCTTGTGTTTATCACTAGTCATTACTCTTCTAACAATAATGCATATTGACCAATCATAAGAGGAAAAGTACATGTTAAAGTTGCCATGGATTCTTCCAGTTAATTGACACTCTAATAATGACTATATAATCCTATAAGTAATAGAAAAAGAGAAAATGTTTGTTTTTTTGTTTTATTCTCTTTATCATTTCATTGAAAACATAAAAAAGTAAGAACAAACAAACTTAAAAACACACATTAACGTGCACCACGAAAGGATTGATGTCAATTTGATGGTGTTTTCTATGGATGTTTTATTTTTGGTGTGTTTTCGACCTTGAGGAATTAAGAAGGATGGAAATTTTGAATTCAACAATCAAGAAAACAAGGATACTCAAGATTTGATTTCTGAAACACCTCTTGGAAACTTGTTCCAAACAATCCCGATGATCAAAATAAAACTAAGAGAAACGAACAATCAACACGCCACAATTGGGAAAGCAATTGATAAGTGAAAGTTGGTTCGGAAGGTAATAAGAACAAGAGAATAATGTTTCTCCTTATTGAAGCCAGCAGCACTCCAACAATTTTGGTTTAAAAAGTTGTAAAAATTTGACCTAAAGATATATATTTATACCTAGGTTAAATAATAAAAGGTTAGGCTGAAAATAAGTTTGATGTGTGGCGCCAGTACTGAATCCATATGCTCTTGGGCTTAAGTGAATTAAATATCCCACTCCCACTAATAAAATAAGTGGCGCACCAAACACTCCTTGGGATTAAGTAATGAAGCATTAAAGTAGCCTAAGTCTTCTTATCTTCAAACTCGAAGTGTATCCGATCCAAGGATTTAAGATAATTGAATCAATTTGGGCTGTGACTCAGATGGCTCTCCTCTAATAGGCTTGGTGCACTTCATCCTCTCCACAAATTAGCCCACATGTGCATAGAAAGCCTTCTTGAGTCTCCAGGTCCTAGCTCTAGACATAGGTCTAACTGGAATGACAAGATTGTCCCCATCAAGTATGCCATCTCTAAGGTGATCCTTACTCCTGCTTACATCAGTCCCTCCCTCAAGAAGATTCATCCTCAAATCTGAATCCATATCAAAAGGAGAAAGATCAGTAATATTAAAAGTTGCAAAAACAAAATACTCACCTGGCAGTTCAATCTTGTAGGCGTTGTCATTTATCCTCTGAGAAGTTATGGCACTCGAAGATCAAATAAACTTTCTTTTCCCACTCCAAGTATGCCTCATCATCATTCCTTCCCTTGAATACTGGGATCTGCATCTTAATGGATTTAAGATCTTTTTCTCTACTATTGAGGGGTTCTTCCCTCCAAGCTCTCCTAGGCATGCACTCTTTATAGTCCTGCTCCTCCTTATGAAACTCCTCCTCCTCAGGCTCATAACATGGTGGTTGTTGACAACATGGTGGTGCTTGTTGGCGAAAGGCAGAACGCCTAACCTGAATTTCCTCCCATCCCCTATGTTTAAGGTCTTCCATTTGCTGAGTATGACCATCCAATGTCTCCCTCATGCGTTCAAAAAAGAGATTGAACCTCTCAAATGACTACTGTATGGCTCTCAATGCAAGGGCATTCACCACCCCCACTTTACCTTCATCCTGATTCCCACTTTCCTGTGACATTTTAGTGAATATTCTTTCTTGAAAAACAAAGATTAGTAGAAAATAACCTCACAATCACTCCCTCATGTGTTTCACTTAAGAATTTGTCACTCCCCTCATGTTTAAGTCATAGCAATGACTCCCTCAAATAAGCTCACACACTCTTGCCTTTTACCACTCAATGTTCTCTGAAATCCAAGTTACAATTAGAAACACAGCTTCAACAAATCAATGTTCCTAAATGTAGCTCAAATAACAAGTACCAAGCAACCCAAACTAATAACCAATATCAAGCTAGCAAATTTGAAAAATTTTGAAACTATTCGTAACGGGTGATTCAAATGGACCACAATCAAGTAAAAAGTATGGAAAAACAGAAAGTTTTTTTGTAGTGATTTGTTTTTTCAGATTTGTTTTTCATATTTTTAAGATTTTTTTGACTCTTTTTTATTTTCTCAGATTTTTCGACTCTTTTTTAGAATTTTTTTACGTTTTTTCAATTTTTTCAGATTTTTTTCAAACTTTTTTTGATTTTTTTTTGTAAGTCAAAAGTTTCAAAAAATAATTAAAAACCCTAGCTAAAATAAAAACAAGAAGAAAGATTGAAATCCTAGGCCAAAAGTTAACTCACATCCGAATTGATTATCTGACAATAATTGGATGGTGATGGGTGGCAGTTTCTTGAATTTTGATGGAGTTGAATAAGAATTCTCTTTCAAAACAAAGGCGCTTATACCAAAATAATGCACACCATGGAAGGATTGATGTTGATTTGATGGTGTTTTCAATGGGTGTTTTTTTTTGGTGTGTTTTTGACCTTGAGGAATTAAGAAGGATGAAAATTTCGAATTCAACAATAAAGAAAATAAAGATACGCAAGGTTTGATTTCTACGACACCTCTTGAAAACTTGCTCCAAACATTCCCGATGATCAAAATAAAATCAAGAGAAACGAACAATCGACACACCACAATTGGGAAAGCAATTGATAAGTGAAAGAAGGTTCGAAAGGTAACAAGAACAAGAGAATAATGTTTCTCCTTATTGAAGTCGATGACACTCCAGCAATTTTAATCTAAAAAGTTCCAAAAATTTGACCTACAAACATATATTTATACCTAGGTTAAATAATAAAAAACTGGGCTAAAAATACATAGAAGCCTAAAATAAAACAAAGTACAAAAACTAAATAAATAAGTCTGATGTGTGGTGCCACTACTGGATCCATATGCTCTTGGGCTTAAGTGAATTAAATAGCCCACTCCCACTAATAAAATAAGTGGCGCACCAAACACTGCTTTGGTTTAAGTAATGAAGCATTAAAATAGCCCAAGCCTTCTTATCTTCAAGCTCCAAATGTATTCAGTCCAAGGATTTAAGATAATTGAATCAATTTGGACTGTGACTCAGATAGCTCTCCTCCAATAGGCTTAGTGCACATCATCCTCTCCACAAATTGGCCCATATGCGCATAGAAGGCCTCTTTGAGTCTCTCGGTCCTGGCTCTAGATATAGTTCCAACTGGAATGAAAAGCTCATCCTCGTCAAGTACGTCATCTCCATGGTGATCCTTACTCTTGCTCACATCACACATGCATATAAGAAAGAAATATGAAAATGTAAAGGAAAAGAAATTAACTTCCCTTAGGTTGTATCTTAAGAAGAACCTTTGTTTACTGTCACTAGCTCGACTTCTTATTCTCCTTACATGACAAAATTATGATCTTCTGGTGTCACAGTTTATGCTCTCTCCACATGAGGTTATTTAAGATAAGGTCTTAGTTGATGACCTCTAACTTTTAGCATATTCCCTATCTTTAGAATCTCAATCTTTAGTGAGCCCCTGCATTCTTGGAATATCTCGAATGTCTCTTCACCTTTTTCTTCCTTGTTTAATTTCTCCATTATGTTATGTAAAGGTAAAGGGTTAATATTAATAACAATAAAGGACTCAGCATTTACCTCTAAGCTAAATGATATTTCATTTTCTGCTTTGGGCTCCTCCTCAACTTCTTCTTCACAAGCAATTCCTTCAGTAGTTCGTTCAATATTAACAAGCTCCTTTTCACTCTTTAAGGTCTCTGTACTAACGTCCCTTGGGTAGACCTCAAATTGAGATGGTTGCATCTCTCCACTTTGTGATTATAGGTGATTGATAGTTTCCATCATCTGACCCATCTAGCTTACCAAGTTTTTGATTTTAGATCTTGTTTCTTATTGAAATTCAAGAGTATTAGTAGTAAAAGATCTAATTAAATCTTCCAGGGATATAACTAAGTTATGATAAGAAGCTTTTGGTCTATACAAGAATTGATGTGCATCCTGCAAACTATCATGAAAGTAATTTTGCTAGTTATCCCATCTAAAACTAAAATTTGTATAATCACTCCAAACATGGTTATAGGATTGGGAATATGAGTTATAGAAAAAAATTACTTTTGTCCATGTTTTTAATATTTTTTTCAACACACAAACACTAAACAAAAAGTGAAAAGATTAAGAAAGAACTAAAAAGAAACTAATTATAAAAAATATGTACATAAAATCAATTAAAATAAAAAACTAAAGCACTAAACTCTCCAACAATGACACCAAAATTTAACGTAATGTGTCATAACACTTCTAAAAATAACTAGACCTATAACTATATTGGTGGTGAGTCTAGGTTGACTCCATAGTGAGTGTGTTTAAAGCTTTTAAAATGAAAATAATCAGTGTTTGGTTTGATTTTCAAATAAGAAATTAAAATGAAACTAAATTAATGAAAACAAATTAAAGAAAACAATCTAAAAATGATGAAAGTGATGAATTCATTAGGGAACCGATCATTGATTCAATCTTGACCTACAAACATCTAAACATAATTTATTGAATTATTGTTCTCATACCTCTCCTATCAACTATTAATCGTAGGTTAACAATAAGCACTATTAGCCCTATTTTTCCCGTAGTTCATGTTTAATTAAGAGGAGCTCGTTAATTAAACCTTGCTATCAAATAACCTAGAACAAGCTCTCCAGATTTAATTGGATAGTGTTAAGTGATAAGTTTTAATCAAATTAAAACCCTCAAATATTGCAAGTGCATAGGTTGTAGGTATAGCATAAGAGGTGTCGATCACTCGAGAAGGGTAAACTAATCTAATTCCTAAGTTATCTAAGGCTTAAAAATTAATAAAATAAAAATAAAAAGTAGACAGAAAAGTAAAGACGATAATATGACTGTCGAAAAATTAATTTGTGAAAGTAATGCAAAACAAAATTAAATTTAAGCAACACAAAAATCACAATTGAAAATCAACTAAGAGAATTAGCTAATTATGAAGGAAGGGATTTATCCTATCATCAACGCTAATCTAGTCACTTATATGTTAATATGGTATTGGTTCTAGACTATCGAGGGGTGTATTGTTCTCTTATAATTTATATTCACTAAGCCGAAATTGATAATCCCTAATTAAGTCAAGTAACTGAAAATATAATCTCTAAATTAACAATCAACTCATAATCTAATTAGTTATTAAGTGTTCTAATGAACAATCGGGTCCTCACACGGGATCTCCCTCTGCACAAATTACTAATTTGATTAATCGCGTGACCTATTGAGTCGCTTAACTCTCATTAATCCAACCTA
Source organism: Erythroxylum reticulatum (assembly GCA_025504915.1). Classification (NCBI taxonomy): domain Eukaryota; kingdom Viridiplantae; phylum Streptophyta; class Magnoliopsida; order Malpighiales; family Erythroxylaceae; genus Erythroxylum; species Erythroxylum reticulatum. The sequence continues at coordinate 22,175,767 of JANSVA010000008.1, read as the reverse complement.
AACATTTTTATTCAGTTCACCCTGTCAGTTTATTACCGAAACATGCAAGCACTGCAATTAATCATAGCATCTAATCAATCAACACAAAATATAACTAGATTAATTTTTGATTAATTCAAAATTGCTAAAGAAAAGTTAAAACATTAACAAAAATCCAAAACCCAAAATCATCATTCTCATATTCGTCTTAACATTCAAAGTAAAAGAATACAAAGATGAAAAGAAAGGATCACTTGGAAGGGATCAGATGACTCGGGAAAGGTAGTAGCTACAAAGACCCACTTCCTCTCTCCTCCTCTTCCTCTTCTCTCTTCTTCCTCCTCTCTCTTGGAGTCTTCCAAATATGGTAGAATGTAGAGCTCCTTTAGGATTACATCATTATGCCTTATATCGTCTTTGCCATTTAGGTTAACCCTAGGGATTTTCAAGTACGAAAAGTCCCTCAAAAACTTAAAACCGAAGGTTGTCTGTGATATCTGTCATGTGTGCCATGATGGTGGCACATTGTTTCACCTTCTGCCATGATTGTGGCATATCTCTCTTAGTTTTATCACGATTGTGGCTTGTTGGCCACGATCGTGGCTCTGTGTTCTGCTTCAAGCTTTCTCTGAATCATCCTCGTTCTTCAACATTTTCCCTGAAACACTAGCAAACATATCAAGGCATGTCAAACACAGAAAATTAAAGCTCAATAGGGTGCTCTAACCTACAAAACACTCAAAACAGAAATATTTAACTAAATAACAAAATCCTAACTTAAACATGCACTAAACATTAAATTTAACCACTAAACAGATCCTAAACTACCCACTTAACATTATTTAATTTACCACTATCAACATCCCCATCCTTAAACTTTCACTTGCCCTCAAGAAAAACAAAATATCCAAAAATAAAACAAGCCAAAACTCAACATACACATAAATGCAATAATGAGGCAATGGCATTAAACTTCATGAAATAAATTTAACTACAAACATTTCTAAGTACTTTGGACTAAGTATACATATTAATCAAAACCTTAACCCTATCACTTACTTATACACATTGATAATTATTCAGTCAATGAAACTTCTAACTATCCCTAAGTATGTTTTCATGAAAATTCAAATTGTTCACAAAGATCAGTAGATTTATTTAACAGACCATTGTTTTTGTTAATTTTTAGTGACATGAACCTAACCTTTTTACATAAAGGCAAACATTTGTGATGAATGTCGATCTAGTTGCTCAGCTACGTCATGTTTTTATTAAGCAGATTGGTTGGAATGTTAGTATAACCTTTTGATGCAAAGGCAAACATTTGTGATGAATGTCCCCCAGTTACTTAGCTACATCACATTCTTAACTGGCTACTAGCTCTATTCATAACTCGAAGGCCAATGGAATAGTTAATTAATTAAGATTTAAAAACATATATTTTTATATTATTATTATTTCCTACCTTATTTCTTTAACTAGTAATTCTCATGAAAAGATACTAACTGCTATTTATTTGATTGGCCTAAAATTATAAATGAATGTGACAAATTCCTGGGGTGAATAAACTAACATCTTATCCTAATTAACATGCATATTAAACCAAAGTAACCTAAGTCACTTATTTCATTAGCTAATAAATCTTCACAACCTAAATGACTATGTTAAAGTTAAATCGATTCCATTAAGTCTTAACCATTGACATATTTATACGAATCACATCAAATTAGCATGAAAAGTTCACATATTTAAACAAATTAGCATGAAAAGTTCACATTCAAATAAAAAACATATAATATATACAATGCTCCTCACATTTGGACAACGCATTGTCCTCAATGTGAGAAGAATAAACAACAATACAAAAGGTGGGAATAAATAATGAAACAAGAGAAACTTAAGAACAATTGAAAATAACAATAAATTAAAAGATAAGGTTAGAGTTTAGAGCTTATCATTGTGACCGAGGTGGTGATGGTGATAATGTTGAGCCCAAATCCTCTTGAAATCAAAAGTGTTTTCCTACCTTATAAGTGAATTAAGAGAGTGAGAGAATTAGTGATCCAACCCATTCCAACTTATTATAGCATTGGAAATAAATCTAACTACACATCAATTTAAATCTAACTACTAAATTTGCTAATTTAGGGTCATTAGCTTGACCTTGCATCTTTAGAAGCATGTTCCATTGTTCGAAAGGAGGGAAATTACGTCTTTTTCCTTAGAAATCACTCCACCTAGACACTACTTGTAATGATGTCCTTTGACCTTAAAGGGCTTTTTGTTGGCACTTTCTAATTAAAGTATTCCATAAGAAAACACTTTGGCTATTGTAAAAGGTTCGCTCCATCACAACTAAAGTTTTCTTGGAAACAATCTCAACCTTGAATTGTATAGCAAGACTACATCTCCTACTTTGAATTCCTTCTGCTTAATATAAGAGTCGTGCCATCTCTTCACCTTCTCCTTGTAAAGTTTAGCATTTTTGTATGTATTATAACCAAACTCTTTAAGTTCATTTAGTTGTAGGAGTCGTTTTTCACCCAATTTGTTCCAATTAAAGTTTAATGCTCTTATTGCCTAATATGCTTAATGCTCTAGCTCCATAGGTAAATGATAAGCCTTACCATATATAAGCCTGAAAGGGGTTGTTCTGATAGGTGTTTTGAACATAGTCCTATAAGCCCTAAAAGCATCATCTAACCATATAGCCTAGTCTTTCCTAGAACTATTCATTGTCTTTTCTATAATTCGTTTTAGCTCTTGATTCATAACCTCCACTTTTCCACTCTTTGGGGTGATAAGGAGTAGCATCTTGATAGTTGACTTTGTATCTTTTTAGGAGGGCACCAAAGGATCTATTGCAGAAGTATGCTCCTTTATCACTTATTATAGTTCGTGGCACTCTAAATTGGTTAAATAGCCTTCTAATAAACTTTAGACAACTTTCCCATCGTTAGATAAAGATGCTATGGCTTTAGCCCAGTGAGGTACATAATCCACCCCCACTAGAAAGTACATGTTTCCCATAGAAGATGGAAAAGGCCTTCAACTTCTAAAATATTAGATAAGGGCATCTCATCCTTTTTGGAGATGTTGCCTACTCATTGATAGCGATCGAACTGTGCCATAAAAGATTAAGCATCCTTAAACAAATGTGGATAATAAAATCCACACTTGAGTACTCGAGCTATCATTTTATTTGCTTCATAGTGGCTAATGTATTGAGCTTCGTAATATTATGTTAATATATCTAACATCTATTCCTTTGGAGCACATCGTCTTACTAAACCATCAGCATATGTTCGATATAAGATTGGTTCATCCCATAAATATTAGGTGCACTCATGCGAGAACTATTTCTACTATTGATACGATATAACAGAGGGAAGTTTACCACTGGTAACATAGTTTGCAATATCAGTGAGCTACGGTGTCGCCAAGTTGTTATGTACCATCAGGGTTTCATAAGTGAAGTTCTCATTAATATCATCATTTTGCTCAAATTCCCCTCCTTCTAGACATGATAAATTCTCTATTACCATATTCTCCACTCCTTTCTTATCTCATATTTCTATATCAAACTCTTGTCGTAGTAACACCCATCAAGTAAGTCTCAGTTTCACGCCCTTCTTAGTAAATAGATATTTTAAAGAAGCATGGTCAGTGAATATGATCACTTTAGACCCTAAAAGGTACGACTAAACGATTAATCCCTTTTCTGTGGTGGTGTAATTAAGTCGAGGTCGTGTAAGGTTCTTAGTTGTACAATATATCGCATGCAACCTATTATCCTTCCTTTGACCCAATACATAACTTATAGTTTGGTCACTCGCATCACACAAAACCTTAAATAGGAGTGTCCAATCAAGTGGTGTCAAGATTGAGGCTAATGTTGGTGCCTCCTTTAATTGATTAAATGTGGATAAACAATTTTCATCGAAAAGGAAAGGCACATCCTTGAGTAATAAATTTGTCAAAGGTTTTGCAATTTATGAGAATCTCTAATAAAATGATAGTAAACCCAGCATGATCTAAGAATCCTCACACACCCTTGACATTAATTGGAGGTAGGAGTTTCTCTATAACTTCCTTTTTTCGCTCTATCCACTTCAAATCCTTGGTGTGAAATTTTATGCCCTAACACTATCCTTTCTTGCACCATAAAGTGGCATTTCTCCCAATTTAGCATTAAATGTGATTCTTCATATCTTTGTATTACCTTGTCCAAATTAGTCAGACAAATCTCAAAAGAGACTTCAAAAATTTAAAAATCATCAATGAAAACTTCCATTATATACTTAATCATATCTGTAAACATAGACAACATACATCTTTAAAATGTAGTTGGGGCATTGCATAGTTCAAAAGGAATACATCTATATGCAAAGGTACCATAATGGCATGTGTCCTTGGTCTTTTTCTTGATCCTTGAGGTATATGAATATTTGATTGTATCCCAAATAACCATCCAAGAAGCAGTAGAATGAGTGACCAACTACTGTTTCTATCATTTGATCTACGAGTAGGAGAGGGAGGGAAATGTTACTTTTTAGTCACCTTATTGAGTTTAAGATAGTCTATGCACGCTCTACATCCCATGACTATTCTTGTTGAAATTAAGTCTCTGCATTCACTCTTTTCTAGAGTCATTCCACCTTTCTTTGGTACACATTGTAATAGGTTGACCCATTCACTGTTAGATATAGGATAAATTATTTCGACATCTAAGAGTTTTACTACTTCCTTCTTGACCACTTCTTTGATGTTGGGGTTTAACCTACATTGACGTTCTTATACCACCCTACATCATTCTTTGAGGTTTATGCAATGTGTACAAACATTTGGGCTTATACCTCAATTATTGGACATTTGTCATCTTATGGATTTCATACACTTCCTAGTAGTAGCTACCACCTTGTTCTCTTGTGTCTCATCTAGTTGGGTAGAAATGATGATGGATAAAGTTTGATCTTCACTTAAGAAAGTATATTTGAGATGTATAGGTAAAGGTTTAAGCTCTTACATGGGTGGTTTCTCTATGGAGGGTGGTATAGGTACTTCAGGTTGGACTAATATGCCTTGATGAGTTTGAACATTTGACTCTTCTAATTCATTAGCTCCTTCATATTCATCTTTGATCTTTTTTTTGGTAGCATTCTTAGTCTCCACTTCTATTGTTTTAACCTTGAGAATGTAACTCTCTATTTGTTCTTGCATACTTTTATCCATAATGCCAATTTTCATACATACGCTGCTTTCCTTTAGATTCTTAAATTCCACTTGATCTTCACAAATCCAAAGTGTTAGTTTTGCTTTATGAACATCGATTAATGGGTTTCCCGTGTTCATGAAAGGAAACCCAAGAATCAATGGACAGTTCTTATCCTCCTCAAAGTCCAGAACTACAAAGTCTACCACCCCAAATGGTCTTTAATATATTGATCAACTAACTAAATTAACGTTGATGTTGGCTTGACCTCCCCGATCCCTAATTTTCGGAAGATCGACAAGGGCTTAAGATTGATACTTGCCCTTAAATTGTAAAGACACTTTGTGAATTCAAATTCAGTAATTATACAAGGAATTGTGAAACTCTCTGGATCTTTCTACTTAGATGGCATCTTGCTAGCTACTATTGAACTACTGGTGCTTATTAAAGCTACCATTTGGTTATCTTCCAAAGTATGCTTCTTTTATAATATGTCTTTAAAACACTTTGCATATTTGGGCATGTGTTCTAAAGCCTTGGAAAATGAAAGATTGATCTGTAATGTCTTTAATTTCTCCACGAATTTTGCAAATTATGCATCCAGTTTAGTCTTTTACATTCATTGAGGATATGGAACTTTGGATGGATATGGCAGAGGAGCAATATAGGGAAGGTATTTGCTCATGTTCACATCTTCTTCCTTTTTTGGGTCTTTCATAATAGGAGTAGGGTTTTGCAACTTTTGTCTTTATGGGTTGCTTAATTTCCTTCCCACCTTAAAGTGACATAGCTTTTAGTTGTTCCCTTAATTTTGTTCCAGAAGTGCTTAGGATATTCCCTACATTTTGTTCTAATAAGACATTTATTAATTGGTTTACTTGAACCTCTAAATTATGGATAGAAGAGGCATGATTCTTTGTTGTTTGATCAAATTTATGCTTTAAATCCTTTTGAGTATCATCTAAGATTTCAAACTTGTCTAAGATCTTATCCAACTTAGAGTCCATCGAGTTTGGTTTCTCCTGTCGGAAACTAGGTGGTCCTTAAGGTCTGAACTGACCTCCCATATTGTTCAACCAAGCTAAATTTGAGTGATTCTTCCACCTAGGATTGTATGTGTTGGAGTAAGGGTTGTTTCCTCCTCCTCAACCATATTTTACTCCTATATAATTTACTTAGTCTGGTTCATGACCTTTAATTAGGAAACAGTCGATAGTATCATGATTATACTAGTTGCATAACTCACATCTTTATTTAATGGCCTTAACAAGAGCTGAAGAGGATGCCTTCATGTTATTTAGCTGTCATGTCAAGCTGTCAAATTTTTCTTGCATTTCTGTCATTTTGTCGACAACTATAACCCAATTCTATTTCCAAATAGTTGTAGGTTACATATTTTACTCACTTGACTATAGACAACTATTGTTAGTCATCTTCTCTAACAACTCCTCATCTTCATCCACCGTCTTCCTCAACAGTGATCTTCCCGATCCTACATTAATAGTCCCTCTCACGGGTCGGTTCACTCCATTATAAAGGGTTTGTAAAAGGAATTCTTTAGGTAAGTTATGATGTGGACGCCTCCTTTGCAAGTCCTTATATCTCTCGCTTGCCTCGTAAATTGATTCCCTATCGTTCTGCTAAAAGTTTATAATCTTTTAGATTATCTTTATGGTTTTGGTAGGGGAAGTATTTGTATAAAAATGCTCGCATGAATTGCTCCCATGTGAAATTTGTGGGAACGAGAAGGTGATATTAAGCTTTGGCTCTATCACTTAATGCAAAGGGGAAAAGTCTCATTCTAGCAACATCTTTCGACATTTGATGATATCGAAAGGTATCACATATCTCGAGGAAACTCACGATATGTGTACTAGGATCCTCATTTATCAGTCCATAAAACTGCACATTCATTTGAAGCATGTTTAATAAGGCTAGTTTAATCTTAAAAAAAGTGGCTTGAACTAGTGGTCAGGTTACTCCTTGATCAGTATCATTAAACCCTAATCTCATAAAGTCTATAAAGGTTCTCTATTGGTGTCCTTTATTCACTTCCTGATCGAATTCCTGATGAAAATCTTCCATCATTGGTTCCTTAATTACTTCTTCTTGGCGTTTGGATGGCTCGTTCCAAATTAGCAATTTTGAGCGCTAAGGTTTCCATGACCTGACTTATATTTCAGGTAACTCTTGTATTCATGCAAGTGCACAAACACAAAACTAGAGCACACACTTTAGACTATAAGAATTAAATTAATCCTACAGCTCCCCAGCAACAACGCTAAAAACTTGTTGAATGCTAAGTTTTAATCTAATTAAAACCCTAAAATACTGCAAGTGCATAGGTCATGGGTGTAGTATAAGAGGTGTCGATCCCATGAGCAGGGTGAAATAATTAAATTCCTAAGTTATCTAAGGCTTAAAAATTAATAAAATGAAAATAAAATAGAAAAAAGTGAACATGAGAATATGACTATCATAAAATTAACTTATAAAAATAACACAAAATGAAATTGAAGTGGAGCAATACAAAAGACATAATTGAAAATCAACCAAAAATTTAACTAATTATGAAGGAAGAGATTTACCATATCATTAATGCTAATCTAGTCACTTGTACGTTAATATGGTGTCGGTTCTAGACTATTGAGGGATGGATTACTCTCTCTCTAGTTGTAATCACTAAGCCCTAATTGATAATCCCTAATTAAGATGAGTAATTGAAAAAGTAATCTCCCAATTAACAATCAACCTACAACCTAATTAATTCTTAAGTGTTCTAATGAACAATTGACCTCATACTAGATCTCTCTCCATATAAATTACCGATTTGATTAATTGTGTGGACTATTGAGTTACTTAACTCTTATTAATTCAACCCAATCATTTTTATTCGATTCATCCTGTCAGTTTAATACCAAAATATGCAAGCAATGGAATTAAACACAACATCTAATTAATCAACAAAAAAGATAACTAGATTAACATTAAATCAATTCAAAATCCCTAATGAAAACTTAGAACATTGCCCACAATCCACAATCCAAAACCCATAATCATCATTCTCATATTCATCTTAACATTCAAAGTGAAAGAATATAAAGATGAAAAGAAATGATCACTTAGAAGGGACTGGACAACTTAGGAAAGGTAGCAGCTGCGAAGACCTACTTCCTCTCTCCCTCATATTCATCTTAACATTCAAAGTGAAAGAATATAAAGATGAAAAAAATGATCACTTGGAAGGGATCAGACAACTCGGGAAAGGCAGCAGCTGCGAAGACCTACTTCCTCTCACCTCCTCTTCCTCTTCTCTCTTCTTCCTCCTCTCTCTTGGAGTCTTCCAAATGTGGCAGAACGTAGAGCTCCTTTAGGGTTACATCATTTGCCTTATATATTCTTTGCCATTTAGGGTAACACTAGGGCTTTTAGGGTCTAAAAAGTCACTCAAAAACTTAAAACTTGAAGGATATTAATGTTATCTATCACACAAGTCACAATAGTGGGGCTATAGTGGCATAATATTGGCACATAATTTTTCCTTCTATCACAATCATGGCACAATATGCCACGATCATGGCTGATCTCTCCTAGTTTTGTCACAATCGTCACTTGTTGGCCATGATCATGGCCCTGGGTTCGTCTTCAAGCTTTCTTTGAATCGTCTTCATTCTTCAATATTTTCCCTAAAACACTAGTAAACATATCAAGACACCTCAAACACATAAAATTAAAGCTCAATAAGGTGCTATAACCCACAAAACACTCAAAAGACAAATATTTAACAAAATAACAAAATCCCAAACATGCACTAAACATTACATTTATCCACTAAACACATCCTAAACAACCCATTAAACATTACACAATCTACCATTATCAGACAACTGCATTACAAATTAGGAAAAAAATTAATTAAGGCATAACCACATAAGCTCGGCTCATTAACCTAGTTTATGTTATCCCTAATTATTCAAAACCATTAGTAACTACAAATGAATTTCAATATAACAATTACAAATTATATTGAAGGTTATAGTAATGGACTCTTACATAAAAAAACAATCAGATAAAGCATTCAATCATTTTTATATAACACCCAAACATTAAACATAGGATAATATAATCAATCTTTAAGAGAAAAATAACAAAAAATGAGAGAAATGCTTAATCGAGTTCTTCGACATCGATATCACCTCCGAACTAGGTGGAGAAAGCCTAGCCCTCTATAGGTCTTCGATGGATGAGCTCTGTCACGCTCTTCATTCTCTTGAGCTATTCCTTAAACCTTTTTATCACATTTCTACTATCAAAATGATGTATTTATACTCAACACTAAGTTTTTGGGTGAGCTGGCATGATTTCATGAGTGTGTATATATTGTTCACGGTTATGAGGGTGAGTCATGGGGATCATGGTCGTGAGTCACCTTGCATAGGATTGACAAACCTCATGCCCATGATAGAAATTGATGTTGGTCGTGATTTGTATTTTGCATTCTTCGTTATCTTCATTTTATGTATTTTCTTGTTGATGTTTCACGACCATAACAAATTGATGCTGGTCGTGAGCTATGTTCTGCATTCTTTATGCTCTTCATTTCATGTATTTTCTTGTCTTCTCATGCCCTAATCCTTCTCATTCTTGCTCTATAAAGAAAAATGAATGTGAATCTCCAAAAAATGACTCAAATATTACTCTTTTGAGTCAATTTAGCTCTTTCACTTCCGAATTGTACCTAAACCCAAATATAATCAAAGGTAAATATTTTAAGCATTTCATATCATTAATCACTATGTTTTATGGAATAAATGTATAATCAATTATGCACATATCAATTGCCTACAATTTTTTAAGTTTCAAAGGATTAGAAAAGTGCTTAAGTAGCTTTATACATTCAGCTTTGACAGATTTCAGTATTTGAAGACACTGAAATGTATTAGATCCCTAAACTTATATGTGAACAGCAACTACAATAATTGATTCATGTTTAGCATGATTTAGTAGAGAGTTGAAAAATATAAACGGTGAGCTTTTTTTTTTTTTTGCTTTAGTTGCCCTTAATGTAAACATTGACAGGTGTATGATCAAAAAACAATGGTTACTTAAAAACAATATAACTTTTTGTCATTTGAGTAAGCCATTTTTTGTTTGCTAAATAGCTATATAGATTCCTCTACACTAGTCTATTTCTCTTTTGGTGAATGCTCCATGTGAATATAAGCCCCTAAAATTTAAGGCCCAAACTTCCTAGTAAAGATGTTAGTGCAGTTAGTTCTTTGAAATTCACATGTCTTGTACCCTTTCCCCCTATGGATTTAGATGATGAAAGTAAGTTGTTAATGTCCCTGGTAATCATCTAGGGAGTAAAGGTGTTTTAATTAATTCCTTGCAAGTATTTCCATAGGCTTGCATGCTAAAATTTCCCATTTGTTGTGTCTATAACTATTATTACTATTGGAATATTGTCTAATTTTATAATTAATTCACAATGAATCAATTGTTTAGTATAAAATTAGTTAGTTATGAGCAGGTAAGCTAGATCTATTATAATAATAACTCTTCCGTTAGGGTGTTTAGAGTGATTACTCAAAGTTGTCCACTCTACTATGAAAATTTTCCTCTTTTTGAAAAACTTCATTTTTTATTTTAGTTTCCATCAAACTAGCAGAATATGATTGCCTAGAATAAATATAATCCTTTAAAGTAAGCTACTTCTTAGGAAAATTTAGTCCCCTAATATTCCAAATTGTGTAAACCATTAGGAGTGATTGAATTTGGTCCTTCTCCTAGATATTTGATCTCTAGGACCTATTGCCTGCCATTCATTTTGTTCCCACTTAATACCACTTATCGCACTAATATTCACCTAAGTTTCTTTAGGATCACCTAGATTTTCTATTATGTCTGGCCCTATTGCGTTGCTATTCTCATTGTCCCCATCATCTGACTGTTGACTTTGCTTCATTTCTAACTCCACCTATATTAGTCTGTTTAGTTTATGTTTTTAGAGTGTGAACTACTGGTATTGTTAGCTTCTTTTGAGTTTCTTCATTTACACATAATTCATCAATCTATTTGCAACTTCTAGGAGTGTCTGCGTTTTGTTGACTTCAAATTTCTTCGTGATTGTCATTATTTATATTTATCCCTGCACTTCGAAACTAATTATTCTTTTCCTTCTCTTCTACTACTACTTTCTCATGTTTAGAAACTATTTTCCTAGTTTTAATAAATTATTCTTCTTACAGATGGTGGATTTTTTTACATTGATATGCATCTGCACCCTTTTTTAGAGGATCTTGGCAAAAGGGTCACTTTTAAGCCTAAGTTTTGCATCAATCAACAAGTTTGACCCAAACATTCCAAAGTGAATAATTCTAACCCTAAAATTTGAAAAACTTTAAAGTGTAACCTAACATTAATAGAAAATTCAAACCCCTCTGTTAAGTTCCAAGTCAATGCTATTTTGTTTTTTTTATTTTTATAGGCTCTTGTGCCACGCCATTACTGATGTGGCAATATGGGACCCACTTTTTAAAAAATATATTAAAATTAATTTAGTTATAAATGTGAGACCTACTTTTTTATTTAATTTATGTATAAGTTGCTCTCTCTTACCACCTCCTCCTTCTCCTTCTTTTAATTGGTGTCCAAACTTTATAACCATTAGCCTTTGCAGATGCTTACTTCTTCTTCTTCTTATTAGTTGATCTCCTTAACCACACTTATGTTCAATCTCAATCTCCATTTACTTATAAAAGGAATGTTGGATAATTAGTTTGGGTCTATTTGAGGACTATTGGATTGATGATTTGGTTAGGTGTTGTTACATTGATGGATAGTTGAGAAAATGTGATTAAATTTGAGACAAAAAGTAATAGAGTAAAGGGCCTAAGTTTTCACAGTAGGAGACTATGGATCTTGGTGAGTTTCCATAATGAAGTGATCCAGATATGGAATTATCGTATGGGCACTCTCATTGATCAATTCATCGAGCATGAGGGTCTAGTCCTTGGAATGCATTTTCACAACGCTTAGTCTTTATTTTTCTCCAACAGTGTTTGCATGTTGTATATCCAATTCAATTGTTCACCTAATTTGGGTGCTCAATTCATTATACTATTTCTTATTTCTACAGTTGGAAATTTGTTGCTCAAAGCTCATGTCTGACTCTGTTTCATCATAGACATTTTTTATTTATATGTCTTTCCTATTTGGAAGATCTGTGATTTGATTGTTGTGTTCATTTTGATATATATTGATCATGTGTATGCTTAGGGGTCATAGACTTGTGGTTGATTTATTGTTTGGATAGTTGTGGAAGAGGAAGTAGTTCTTGGTTTATGAAATAGTAATTTGATGCAGGGATGATTACAAGATTTAGGTGTCGAATTACAAGAAGCTTTGGTGTTTGTTTATGAAATAGTAATTTGATGCAGGGGATGATTACAAGATTTAGGTTACAAGAAGCTTTAGTGTTTGTTTACTCTTCTAAGCAATCTTATTATATATGAGCAGTTGAATTCTAAGGAGAGTCTGGACTATTCAGATTTGAAATAGGCAGTCTTGCACTTGTATTTCAAGACAAACTGGTCATAAACTTGATATGTAGATTAGAGGACATGTTATTTCTCTTTGACCTCCAACTGAGGACTATTCTAGTTGACCTTGAAACTTCTTTTGCTAGGTATGTTCTATGGTCAAATAACATGGAGGCTCTGGCATTTTTGAGTAAACATTCCATTATAGTATCCAATAAGAAGCTTTTGCATCAACGTTCTCTTCGCGAGACCATTCATGTAAAAAATAGAGTTAAGGATGGCAATGGTATCTTCATTTACACCACCTTGAACCACATTAAATACTGTCTTCCTAATGGTGATTGTGGGATCATTATGACACTTGACATTCCAATATACATCATCAAAGTGTCTGGAAATACCATGTTTTGCTTGGACCTAGATGGGAAAATTTATACCATTATTTTTGAAGCAATGAATTATATGTTCAAGTTGTGCTTGATTAGGAAGAGATTTGACCAAGTTATGAGCATCACTAAGAGCTCAAAACTATATGGGTAGGCAACGATTGCATATCTCCAAAAGAAGGGCTTCTTAGAAGTTACTCTACACTTAGTGAAGGATGAGAGGACACGTTTTAACTTGGCACTAGATAGTGGGAATATCCAACTTGTAGTTGTTTCGGATAAGGAAATTGATGAAAAGGATTACTGAAGTGAAGAAGAATAAGCTGAAGAAGAAAGAGGTAGGAGAGAGAATTTTATAAATAAATTAAATCAAAAATAGGTCCCACATTTATAAATAAATTAAATTTTAGTATATTGTAAAAAAGTGGGTCCCATATTGTCACGTCAGCGATGATATGGTGATGATGTTATTCGAGCTTTAAAATTTATAAGCCCTCAAATACCGTAAGCGCACGGGTAGTAACTGTAGTATAAGAGGTGTCGATCCCACGACGTGTGGGACTAATCTAATTCTATGTTATCTAAGGCTAAAAAAATATGAAACTAAAATTAAACAATGCAATAAGAATAAATACGAAAATTGAATTCGACTAAATAAATCCGAAATTAAACACAAAGAAATTACCAATTGAGCAATAAGCACGCATAATGGAAATCAAGCAAAGAGATTACCAATCTATAAGAAAAGAGATTTTACCTATCATTAATGCTAATTTAACTCATTACGTGTTAATGCGGTATCGGTTCTTATGATCCTAGGGCTGATTACTCTCTCTCAATTTATAACCATTAACCCTAATTGAATTATGATATTTGCAATCTCTTAATTCACAAATTATTCAAAACCCTAATTGGATATGAAGCACTCTAATAAAATATTGGATTATCATACGGGATCTCTCTCTGCACAATTATCAATATAATTTGTCATAGTTTTTATTAAATTGCCTAACTCTCATTAATCCGATTTGATCATTTTTTATTTAGTTCACCCTCAGTTTATTGCCTAATTATGCAAGAATGCAATCAAATCACGACATTCATCCAATAAAAATAATCAATTAAATTAGCATTTACTCAAAATAAAATCCCTAAGGAGAGTGAGAACATCATCATCATTCTACTACCTATCATCACACAATCCATCCCAACTTTATAAGTGAATAAAATTGAAACAAAAAGGAAATAGACACTTAGAATGGATGATCTGGGAAGGCAGCAGTGTTAGAAGACCTCTTGATTTGGGATGCACATTAAGATTGTTTCTTCTTTCTCCTTCTTCCTCTTCCTCTTCCTCTTTCTCTCTTTAGGGTTTTTAACGGTGGTTACATAAAAAACTCTCTTTTCTCTACCTCTTTATTTTCTTTTTTATACTCTTTTATGTTTTGGGTAACTCTAGGATTTTTTTGGGGTCCAAAAGGTCCAAAACATCCCTTAAAACATGAAGTTTATGAGTGTCTACATGTTTGCCCTTCTATCATGATCATGGCATGTAGGCCACAATTGCGGGCCATTCCTTAAGCTTCTGTTATGACCGTGGCATGCAGGCCATGATTGTGGGCTAAAGTTGGAGCTTCTGTTATGATCATGGCATGTAGTCCACGATTGTGGGCCTGTGTTATAGACTAGATTCCCTCCAAAACTCCTCCTCTCTTTGATATTGAGCCTGAAACACTAGCAAAGACATCAAGGTACCTCAAAAATATAATATTTATGTAATAGTTGGTTTCCAAAACTACTGAGACTTAGAGTTCTAGATTAACTAGTCATATGAATTACATCATATTAGAATGAATTTGGTGCATTTAGGATATGATTTTATGATTTCATTCACAATCATAACATGAGCATACTCACATGAATTTTGATTTAGAAAAATTGCACTCAGTTGACATGTTCCGGGTATGAAAGTTTCAAAATGATTATGATATGATTGTGCATTTCTAATGTCTTGTATTTTGATTTACCAATAAAAAGAATTGATGGATTAAAATTAGTAATTTGGACTTAATTGTTACAATTGGGAGATTGATGAATTAATATGTACATTTAGACTAGGAAAAAATTTTCAAGTGCTAAGACAAGCTAACATATAGAAATTTAGGATGATTAAGCCTATAAAATAAGTGACATATGGTAATAGACTTAAGTGACAAATGGCTTAGAGAATTGAGTGACAAATGGTAGAAGAACTCAGTGACATTTGACAGCCTAAAAAGTGGACATGTAGCCAGCTTAGATACTTGACAAGTGTCCTTAAACTCATCTTACACCCACACCATATGACATAGACACTTCTAGAATCATCTTCATTTTATTTTGCTATAACTCTCTCCTTCTTCTCCCTCTCACTACCAAAATTGATTTCTCCCTCACATCTTGAGTTTCCGCTCTAAATTTTATCCATTACCACCTCAAAACCTTTGTCAATTTCTTTAGAAAGATAGTTATATTATGCTGTCTTCTTCTTGTCTCTATTGAAACTCTTCCCACTTCTTCATTATTCTTGAGATGATCTTACATGCATGTGAGGAAAAATAGGCTTGATACATTGAGGATACATTTGAGCTAAATAAGTAAGCGAAGTACTAATCTATTGTGGAATATGTTAGCATAAATTATGACGAATCAATAGGGATAGATTGAATGTGGTATTGGTGCTAAAATTGTGTTGGAAAATGATGAAAGAAAGGGGTACCTTTGGTTTTATTTTTGGACGCATGACAACATTAGTTTTTGGGCTATTATATGGTGATTTAAGTTGGGGGTTTGAAGTATAATTGATTATGAATTTATGTTAAAGATAGGAGTTATTGAAGTGTTTTCAAATATGTAAAAGTTAGGACTACATGTATGATAGTATAAAGTGTATAATAATGAAACAAATGAGCATATTTTTACAAGAGTTAATGTAACCAATATGGAAGCTAGACTAGTATGAAATGAAGCAGCTTTAAAGGAAACGAATTGTAGAAAAATTCAAGTGTTAGTGATCTCTCTAAGTATGTGAAATTCGTGCAGGATTGAGGGAAGAAAGACAGTGCATGATCGTGGCCTATTGCATGAGTTTCTATCACGATCATAGCAAGGTCCCTTATGATCGTGGGCCTAGTTTTGGAATATGAATTTGAACCAGTGTACATGTTTAACTAGCTGAGGAAAATTCACTCTAAATTAGTGTATTTGGACTTGATTAAGGTTTGGAATGAACCTAGATTGTTACTTGATTAATTGATTAAGAGCTTAATAAGTTTAGGTTGTTAATTGGTGTCATAACTTAAAGAATATATTATTTTGATGTCAATGTATCCAAATCTGGAAATAATGATGTGATAAAGGAATAAAGGTGTTCTTATGAATGCAAACATTATTTTAAGGATATGAGTAATGTGTATTAGGCATGAATGAATAAGCATTGAAGAATATGAGCAAATTATAAATGAGAATTAATTGAATAAGTGTTGAAGAATATAAGCAAATTATAAATGAGAATTGGTTAATGGTATGAATATATATTGGTATAAAAGTTTGGTGAATGTATGATTGACGAATTTGGAGTAAATCAAGCTTACTTAAGGTGTAAACCTGATTGTAAACTAGTTGTTTAGAAGTTATAATGTTTGAATGGTCAAGAGATTTGTATAAGAATACATACATAGAAAGTCAATTAAGCATGTATTGAAACATGACACATATACATGTGCATGATTGTATATCCATATGATTACACAAATTAGTGATTTTTGAACTATGTGTGTATTGCATGGCGATAGATGCACAAGGCGATCATTAACATCTAGACATTACCGAAACATCGAGGCAATAACTTTTCTGGAGCGTATTATGAGTTAACTTAGATGTGTATGTGCTTCTGTATGAATGGTATGTTTAATATGGAATGTGTGTACAACTGATTAATAAATGTTGGACTTAGATCCGAGTATTTTGATATATGTGACATGAGTTCACAAAAATGAAAGGAAATGAATCATAGTATATAAAATAATGCATCTCATCAAATTGAAGTGCATGATTAAACAAAGGAGTTATGACCAGAGTGATCGATGTATGGAAAAGAGATTTGAGCTCAGGATTATGAAAAAAAGCCTCAGGATTAGATAACACAGACTCAGTAACCATAATAGATACGAGCCAGAAATGATCTTGGTATCCACAACAAATACAGGACAGTAAACTGGGTTGATAGGCACTTGGTCATAACAAAACAAAATGAGAATGGACACACATATGCATTTGCATACACATCCCTTCATGTATCAAATGTTGAATTGAAATGAAATATTGAATTGTTTTGAAATATGAATTACAATTGAAGTTAATGGAGGATTTGTTATGATATGCAATGCTAGCTTACATGATATGCCTGTGGAAGTATGATAAACTTTGATATGCTTTCTTTTTTGACCTGACTTGAGTGAAGACATCGATGATGGTTCAGTCACTGAGTTCACAAACTCATCAAAATTGCAACGTTGTTTTTCAGGTTTAAAGGAGTTCTAGCTACTAAGGTGATATAGTAGAAGTCTAATACTTATATTTGGGGACGAGAATGACCCAAAGGTTTGATTAGTTAAATCTAAGGAGTCTAGTTAGAGTCTTGTGTGCTAGCATCCCATTTTGATTCGAAGCCTTTTTGTTCTTATCCTTGGAGGTCAAATAAAAAATTTAATTCCAAGGATTGTAATATAGAATGTAACCTCGGGTCGTTTCACTTAATTAGAACCTAGTGAATGGTTCTAAGCTAGCCTATATGTCATGATATGTAAGCTAAATTAGTAAAAACAAGGGGTTTGATCTTTGGAAATCTTGAAAAAAATAACTGAATTGTGAAAGAAAAAAATTTATAAAATGTGTTTTTGGATTTCGGGAATAAGAATGGAAAAATTAAGACAAATGATCAAATGCAATAATATCCTCTTAAAAATGAGCTTTGGCTATCATTGTTAAAAATAAATTTTGATGGGAGTGAAATCATTAAGTTTTAAATGATAAACCTTAAAGAACTCTTTAAGTCCAAGGTTTTAATCGATGAACTCCATTTCTTAATACCTTGTTGAATACCCTTAGTGTGTATACTGGGTAAGTCAATGCAATAAGTCACTTTAGAATCTAGAATCTACTCAATATCAAACACAATTAGGCAACTAAAAGAGGATCAACAAGATCAAAAATAGACATATATAAGACTTCATATATTTAATGTCCAAGTTCTACATCAAAACATCCCAATAACACATTAAATATCCAACAATTAATTAAACTCTAATCAAGAATGTTCAACTACAAATTACAAATCCTAAACCTAGGAGTTCATAAAAATATAACTGAACATGGAATAAACTACTCCCCTTTGAAGCCCATTGAGCTCTAGCCATTGCTACATCTTTAAGAGGAGAGAGGTGCCTAGCCAAGCATAACTCTAGGATATTTCACCACCAAGAACTCACTGGAAGCATCTATGGTAATAGTTGTCGATAAAGGAGTAGAATAGTGATGTGGATGAGAGGGGATGAAGGCGTGTAGAAGAATTTTTCTTCCAAAGGTAGAGAAAGTGAGTGTGTATTCTTAAACTGTCCGCTATCTCTCCCTTCTTAACCTAAAATAGGTAGGTTAAAAAAATGGGTTATGGATTAGGTTACACAGTGGGTAAACTTCTAAAAATGGTTCGAGTATTCGAAGATTCATCATGACGATAGATGAGTTTACTGCGACAAACTTTTGCTGAAAGTTTTTTTTGAAGTTTTTGGTTTCTCAGTCATGGTGAAATGAGCTTCACGCCACGGTGAGCTTTTCTTCAAATTTTTCTTAAATAATCTACTGAGTTCACCGCGGTGACGTGATCTCATGTCGCAGCGAAATTATCCCAAAGAGTCTTTGCTTGGGTTCTTTATACTTTGTCGCGATGTAACATCACCCTATCGCTGTGACGAACTTCCTGTTGCCTTGACTTGTTGACTTATCATTTTCAACCTTCTCTCCTTACTTCACTCCTTGTCTCTACTTCTTTAAGTGTCCTACAATAAACAAATAGTAGTTTGCAGTATCAATTGTTCTTAGAAAAATTAATTTATTGCAATTGATAATAATTTGTGACAATTTTACTCTTAAACTATATAATGTAAAGGCAAGTACTCAAGAGTTAAATTATGCATAAAATCTAAAAATAAGAGCCAAGAAATGTAGTAAAAACCATGAAAATGTCACAAATTTATATAAGAAACTTAGGTTCAATCACATTTCATGTTATATTTTTAGTACTGAGATTAAACTCAGACAAATATTGTGTCATGTATATGTGGATTCTGAATTGTAATGACACACGTGACTTTTATGTTATTGAATGAAATAGGAAGAAATGAACATTTAGAATGCTTAAGATATATTTGATGCCTTTAATGAGTTAGTTTGATTTTCCTAGTATACCATTTTCATAAAGTATGTTCCTGAATATCCTTTGGTATGTTTAGGCTTATGCTCTATGGGAGTGGTATGTTACAGTTTTTGTATCAGAGCATGGTTTGGCATCCTTAGGGACATATATAAGCATTTTAATATAGCATATAGAAAGAGACCATAGTGATCATTATTATTATTTGTTATAGATCATCTATTATAGGAGACTGCGTCATAGAATCAGCTGATCATGAGTCAATAAGGGCCAATAAAGAGTCCTTAAAACCCCAGTATGAACAAATGCCTCAGAGAGCTCCTAATAGGAGAGAAAGGAGGTATGATAAACTTAGGAAGTAGGGGACTATAGGCTTTAATAAAAGTACAAACCCTGCTGAAACGGAGGGTTGGCTGGAGAGAGTAGAGAGAGCATTTGATTAAATGGACTGTGAGCTTGATGTGGTTCATCTATGTAGTCTCTTTACTTCAAGATCCAACTTATCATTGGGGAAGACAATTTCAGGTAGTTCAGCCCAACCTTGTAGGCTAACATAAGGGGACTTCTTGAAGGTCTTTAAGGATAATTACATGCCAAAGATCTATTTAGACAGGAAGATAAAGGGATTCCTCGATTTGAAACAAGGAAATCTCACAGTAGCTGAGTATGATGTACGATTCAATGAACTATTGGGGTATGCTACTGCTCTGATCCTTACTGAGGAAGATAAATGTAGGCAATTTGAGGATGGATTAAATATTGAGATCAGGATAGGGTTAGCTACTACAAATCTAAATAGTTTTATTGAGTTGCGAGCTATTTCGATTCGGATTCAGTAGTTACTAAAGGATGAATAAGGAGAGTATAGGTAGGAATTTGGCATTAAGAGGCATGTTGAGTTTTAAGCTAACTCTAGCTGTAAATTTAGTAAACACCATAATAGATCATCACGATCACAGTCAAGATCGAGGCAGTCAGGGTTTAAACCTAAAGATGGTTATGTTCATTCTAGTGGTGGTAGAGGTCAAACATATGGAGGACAAAACTATGGTGGAAAAATATAATAGATTCTTAATTGTGAATACTGTGGAAAATGATATGGTGGAGTATATTGGAAGGTATTAGGAGATTGTTTGCACTGTGGCTCCTTAGAGCATCAGATTAGAGATTGTCCAACAACTTTAGAGGCACAGTCTGAGTGAGAGGAGGATCAATGATGGGGATGACTGTCCAATATAGCAGAGCTAGTGGAACAGGATAGAGCGGCAGAGGTAAGGGTAAAGCTAATTTAGCATGTCCTAGTGTTAGGACTGAGGTGCAGAGTAACCAACCATAGTCCTAGACCAGGATCTTAGCCCACATCTGGCATCTAAATTGCATTGTGAGAGACAAATGTTGAAATTTGGCTTAGAGATGAGAACTCCAGTAGGTAGTACTACAGTGATTGGAGAAGTATGTAGAGGGTATATTATTCAGGTTGACCAGGCTGAGTTGAAAGCTGATTTGATAGTACCGTAGTTAAAAGAGATACACTTTATTTTAGGTAAGGACTAGCTTACTGTTCATAAGGTTGTGACGAATTTTATGCTAAGGAAGTTATTCTTGAATCTCCTACTAAACTAAGGATGATATTTCGAGATGTTAGTCAAGTAGTGCTAGATATATTGATTTCATCAATGAGCGCTTTTAGACTGATTTGAAGTGGATGTGAGACCTATTTAGCATATGTGACTGATATAGGAATTTTCTAGACGTTTTTCCCATTGAATTACTAGGATTAACACCAGATAGGGAAACAAAGTTCACCATTGACCTTATCTTAGGTATTGCTCTTGTATCTGTTCCTCCTTATAGGATGACACTTGTGGAAATCAAAGAACTTAAGTCTCAGTTTTAGGAGTTGTTAGATAAAGGTTTTATCAAACCCAGTGTGTCACCTTGGGGAGCTCCAATTTTTTTTGTAAAGATGAAGGATGAGACTTTGAGATTGTGTATTGTTTATAGGCAATTAGATCAGGTGATAATGAAAAATAAGTATCCCCGAATGAGATTAAATGATTTACTGGATCAGTTATAAGGAGCTCAAGTATTTACTAGATTGGATTTGAGGTCAGGGTATTATTAATTGAAAATAGCAGAAGTTGATGTAATAAAGAGTGCATTCAGAACCAGATATGGACACTTTAAGTTTTTGGTGATGTCTTTTAGATTAACGAATGCTCCATTGGCCTTTATGGCATTAATGAATAAAGTATTCCGACCTTACTTAGATCACTTTATTATTGTATTCATAAATGATAACTTGGTGTATTCAAGAAGTAGAGTGGAACATTCTGAGCATTTGAGGTTAATTTTACAGATAATGAAAGAGAATCAATTGTACACAAAGTTCAATAAGTGTGAATTCTGGCTTGATTAGATGGTGCTTTAGGGTCATATAGTGTTTGGACAGGGTATACAGGTAGACACAAAGAAAGTTGAGTCTGTGATGAAATAGGAAGCACCTAGAAATGTGTTAAAGATTCGAAGTTTTCTTGGGCAAACAGGTTATTATAGGAGGTTGATTATTCTTATCCCTTTGGATAAAGCTTAGACCGACATTACATGAAAGGATTAGAATAACTCAAGGAAAAGACCTAGAAGTAATGAAGAATGTAAAGGAGTTAAAATAGAATCCAAGTTCTGAGTTTGAGATGAGAAACAATACATTGTGGTTGAATAAGAGATTATATGCACTAGATGTTGATGATTTGAGAATGGAAATTTTAGAGGAAGCACATATAACAGCCTATGTTATGCATCCTGGTATTACTAAAATGTACAACACTTTGAAATAACATTTTTTGTGGCTAAGGATGAAGGAGCAAATGGCTGAGTATGTTTCTAGGTGTCTAACTTGTCAATTAGTTAAGGTAGAGCATCAGACACTACTTAGGAAATTATAATCATTACCTATTCTAAATGACTTGATTTTGTTAATCTGTCAACAATGAACCATATGGCA
>JANSVA010000008.1:22133187-22149863 GCA_025504915.1 Erythroxylum reticulatum | reverse complement strand
GTAAACACAATCCATTAACTTAGGCTAGTAGGACTTAAGTTGTAACACTTATCATAACCACTTTTCACTGATACAAATAAACAAAGTCAAAATAAGACATCTTTGTTCAAAAGTAAATATGAAACTAAAGTGAATCCTTCTCACAGATTTCTCTCTTATGCTCAAGTGTTTAAGGTCAAAGTGTTTAACTCAAATCTCTTTCTAACAGATTGCACTACCATAGGCTTGCAAATTCACCAGTTATCATTCATTCGGATTACATGAGCTTGTAGATCATAAGGACTTTATTATGGGTTGTAATAGTTCTAGGTTCACAGGTGAGGTAAAAATGACAAAGGGTTAATTACAAGCATTCACAAAGTATAAAGTAAAATGGACACTCCAAGTAAAATTCTGAGACAACCACATGACACAATGGACTACAACTACTCATACTAACTAAAACTATTATGCTTTATTCTTTCTCATTTTGTTTTCTTTTGTTTTGTTTTGTTTTTTTCTTTCTTTCTTTCTTTCTTTTTCTCTTTTTTTGATTTTTTCTCTTCTTTTTTCTTTTTCCCTTTTTTCTATTTCTCTTTTTTTTAATAATGCTAAAAGAAAAGGAAAACAAAAAAATAAAAATTACTAGCATTATAATTTAATAAACATATGAGTAGAAGTATCTATAAAAGTATCTCAAAATAAAATACAAAACAAAAATCCCAAATTACTCAATGCTTCATTCAACTTGTGATAGGGTAAGGCTAATGGAGTTTTTAGGTTTCAATATAAGGTGATTGATTGAAAAACAAGGTTAAAGGCTCAAAAATGTATGTAAAGGGAAAGTAATTAGGTGGGCCATTTTTAAGCTAAAGGGTTTAAAAATAAGGAAGGCCTTCATCATGTCTATATCCCATGTAATCAAATAAATTCAAACTGGTTTATTGCAAGTTCTGAATACAATATGAATAGAAAAGCAGCACACGATTCAAAGAAATAGAATGACATAAAGATGATATCATTTAGGCTCAAATTATGCTCACAGGTTTAACTTAAGAATTCACTTTAATTCTACATATTACCTCATCACTCAAACGTCAACATGTTGACTAAGTTTAGAAGATCAGTAATTGCAATCAATCAACATGATTCACTTAAGACTCAGTTAGCCTAATTTAATTTCATGCATACACTCAATCTCATCCAAACTAATATGACAAAGCTTTATGGTTTAGCATACAACAATCATGTAAAAATTGACAAAAATCACACAAAAGCTAAAAAATAGTCACACATAAAAACTCCAATTGCTAAATTCCCCCACACCTAGACCAACATTGTCCTCAGTGTTAGGACGTAAAATTAAAGAAGCATAAATCTAAAAGAAAAGGGAAAAGAAAGCGTCTCTATTTGGAAAGGCGAAGTCATGGTGTTGGCGGACATGGAGGTTAGAAGCCTTCATACTCCCAATAGGCCATCAAATTGTGTTCCAAGTGATGCATTTTCTGTTCAATCCTACTGAGGCGGTCCTCTAAATTGGTGTCAGTTTATTGGTAGCTACTGGTTTCAGCTGGTGGAGCCTAACTTTGTTCGACTGGTCTCATAGTGGGAAGAGTGGTTGGGCCTGAAATTGTGAAAGCTAATTGACCATGGCTACGATCCACAATGCCCATCCTGTGCAAACAATATAAATCCAACGGTTCTATACTACAAGCCACATTCATATCATTATTATCAAGATCCAATAATTCCATATTAATGGCTAATTATGTAATATAGGAACCAAGAATCAAAGGTTTAGTTTTCTTATGTAATACCGACTGAAATTGTGTTATAAACAAAAAACCTAAATTTATAGGAATGTGCCTATCCATACATCACAGGAAATAAAATTCTAGTTTCGAAAAAGTTCCCACAACATCCTTATGACCCGAAAAATTTTACACTAAGTGTCTATGAATGATTTTTAAAATAGGATTCCTAAAAAATAAACTCTTAGAAATACTAGCATTGTATGGATTAGTATCAATAGACCATTGACAACATAATTCTAATGCATTAAAGTCTTCATGATAGTCACATCTAGCATTAATAAACATTTTCATTTTCAACATTTTAAACAAACCCTATAGCAACATTGAATTCAGCAATAGATAAAGCAAATTCTTTCCCCACCAATCGAAATTCAACAACCACTTTCATGAACACATCAAACTCTTCATTACAATTAAACTGGAATGTGCTATAGAATTCCTTAGTTAATTCAACATATGTAGGGAAACTAATTCTAGCAAAGTCACTACAACCAATTGGACACATCATTTGTGTAAATGAATCGTAAACTTGCAGTGCTTGAAGAGTGTCGGAAAGTATATGCTTACAGGTATAAATTTTTCTTTCATTGAGTTGTTGAAATCATGTCGTATCTTCTGGAAGTCAGAAAGATGTGTAGCCACCACTTCTGGTATTTCATTATCTTTGGTTTTCAATTTCTTTTCCTCTCCTTGTTCATTGTCGTGTTGATGGTCTTCGGGTAGCAGTTGAACTTGGTGCTGTCTATGGGTGGACTGCCGTATTGGGTCTATCTGTCATTGAAGTTGGTTGCGGTGGTGTTGGAAGGTCAATAATAAACCTTATTGGAGTTGCTAATCTACAAGAGTCACTCTTTCTCCTTAGCATTGTGTTGAATTCATGAAATAGACCTGTAATTGCGCTAGATAAGAAACGAGGCCAACGAATTCGCAAGTTATGGTTGGTAGGTTTTCAGTGGAAGACAAATTAAAAGATGGGTGTTGTGTGAAATGGTTATGGTAGTGTGTATGAAATTGATAGTGAGGGTTGAAATCTGCAGTGAAAATCAACAGTGAGAAAAGCTAAGTGAAAGAAGAAGAGTGAAAAGAGAGAGGGAAATAGAAAGGGGGCGGGAAGACGAAAGTTTTTTAAATTAAAAGATGAAAATTGAAAATTACAGAAATGAAGAGATTAAATTAAATTTCTAACAAAAATGAAATAAACCTAATAAAAATGAAAATAAAAACTACTGAAAAATTAAAAAAATGCAAACCTAAAAAATTTACGGGTTTCCCCTAATGTGCTTCTTTAAGGTCTTTAGTTGGACATATTTCTTTTCTTACCTGATTAGAAATAGGTTGGGGTTACCAACTCTATTTGTTCCACTCTCTCAACTGAAAAGTTCTCATAATATGGCTTCAGGCAAGTTCTGTTAACTTTAAATACCTTAAAGGTATATAGACTTTGAATTTCTACCGCATTATAAGAAAAAATGTTAGTAACAATTAACAGTCCAAGCCAACTTGATCATAATTTTCCTGGAAATAACTTAAGCTTTGAATGATAAAGAAAAACTTTTTGTCCGACTGAAAATTGTTTCCTAGAAATCATTTTATCATGGAAAGCTTTAGTTTTTTCCTTATAAATTTTTGCATTTTCAAATGCTTCATTACGAATCTCCTCTAATTCTTGCAATTGCAATTTCCTATTGTTACCAACTTCTACGTGATCCATATTTAACTGTTTCATAGCCCAATAAGCTCTATGCTCTATTTCCACAGGTAAATGACAAGGCTTACCAAAACCTAACTTGTAAGGTGACATGCCTATCGGAGTTTTGTACGCTGTTTGGTATACCCACAAAGCATCGTCCAATTTTAAGCTCCAATCCTTTACATTTGGGTTCACCACTTTTTCCAATATGGATTTGATCTCTCTATTGAACACTTCAGCTTGCCCACTAATCTGCGGATGATAAGAGGTGGAGACTTGGTTCGTGATACCACATCTTTTCATCAAAGCTTCAAAAATCTTGTTACAAAAATGGGTTATTATTAATGATAGCCCGAGGCATGCCGAACTTGACAAAAATGTTAGATTTAACAAAATGTATAACAGTTTTAGCATCATCAGATGTCGTAGCCTTAGCTTCAACCCATTTCAAAATGTAATCCACAGCTAACAAAATGTAGTTCTTACCAAAGGAAGAAGGAAAAGGACCTATAAAGTATATTCCCTAAACATCAAAAATCTCACATACTAGGATGTTCGTGAGTGACATTTGATTTCTTAATCCCAAGTTACTTGTTCTTTGACAGACTTAGTTACTAAATAGTTTACTATGTCCACATACCATGTAATTACCTGTTGAATTATGAAGAGATTCTCATCCGAAAATTTGTCATGAAGAACATCAGATACGGTACTCGGAGTGGTCCCACTTAGGTGATCGACTACTATATTTTTAGCTCCTTTCTTATCACAGATTTCCAAATCAAATTCTTGAAGAAGTAAAATCTATCGAATCAATCTTGCCTTGGCCTCTTTCTTGGTCACCAAATATTTCAAAGTTGCATGGTCTGAATAGATGATCACCTTCATCCCCAACAGGCATGACCGAAACTTCTCCAATCCAAAGATGATCGCTAAAAACTCCTTCCCTATCCCATTTCAATGGCTGAATAATCGACAATGTAGTGAGTTTCTCCTTGAGTTCATCAAACGTACTTTTGCATGGCTCGTCAAAATCAAACCTCACATCTTTTTTAAGCAATCTACACATGGGTTATGCATTTTTGGATAAATCTTTGATAAATCACTGATAAAATCCTGCGTGAACAAGAAAAGAACAAACTTTCCGTACATTCGTGGGGTTAAGATAAAGATCAAGTAACATCTATCTTAGCCCTATCAACTTCAATTCCCTTAGCAGAAATAGTATAACCCAAAATTATGCCTTGATTAACCATGAAATGACATTTTTCATAATTTAAAACCAAATTAGTTTCAATGCAACGTTTTAGCACTTTTTCAAGTTGACAATGCATGTTTCAAAAGATTCTCCATAGATCGTGAAATCATCCATAAAAATTTCCATGCAATTTTCCACAAGAATAGAGAAACTACTTGTCATACACCATTGATATGTCGCAGGTGCATTACACAATCTAAATGGCATTCTTCAATAAGCAAAGGTGTCAAATGGACATGTGAAGGTTGTTTTCTCTTGATCCTTAAGTGCTACCAAAATTTTGTGGTATCCTGAATAACCATCTAAAAAATAATAGTGAGATTTACCTATAATTCTTTCAAGCATTTGATTAATAAATGGAAGTAGAAAATGATCTTTTCTAGTAACCGAATTAAGCTTCCTATTCTATGCATTTTGAACATGAGTTGGTATTAACTCACCACCGCTATTTTCAATCACAGTCACACCAGTTTTCTTTGGAACTACCTGGACAGGACTTACCCAATTGCTATCCAAATTTGGATAAATAATGCCAGCATCAAGAAACTTCAAAGTTTCTTTCTTCACCACTTCCATAATGGGTGGATTTAGATGACGCTGGGGTTGCCTCACTTCCTTCACTTCATCTTCCATCAAAATTTGGTGCATGCAAATAGTGGGACTAATACCTTTTAAATCATCCATTGTCCAATCGAAAGCTTCTTTATTCTCCTTTAACACATTAATTAGTTGGCTTTCCTCCAAAACTGTAAGTTGATTAGAAATAATAAGAGGTAATGTATCTTGCTCACCTAAAAAGATGTACTTCAAATTACTAGGCAAGCTCTTCAACTCCAATATTGGTAGGTTGACAAACGATGGCAGTAACTTGTCCACACTTTTGGACATTTCCATGTACGTGATCTGCTGGGGTAGTGGTTCGGTGGTCTCTCTATTGCACAATTACGTCTCCCCTTGATTGCTGGAGATCACCGATTCAATGTCTCCTTGTTGCTATGATGCTTTTTCCTCTTCCAAGATTATTCCAAGCTCATCTTCATCCTCTAAAATCAAAATTTCCTACACCTATGTATCAATAACATCCATAAAGACAATAGGATGTTCATTGTCCAAAATTTTCATGGTATTATATATATTGAACATAATTAATTCGCCATTAAATTCCATTATTAAAGATCCATCATGAACATCTATTTTCATTCTAGTAGTTTTCAAGAACGACCTTTCAAATAAAATTGGAGTGCAAGAAGACGTATTATCGGTGCCTATCTGCAAAATATAAAAATCAGCCAAATAAAGCATATCCCTTACTTGAACCAAAATATCTTCTATCACACCCTTCGGATAAGCATTTGATTGATTTACTAAATGAATCACTACATTAGTTTCTTTAAGAGGACCAACATTTAAAGATTTATGAACATATGGCATGACATTTATGGATGCACCTAAATCTAACATAGCTCTTTCGATCTGCAAATCACCAATTTGTCATAGGATAGTAAACATACCTGGGTCTTGACATTTGGGTGGAAGCTTCTTCTTTTGCAAAATTGCTGAAACGTTCTCCCCCAATTGTACTTTCTCATAAAATTTCAATTTCCTCTTTAAAGTGCAAAGCTCTTTAAGCAATTTCACATACCATGGAATCTTTTAATTGCATCAAGGAGAGGAATATTTACCTAAACTTTTCAAAAAGTCTCCTAAATTTCTTTCTCTTGCTCTTCCTTCTTTGTTTTGGCAAATCGACTCAGAAAAGAGGGTGCAATCACCATATTCTACAGGTTAGTTTGCATTTTTCTAGTTATGCAGGTTCCTTTTGTGTGATTTCTTCTTCTACCTCTCTTCTGGAATTCTTTGAAAGTGGTTCTTGTAATTCCTTATCACTCCACAACGTGATAGCCTTCGCACTTTGTTTGGGATTGATCTCTGGTTATGCGAGAAAATTTCCAGAAGTTTGCACTTCCAATTAATTTATGGCTGTTGTCATTTGGCTCATTTGATTGTCAATATTTTGGATATTTTCTCAGTACTCTGCTGAAACATCAAAGTGTTAGTGGCCAAAGATTGAACTATATTTCCAACGAAGACTTACCTTCAAAATTGGATGTCGTATTTCGATTTTACTGAGGCACAATCTATACTGCTGCAAATTTGTGGTTGCTTATTACCCTTAAGGATTCCCATATCGCAAATTTCGGTGATTGCACCACCCTGGATAATAGGTGTTGGAAAATGGGTCGTTCTTCTTTTGACTCGGTTTAGCAAAACTTCCTATACCATTCACCTGTTCTGCGTTTTCCTCTTGCAAAATCTGACATGCATCAACAACATGTCCTAATATTAAACATATTCCACATACCTTTGCTTCTTCTTTTTTCATAACTGCCAATTGTCGGACCAAAGAAGTAAGGTCATCCAATCTTTTCTCTGGTGTATTTATATTTACTTCATCCACGGCTTTTTTTCCATGCCCAATACGTATTCCAAATTATTGAGTGTTGGAAGCCATGTTTGCGAACAAGTCCCTTACAGCCACTGGTGTTTTGTCAACTAAGGCACCATCGCTTGCAGCGTCAATCATACTCCTATCTAAAAGCAAAAGATCTTTATAGAAATATTGAATCAATAACTGGTCAGTTATTTGGTGGTGTGGACAGCTAGCACAAAGTTTCTTGAATCTTTCCTAATACTCGTAGAGTGTTTCTCCCATATGTTATCGAATTCCACATATTTCCTTCTAGATATTGGTCACTCTTGATGCTAGAAAATATTTCTCAAAGAAGATCCTCTTCATTTCAGCCCGTGTTTGCACGTTTTCTCCGACTAGATAGTACAATCAATCTTGAGCATCATCCTTGAGGGAAAATGGGAAGGCTCTTAGCTTAATCTTCTCTTTCATCACATTCTTCGGCTTCAATCACATGCAAACCATGTCAAATTCCTTCAAGTGTTTGTGTGGATCTTATCCCGATAAACCCTTGAAAATAGGCAATAAATGAATCAGCCCATATTTTAATTCAAAAGTATTGTTATCACCTAAATTTGGATAATTGATGCAGTGGGGTTGTTGAGTGTTTGTAGGTGTAGCTGGTTCGCGAAGAGTGCGGTTTGCTGCCATCCGTTCCATTTTCTACATTTGTTACTACTATTTCATCTGTTTTCGTAGCCTCTTTGTTATCTTCTCGATCTCCGAATAAAATAACAATTGGTTTGTCTTGTCTACTCATGTAACATACATATACCGTTGAGAAATTTCCCAACAATGGCGCCAAAATTTGATACTACTGTCTCCTACAACTAAATTCAAAAAGAAACTAACTTCCATTAATACAACTTAATATAGTAGTGGAAAGTGGGTATCATTCTCACGAGGAATTTTTAACGGCAAAGATTGTACGATTCAAAACTAAAATAATGAAGAGAGAGGGGTGTTTGCAATTCGCGTAAAATTAAGAATGTAACAATAACAAAAATATGAAATTAACAAAAGTGATTGGATCTGAAATTTAATAAAAAACCTTAGTTTTGGGTTACCGATGTTATCACGCTAAAATGGATCTTTGATATAAAATTCAATTCATCAATAAACATTCACTGGGGTTATTTTCTCTTGACTGTAAATGAATAGAAACATGTATTCTAAGCATTCTTATTGATCAACAACCCAGATACGATCGTAGGTTCAATTGAATTATAGCTTTAAGAACTAAGAAACTAATGAACAAGATAACACATGTATGACATGCATTTAATCAAGATGAGTATCTTCTTTAAAATTCCCTACTCTAATGTAAAGAAGGCAATCCTAGTTGCTACATGTGATTAACAAAACTGAACACCATATTTCATTAATCTAGCAATTAAATGAATCAATTCCTAGTTGTGCACCCTAGAAATCAATCAATTCAATTGGAAATGGTAATTTGGAAGACACTCAATGTTCATCAACAAAATAAACTTTATTGAAACATCTCACACATAATAGATGATAAAATGGTTTCCCTCAACCAAGAGAAGGGGTTTAGCTACTCATAACGGAATTGAAAATCAAAGAAATAACAAAAAAACATAGTCTCCATCCCTGGTCCTTTCCTAAAGAATACGAAAATACTTAAAAAAAATGAAGAAACATAAACTAAAACTCAAAGAAAAGTTGCATAAAATTCTAAACCATTCTAACTTAAGGTGGCTACATGAACAGTAACATTTTTCACTTTTAATGCCTCCTGTTCCCTTCCTTTTCCATCATCTTTTGCAGATCATACCTCCCACATGTTCAAACTGCAAATCTTCAGCAATATGATCTTGTAAGATTATGAAAATCTCAAACGAATTAGATTTGAATTTTAAAATAGATCTGCAAATATTTTCCATCCTTGCATATGCCCACGCTTGTTCACTGAATTTACTGTCAATATAAATTTTCAAATTTTCTTTGTTTCTTTTGCATCTTTTTGATTCAATTTCATCTCTTCAGTGTTGAAAATCATCTGAGAATATTTAAGAGACAAATCCATCAATTTTGAATAATAATTTCAACACATGAGAGATATTTATATACTAAATAAATGCAAAATGACAACTTAACAAGCTTTAGGGACCAAGTTAAATTTTAGCACTACTTTTTATCCCCAAAAAAATGGCCAATCTAAGAGGAGTGTTCGACCTTTAAAGGAATGCTTATGGCTTGTGTGATGGATTTCAAAGGTGCTTGGGATAAGCATTTGCCATTGGTCAAATTTGCTTACAATAATTCGTACACTCAAGCATTCAGATGGCTCCTTATGAAGCACTATTTGAAAGAAGATGTAGAACTTTGATAAAAAGGGAGAAAGGAAATTAATAGGATCAGAGTTACTCCGAATGACAGTTGATAAGGTCAATCTACTTAAGCAAAGGTTTAAAGCAGCTCAAGACAGAATGAAAAGCTGTACCAATGCACACCAAAAGGAAATGGATTATGAAGTTAGTGAGAAAGTCTTTCTTAAGACATCTCCATGGAAAGGAGTTATGAGGTTTGGCAAGAAGGGCAAGTTGAGCTTGAGATATGTGGGTCCTTATGAAATTATTGAGAGTATTAAACCACCAGCCTATAGGATGGCGCTGGCAGCAGAATTGTTATAGATATATGATATTTTTCATATTTCCATGATGAGGAGGTATAGATCATATCCCTTCCATATCATTCAGACCACTGATTTTTAGTTGAGAGATGATCTGACTTATGAGGAGACTCTAGTGGTGATTTTAGCACTAAGGAAAAGGTCCAAAGGAGCAAGACAATTCAACTAGTTAAAGTCCCGTGGAGAAACCATTCTATAGAAGAGGCCATATAGGAGCCCTTAGAGGCCATGAAAGATAAGTATTCGTACCTCTTCAATGACTCAGGTAAGAATTTTGAGGACGAAATTATTTAAGGGGGAGAATTGTTGGACCTAAAATTTTTCTTTTATTTTATTGTAATTATTTATTTTTTCTTGACTTATTTTATTTTATTTACTTAGAATTTAGTCATTAATTTAGTTAGCACAAGTAGAAATTAAAATTTAGAATAGAAATGTTAGAATTTAAGTAGTAAGAGCGTACAAGGGCAAATTTGGCAAGTCAATTAAGTTTAAAAGCCATAAGGCATTAAAGGAAGGGCAAAGTGGACTTTTTACACTCATTAAGGATAGAATTGGAAGAATTGTAGTCTTGCTCTTGGAAAAAGAAGAAAAACGTGAGTGAAGAGAGAAAGAAGTGAGTGTGTCATGGAGAAGAAGAGAATAACAATAATAGAAGAGAGAAAAGAGAGAGGGTTTTGTTCTTGAGAGAAAAGAAGGAAGATTAAGAGCGATTTTGAGGTTTTTCAAAGAGAAAAAGAAAGAGGAAGAGAAGAGCTTCCACTTAAGCTAAACATCTTTTTATTTGATAAAGATGCAAGGTAAGTTTAATTTTAATCCTTTGGATTTATGGAAGGGTTTTGGCTCATGAAGTTTAGGAAATGTATGGGTTTAAGTATTTTAGAATCAATTTTAGTGAATATGCTTCAATTGAGTTCTCAATTAGAATTCCTATTAAATGGGATTTTTTCCAATGTTGAAGGAAATCAAGAATGACAAGAGAAGTAAGAGGAGAGAACATTTGAGCAAGTTTTTAAGCTAGGAATTCAAGGTGGGTTGCATGTTTATAGTTGAGTTAATGAGCCATAAATGTTTTTCAAATCAATAAAGTTAAATGATTTTCAATTGCTTCATAAATGTTGCATTTATTGCTTCTTAAATGCTTTAAGAATTGTTACATGTGTTGATACATGAATTTTTGTTGATGAATTATGAAATGAAGATGGAAATGGTTTTTGAAATAAATTATGCTTATGGAAATTATGCTTTCGAAATATGCCTTTTTGGGCAATATAGTTGAAGTCATCAAATTCATGTTTATGTGGATCAGTGGTGGTTCATTATGTTATGTCATATGCACGTTGACCATTTTAAAAGCTTCTCTTGCCTGCCCGCTAGTAGCATGGCTTTCCTTTAAGGACTCCCTCATATTTATGAACTACACAAAAAACCATTATGTGTCTTTGTGATTGTACATTATGTTATTATAGAAGATTCGCAAGAACTCCCTCAAGGACCTACCCAAACCATCTTGATTGCATATATGTTTATGATTTGATGACAAGTTTGATGAGAATATGAATTATGTTGTTTATGAATTGTTTGGCAAGTTGAGAATTTGAGAAATAAGTGTTTTATGGATTCATTGCAAATTTACTATAGCATTGAATATGTTAAATGGTTTGCTTCTTTCTCGGTTTATATAACTTGTTACCTACAAGCTTTAAGTTCACCCCATACTGTCCCCATCTCCAGGTAAAGAGCAAGAGTTCTAGTGATTGAGAGGCAAGGCATCATTCCAAAGTTGCATATTTTATATTTTGAAATAGTTTTGGAAAACACAATGCTTTAGTTGCATTTCAAGTATTACTTGTTCAAGTTTTCTTTGTATTTTTGGTTTATGAAACAAATGTTATATTGTGGCTTGAAATGCCCATTAAAGCTTTGTAAAACTCTTATCTTTTGATATTAATGAAATATATTTGGGTTTGCTTAAGATTTTTCAAGATTTCGTATTACTTTCTCAAGAGACTAAGGATTTGAAGAAGTTTCTCTGTATATGTTTGTATTCATCTTTTGGTTAAGTTTTAGATGTGGTTATTGAAAGTGTATGTCAAAATTTTTATATTTGATAGTTGGATTTGGGTGTTTGGATTCGAAGATTTCATCACGGCAAACCTTTCACAAAGGGTATTTTTGTGTGATTTTTGGTAACTTCGCCACGGTGAAGCTAGACTCTTGGCCCGTCATATTTTTCCTAAAAGGTTTTTGCTTCATTTCATAACTTTGCTGCAACGAACTTCTCCTAGAGTCACTATCGTGCTCCAGCATGATCGTGAATTCGCTAATGAATTTGTGGGTTGCAATCGTGTAGGTGTACGATCGTGACTTCCAAGTTTTCTGAAAAACCCAGGCCTAACAATGAATCCCTCTATCAAGCTTGACCCTAATCTAGAATATTTATGTCATCCTATCTCTAGGTTTGCAATCAACTCGTTCCAATTACTGTGGATCTTTCAAACCTAGGATTTCTCAATGGCTATGTCTGAAATCAAACTGTGATCCAATATTCCAAATTAATAGAACATAAATAAAAAAAAAGTAATTGGATCTCAATAAATCAAACAATCAATTGCTTACATAAAATAATCAACACATGTTTAAATATCAAATAGGGTTCATCTAGCCTAAATACTAATAAAATATTTAGTTATACATTGGCAAACAAGAAATGAAATATATGTAAAGACAAAATTCAATTAAAAACAATGAAATCATTATCCCTTATTTCTCCCTGATTTCTTCTATCAAATATTCTAGAAATTTAAATTTACTAAATGAATGGGGTTATAAAGATATTAAAATCCTTCCCCATCAATTTGATTATATTACTAGCCCCCTCAATAATTGAGTTCCATTTTCTTGCATTACAATTAATATGAAGAAGTTATTGTATCCTATATCAAATGACTTATGAATATCCACACTTAAAGAACAAGCCACTATTAAATTTAAATAATGTCTGACACAAAACAAACATTTGATCATTGGAGCCAAAATACCTACCTTTTGTCTTTACCACATTGCTTAACTGTTAACGAACTTATTAATAAAGCCTTAAGAATTAAGAATTTAGTCCAGATTAGGTCATACCATGAAACTCTTTTAAAGTGAGTTCCAAACACTTATTATTAGTAAATTTGTGTGAATTATCCCTCAAACAAACAACATAGTCATCTTTATTTGGATTTTATTTATAACTTGGAAGCTTCGCCTTAATTATAGATAGTCTTCTCGATTTGCAACTCCAATCATCACCATCAACTTCTTCTTTTACCTTACCATTAAGGGTGATTGTCAATCCAATTGAATTCAACTTAGTTCTTGAATGAAAAGGGCCTAAATTACACTAATTATGGAAATAGAATAAGGTGTTGTTATCATTACCAATCAAGCTCTTAAATGATAACTTAAGTAACTCCCCCAGCATCGACATTTCTATAAGAGTCAAAGATTGTTCTTTACCCTCCTTTAGCTCCAATTAATGATTTATTCATCATTTTTCATTTTATTAAAGCTTTTTTACATATAATTTCATCCAATTACAATTAGATGGCACCAATTTTTTTTAATTTGAAGATATGATGGTTCTAGAATTAGGGATTTTTCATTTCTTTGCATTTCACTTGTCATTTTTCCAAATTAATCCTTTATTAGTGAAACTAATGATTGAATTATGATTTTATAATGCTTATTGCGTCTAATCATCTTTATTTTTATCCAACTTAAATTTTTTCTTGCATTTTTCCTTCTAAATAAATTTAGGAATTTTTAATTCAGTTATCATTTTTTATTTCCTTGTGCAATTGATGATTACCTACCATCACTAGGAATATATTTAAACTATACTAACACTCAAATTTGTCAATTCTTGACCTAACTGAAAATCTATGACCAATTATTTATTAAAATGCCTTGATTTTAAAATTTTCACCAAACTATGTATATTTCATAATTTATCTTACCTTTTCCTAGATGACTAATACTACTTATTGTGATGGATGGGAATTAAAGTTATTGAGATTA
Organism: Erythroxylum reticulatum; assembly: GCA_025504915.1. Taxonomy (NCBI): domain Eukaryota; kingdom Viridiplantae; phylum Streptophyta; class Magnoliopsida; order Malpighiales; family Erythroxylaceae; genus Erythroxylum; species Erythroxylum reticulatum. The sequence goes on along the minus strand of JANSVA010000008.1, from coordinate 22,135,931 downwards.
AGAGTTTGAAATTTTATTGAAATTCATTTCCTCCATGTGTCTTTAGACCTTTAAAAATCATGGATACCCACCATTTTAAAAGTTTTTGTTTCCATCCTTAAAGAACTTCACACATTTTATTCTCATAGGAAGAATGAGATAAAACTCCCCCTTTATATATAAAACATTTGCTAACATTTACTAATGTAAGACTAACCACACTTCTACTAAGACTCTAAGAACATGAGAGAGATCTCAAATTCCTCCTATAGTTGTGCCTAACTATAGTCTTAAGGATGAGTACTTTGACTTTCACTATACCTAATTTATCAATTATATTTTACATGGGTTATATGAAAATCATTTAATTTCTCCCATCATGTCTATAATAATTTAAGCATACGACCTTATATAATTTTTTTATTAATTGAGGATAGGAATCTCTACTTACCAAGAGTTACCACATTAGTCTAAAAAATGTTAGGTTGTTTTACTATAACCTTCAAGCTTAAATAATCAAAGACAACACTGGTACTCGTCTCTTTTCTAAAGTCCAAGGTGTAGAAATCTATCTTATTAGTGACCTTATTAATTAAATTTTAAACATTTTCACACATAAAAATCTTGCTTATAAAGTTATCATACCAAATATCAACTTTTACTATAATTTGTATATGGTCAAGTCAAAATCATCTTTAAGTTAGGTGTTGTGTAAAAGCCATTAGAAAATCAAAAGATATTTATGGTTTTAATGTTATTACTAAATTTTATCATATTGTTATCAAGTACAACTTTGTTTATTTTGATGGCCAATTTATATTTCTAGGATTTGATGACCTTTGGTTCCTCTCCACCCTTCTACTAAGAAAGAACATACATCTCGATAACTTCATTTTACTCAATATGATTCATTTTAGTAGCGCCAATAAAAAGAAACAAAACATCTCATATAATTTAATCCATAACCTCATCTTCCAGCATTTTCACATCTCTCCGACAAAATATAAGATTGATCTAGATTTCTTCTTTGATTTTATTACCATTAATAGTAGAGTTATATGTTACCAACTCGTTAATAGTCACATGCCTTCTCAACTATAGTAATCATAGCATCAATAGCTTGTACCACCATATGAGGCTTTCATGTATTACGTTGGCCCTTATGTGTCTATACTTATTCACAATATGGAGCTACTTGTAGATGATAGGGATACTACCTCATGACCACATCATGAATCTCCACCTAATGATCGTCTAGTAGCTATTAAGTCAATTACAAGACAATATTGATTCTTTCTACAACATCTTAATGCACTAGCTCGATTAGGAATTGAGTGTGTCAAAATATAAGCAATCACAATGATGAAAAGTGAATGCAGACCTTAATGCTTAAAAAACGAATGTAAACCTTCATCAATTCTTTGAAAAAAGTAAGTTGGGATTTGTCTAGGTTTTCTTTTTTTAAAAATTTATTAATCTTACTTCCATATCAATAATAAGAGTGAAAAGTACAAGAGAGGAGAAGATCAATGGTTCTTCCTTGGATAGACATAAAGAATTTCTACCATAATACTTCAATACGATTTTAGATTAAAGGAGTAGAAAATAGGGATTAGCAAATATTTGAGACAATAAATTAAAAAAAAGCAAACTTCTTTAACCTTTTTTAGTGTATAGAGTCAGTAGCTATTTTATAAAAATAAAATGGTATTAATTGATAAAAATGAAAATAATACAAGGTAGACAAAAAGTTAAAGAATATACCCTTTACACTCCTTACAAACATATGTAAGGAATAGAGGCAAAATATGAGTCAAAAAAAAAACAGAGAGGAAACATGCATGCATTCAAATGTTCAAACAATATGATATATCAGTTATACATTGTTGTTAAAGTTCTTCATAATCAGCAACTCACGTATTTTTTATTTAATGTCTAACTGAATGGATTATCCTGTTAAACTTTTATTTGCAAACTTTCTGAGATTACATTCTCTCCATAGTGTGTACATACAAGTCCCCAAAGCAAGAATAAAGATGAATTGAATATGTTTTAGACGAGCTATCCTGACTGATAAACTTTGCATGATGTCAAGTATGGTGTTACCTGGATTAGTCCATAGAAATTTCCTTTTAATCTTCTGCCATATGTTAAAGTTGAAGGGACATATGAAGAAAAGATGATCTCCAGATTCTTCACGAAGTTGACACATAGGACAATTTCTATCAACTTGCAAATAAGGTAATTTGTCTAAAGTATTAAGCTTATTCTAGACAGCAAGCTAAAAAATGAAGGATAGCCGAGGAGTGAGTGCTTTGTTCCACACATTTTTATGCCAATCAACTTCAGGGCATCTTTTTCTTAAGAGAATATTCGTAATTTTATTGCTTCGAGTGTGGATCGGATAGCCTTTCCAGTCAAATATATCAGTAGAATTTGGATCATTAATAGCTCTGCTTACGACATCATTGGTACCATGTCTCTCAAAGCAAGTAATTGATTCAAGAAGTGAAAACGAGAGGAGCTTTTACATATTTTCCATATACTTCTACACTGTGGAAAATAAGAGTGTAGCCATCTTCTCCACAGTGAGTGTTTATTAAGTAATATCCACCAAAGTCTCTTGAGAATCAAAACCTGGTTTGTGGTTTTGATAGGTGAGATGTGTAACCCACCTTCTTCTTTAGGGATGAAAGCGATCTAGAAGGGGGGTTGAATAGATCGTTTAAACTTTTTCGTAGAGTTCTACACAAAGCACGGAATTA
>JANSVA010000008.1:22102370-22124129 GCA_025504915.1 Erythroxylum reticulatum | reverse complement strand
CATTAGATGCAGGAGTAAAATGGATTTGACAAATTCATTATCTCAACCACCTTTGTTTGTTGCAGTGTTTTCACACCGTATCCAGGTAGGCTGTGCTTAATTGTGGCACATTTGTGGAATGTGTGTGTGTTTGATGTTGCGGTGTGCGGAATGATTTCTAGTTTGAGTGCCTCATTTTTATACCAAGATGAATATTTACCCTTCTTTTGTTTTCTGGCAATCTTTTATGTTTGTTATCAGTATTTTCATGAGGATAGAATCTTTAAAAGGATGGCAACACAGTGGAGGTATTCAATCCATGATGTTAAAAATAAGTTAAGTAGAATCTTTAATAAGATCGTTACACAGTGGAGTTATTCAATCTATATGTTAAAAATAAGTTATGATGTGAAAAGGATAATAGAAAAACACCTAAAGAAATATTTTTTGCAATCTTACGTACTATGCATGTTTGATTTGTTACTTGTGTTTGGCTTGTTGAAGCCCCATTTATTTCTGGTTGAACATTTTAGAGATTTAGTATGATTATATGTTTATATTATTTATAAATCTTGCTTCCACAGTGAAATATTTAGCACGTACTCTATTTGGAGTATTGTTCTTATTCTCCCACCATTATAAATAAAATATCTAAATTTAGTTGATGAATACATTTGAGTACTTTCATGTTTTTTGTGGCTGTAAATGTAGGTCTTATGGCCGAATCTTGTTAAACTTTGTGCAAATCCTAAACACTTTTGTTCCTCCTCATCCTTTTATTTTCACAATTCTGTCTCTTGCTTCACCCTATTTGTTTAAGTTTGAGAGTACTTTTTATTTGGTTAATCATTTGATCGTCAATCTTGGAGTCTGGAAAGCCAGCTGTCAATATTAGTTTGCCTTTTACAAGTCTGACTCTGTAGCTTGAATCGTTTTTTTCTTTCAATTGCCTACAGTCTGATTTTGTTTTTTCTTTTCATATTCTGTTGCAGATGAATGGAGAAATTTTCTTTCTCGAATTGCGTGTGATGAAAATGCATTTGATACAGAGCTCTTTGATAGTGATGTACTTGAACTCCGGTTTTGGGCTTCTTATAGGGGACAAACATTGGCAAGAACAGGTAGATGATTTCACCTATCCTCTTTATGTCTTCCCTTTTGCACATTATATATTTGTCCAAACATTGTTGATGGGTTTATTGACTGTCAACCAGCATAAATATTGGGCATTATTATTTGCACTTTGTACTTTCTGGAAAGCAGAGAGGAATACTTTTTCAAGTCCTTATTTTCTTGTTTTGTTATTTTTTTATTCATATGTACCTTCTCCTGTTGTTCTTTTTCCCAGTTTTCATTTCATGTTAAATTAAGTGAATGCATGCCTTTCTATTAGCTGTTCAATCTTTCTAAGTTGATATATTTTCCAAATGCAGTTTGCGGGATGATTTACTATGGGAAAGCCATTATGCTTCAAGCCAATTTGGAAAGAGCAACTGGTGGAGGTGAGGTTTTCACGTCTATGATTGTTAGCTTACTGAGATATGGTAAATGATTTGTTTATGCACTATACTTGTGATGTTAGAAATGACGCTCTTTGTGTTGCTTTTATTGATGATATTGAATGTCTCAAGGAGGTAAAGTGTAGAGAGATTTCTATTCCAAGGTTGTGAAAGTTGATATCAACGAAAAAGATAAGGTTTGTGTCTTTCTTCATTCTCATCTGTTGTTTACAGGAGTTGTCAATATTGATTAGTATTAAGTAAACAAAATTTTATTCATTTAGTTTTCAAGATCATGTTCAGCATGACACATAACCTGCCTTCTGTAATATTCGATAATTTACAATTGTATGGTTTAGGTGTGATATAAGTTGTAACCCTACTTCTTTTTTTTTGCATTTACCTCTAACTTTACACCTTTGCAGTCAAATTTTCCATGCATTTAGAACTTCAAGTTTATGTATAGAACTTCAGCTCGTTTTTCATTTTCCTCTAGCTGAGCACCTCTACTACAAACTATTTTCCTTGTGAAATTTACTCTAAATTAGCAACTGTACTACCTTTTATTTTAGTAATAGTTTTTTCATTTGCCCTTTTGCCCTAAAAACCAATATGGAAGGCAGGATTTTAGGGGCTTGCTTGTTTATCGCTGGAGTTTGATCTAATCCAGTTGAATTCATCGTTTAGCTACCAAAGCGAACTTTGTCCTCTAGCAACTAACACACAATATGAAGTTACTTTTAATTTCTCTTAAACCCAAAATACTATATGACACATTCTTCCTTGAAAATCAGCATTATTCTTCATGTTCCATTACAGTCTCCATATTAAAATATTTTTCAAAGCTTCTACTTTGGAGGTTTTGAACTATAAAACCAATTAGGCTGATGAGGCTAATGGGCTGCAAGTCTTACATGGTAAGTGCCTTTTGTTGTTAGCCCTATCAATTAAATTTTGTGATGGTGGCATTGCAATTATGTAGAGTTTTTAAGTAGATATTTGGCCATCGCCCCTTTTTATTTGTTTTCCAATTGTGGAGGAAATTTACTCTATAAAGTTGCCTGGAAATCCGAAACTTGGAGAAGGAAAACCTGAGAATCAGAACCATGCTATTGTATTTACTCATGGAATTGCAGTTCAGACAATTGAAGTGAATCAGGGAATTGAATTTATCGCTACATTGAGATCTTTCCAGAAACTTATCGCACAAGTTAGATATGGTATTATTTATCTTACCATTGTAGTCTAATGCACTTCAAGATTCTTGCATCTGCAATAGGAGAAATTGTTAATCACTTTTACATTTAAGACACCAAGGATGTTGATAGAAACGTTTGTAGCTTTACCTCAGGGATAAACTGCTTAAGGCTCTGAATCTGTTGATAACTATGCTTACTTTGGTGATCGATCTCTCATTTTGATCTCAAAATATAATGATCAAAATTTTCACGGTGTCGTTTGTTATGCTGATGTATGACTGTAAGACTCTACCTGACACTACATCAACCCTTCCTCCTTGTGACATATAGGTCTTATTTTATGATTGGGGTGCGTGTGCGTGAATTTGATGAGGAACTACTGCATATCCCTCGTTTAAGTGAGAAGTATTTGTCATATATACTGGCTTTTTTTTGAATGCATGAATCTTGCATTTTCCAACTTAATTTACTGAGTTTATTACTAACTGGGGCAACTAAGAAAGATTGATATGTAACATTTTGTTCCTCTGAAAAATGTATCTTGTTTTGGCAGTTGGTGGATATATACAGAATTTCCTGAAGGGTTAACTGTGAAATCGTCATTGAATGTTCCATATGATGCATCTGCCGATGAATCTTTCATGTTTGGCATCATGTAAAATGCATTCGCCCTTAGTTATAGGTGTAAATTCCAACACCCAACTGCTGAATGGCCTTAGGGTTGACATGGATACAGTGCTCTTGAGAATTTAACTGAACTTAGAATTGTAACTTAAGATTAAGCAGCATGAATTCTATTGTCTGCTGCTTGTCATTTTCCGAGTTGGTAGATTGGGCAACCCTAGTTACTTTTTTATTTAAATTTTAAACTCTGTTCATGACTACTGCTGCAATTATTTAATATGCCATCTGAAACATATTAAATAGTTTGTAGGAATTTGTTTAATTATCTTTTTCTATTTTAAATTTTATGCTTTCAAGATATGATTAAGATTTTATTTTTATTTTATATGACACAAAAATGTTATGTTTCTTTAACATTAGCTAGATTAATATTATTTAATTAATGTATTAATAATCTAACAAAATTTATTTGTAATATATAAGTTATTTTTAAAAAATTATTTTTAAAAAATATATATCTTAATATAGTTGAGATTGATTCTTTATCGATCTTAAAAATATTTGTTAAACTTACTATTTAAAATGAAATTTAAAAATTTTACGTACTTTTAATAAAAATGTTAAGACTAAATATTTATTCATATATGTATATATAAATAAAATAATTAATATAATTCGAAAGAAGACCTCTTGGAAATAATAGTTTTTTTTGTGTTTTAAGGATATGCTTAAAATCTTGTTTTTATTTTTATTATTAAATTAGCCAAAACAAAAATATTTTTGATACTAAGTTACCTACAAAAGTTCAAATGATTCAAAAAATTAAAAATTTTATCTTAAAAATATAAAACTATTTGTTATATTTCTATTTTTATATACGATATTTATTTTAAATGAAATTAACTTTCATTTGAGTCTTTAAAAAGTATATTTATTGATAAATATGTGGTAATTTAATTATTTGACAACAATCAATATATTTGATTATTTTGTACATTAAAATATATCGTATTTTCTAAATTATATTATTTAAAAATAAAAAATCACCCTTCCACAAGACTAAATATTTATTGCATAAACTAATGAAATTATAACTAGTTGATCGGTTTCCGGTTGGACAAAACCTTGGGGATCTCTAATTATGTGTATTGTATAACATCCAACATTCATTAGTTTGGAATAGAAAAAAATGAAGAGTGTTCTGACTCCTGCCCCTGTCTCAGAATATATTTTTATCAAAAGATACTAATAGACTATAGTTTCTTTGTTGTACACCTCGCTAATGATGCATATCAAAAACTACAACTAACAAATTAAAATAAACTTTATTCGGGTTTCTAAATATCTAAATAAGAGGTATAAATCACCCACTCTTTTACCTTACAAAACTCTGCTTACATATATATGCTTATATTCATTTTCAGCTTGATGGGCTTGATATAGAATGAATTATGGTTATGTAGATTTTCTATAAGCTCTTTATAGCACTTCTCATCATTCTAATGACCCTTGTTTATAATTTTATTTTCATGAAAATAATAATATTTTATATCCCCTTTTTCCTTACAAAATTCTTTCCTGCATCATACATTTCTAATTTTTTTCTCAAATTCTAACTTTAACAATATTCAATTTCACATTTTAACTATTTATAACAAAAACAATGTATACATACTTTTTAATTCTTAAAAGCAACTACGTTTTTAAGCAATAATCACCTGCTAGTCTGGTCTTAAAGGAGAGTTAGCTCAAACCTTTGGCCTTCGCTGTAAATTGTCCTCTCTAACCCATCTGTCTCTAAATAGCTTTGAGTTCGATGCTTCATAAATATGTTTTTCACCGGAAGTAATCCACTCCTTACATACCTACCTAATCCCATCTAAAAGCCTGCATAGCAAGGTCATTTTTGATATAGTTGCTTAAGGACTAGAGAATTTAGTGAAAAAAGAAAGTCATAGAAGAAAAACAGAGAAGAAGATTAGGTATTGTTGAAAAAATTGCCTACCTCTCTATTTCATTTGTAAATCCATATTTATAGTAGATTGGATTGGAAGATAAATATCCAATCCTAATAAATATCAAATCCTAACAAAGTGAAGTCTTTTAAGCCATTAAACTAGGAAACTAATGTTGGTTACAAATGAACTCATATTTGGACCTATTCCTACTGAAATAAAACTCTAACAGATAAGATATCTCTTCACGTAAGAACTGGTCTTCAAGACGAAATGGCATATCAATCCTCCCCTCCTTTAGGTCCCTTGTCCCCAAGGAAGAAAGAAGGATAACTCCTCGCAAGTGATCGCGCATCTTCCCAGGTTGCATTTTCTTCGGACGTCCCTTGCCATTTAACTAATACTTTGAGTTTGGTTTTGTAACATCCTTTTTGGATTGTGCATTGTTGTAGCACCTTCTATGGTTGGGGAAGCACAATCTCATCTTTAGAGGTTAGAGGAAGAGCAGAAGACGTCATCGGAGTTTCTCCCAGACACCTTCTAAGTTGACTAACATGAAAGACGTTATGTATGCACAATCCCTGAGGTAACTCGAGGCGATAAGTAACTGGTCCTATTCTCCTAATCACCTTGTAAGGACCGAAATACCTTGGAGAATGCTTAAGGGAGGCTCGGAATGCAATAGAGTTCTGCCTATAAGGTTGCAATTTGAGGCTCACCCTCTTTGAACTCCACATCACAACGATGTTGATCTGCCAAACTTTTTATACAGATTTGTGCCTACAGGAGAGCAAAAAGTAGGTCCTTGAGGATTGCATCTCTGTTTCACAAGTAAGTTTCCACCGCAACAACCTTAGACGTTCTAGGTACATAATGCATCAAACTTGGAGGTGGTATGTCATAGATAGCTTTAAATGATGTGGTGTGGTTAGAAGAATGGTACGATGTATTGTAACTATATTCAGCCCACGGTAGCCATTCCCTCCATCTCTTTGGTTGCTCAGAAGTAAAACACTGGAGGTATTGTTCTAGAGTATGGTTGACCACTTCAATCTGACCATATGTTTGGGGATGGTAACTTGAACTTATATTGAGCTGGGTACCTTGTAAACAAAACAAAAGTGTCCAAAAATTGCTCATGAAAATTAGGTCTCGATCACTTACAATGGCAGACAGAATGTCATGCAACTTTATGATGTTTGCCACAAAAGCTTTGGCAACGATCATAAAAGTGAAAGGGTGAGGCAAGGGAATTAAGTGAGCATATTTAGACAGCGGGTCTACTACTATCATATTGACTTGAGCACCTCCTGAATTTGACAGTCCCTCTATAAAATCCATAGTGACATCACTCAATATTCTATCAGGAATAGGTAGGGGTTAAAGAAGCCTAATAGGTTACATGTTGTCAATCTTACAATGTTGGCAAACATCATAACTCCAGATGTAATCTTGTATAGTTTTCTGCATACCCACCCAAGTAAAATCGGAACAAAACTGATCAAGAGTTTTGAAGAAGCCAAAATGGCCTCCAGTTGGGGTCTTATGTAGTTAAGAGAGAATGAGAGGAATTATTGAACAAAGAGGATTTAAGATTACCTTTTTATCAAGAAACCATACCGCATCATGTTGGAAGGCTTGTGGTTGGTTCTCAAAGTCTCATAAAATTTTTCTTGTTCACATTCACGCTGCAATTGATCCCACCAGTCAGCCTCGGGACGAGAGACGACAATGAATGCGACCCTCATCTGTCTAGATAAAGAATTGATTGCCTGGTTTTTTGCCCCCTTCTTATATTCAATGCAGTAATCATAGGCCATCAATTTAGACAGCCACTGAGCTTGTAAGGGAGTGGTGACCCGTTGCTCCAGTAAATATTTAAGGCTCCTTTGATTAGTCCAAACAATGAAAGAGCTCCCTAACAAATAAGGACGCTAGTTACAGATGGACTTAACGATTGCCAACATCTCCTTCTCGTAGGTTGATAATTTGAGGGTGGCATCTTTCAAGCTTTCACTAAAATAAGCAATATGCCTTATGTCTTGCATTAAAATTGCTTCAATTCCATTGCCACAAGTGTCACTCTCTAAGATGAAGGGTTGAGAAAAATCAGCAAGCCGTAAGATCGGGGTATTAGTTAGTGCCTCCTTTAGCTGATCAAAAGAAGTAGCTACTTCTTCTGTCCATTCAAATTCGTCCTTCCCTAAAATCTTATTGAGGGGAGCAGCAATGGAACCGAAGTTTTTCACAAACTTGCGATAGTAACCTACTAATCCTAAGAACTCTCGGACCTGGCAGACGGTCATCGGAGTTGGCCATTCTTTAACCACTAAAATTTTCTTCGAGTTTAGTTCAACTCCATCCTCCAATATAACATGACTTAAATATTAAATTTTTTGCACACCAAAAACACACTTTTTTCTGTTCACATACAATAGATGTTGGTTTAACATCACTAGAACCAACTGAATATGTTGTAGATGCTCTTCCCAAGTCTTTGAATAAATTAAAATGTCATCAAAGAAATCCAAAACAAACTTACGCAAATAAGGAAGAAAGATCTCGTTCATCATACTTTAGAATGTCGAAGGGGCATTTGATAGCTCAAATGGCATCATGGTGAACTCATAATGTCCTTCATGAGTATGGAAGGCAGTTTTAGGGATGTTAGCCTCATATACGCAAACTTGATGGTACCTGTGATTCAAATCTACCTTTAAGTAATGTAGGGCTCCAAACAGCTTATCTAAGAGTTTGTCAATCATTAGAATTGGAAATTGGTCTTTGATGGTGATGGAATTAAGCACTCGGTAGTTAGTACAAAATCTCCAAATATTTGTTGGCTATTTTAACTAGTAACACCAGGGATGAGAATAGGATAGTATTGGGACGGATCAAACCCGACACAAGTAGTTCTCAACCCTGTCTCTCAATTTTAGTTTTTTGGTAATGAGGATATCAATATGGTCGTACGTTGACAGACTGTGAATTTGGGATGAGGGGAACTCGATGGTCCTTCTCTCTTTTAGAAGGAAGTTGGGTGGGGGCTTGAAAAAGGTAGGAATGGTCTTCGAGGATTTTAATGAGGTTGGTAGGATAAGAGGTTGAAATTTTTATGGCATGAAATTGTGAGGGAATGAGTTGAACAAAAAATCTGGTTCCCACTAGGTTACTAGAACTCAGCTGGGCAGTTTCCTTATCAGATAAAGACTCTAACTCTTTGTACTGCAAGTCGTTAAAAATATGATGGACCCCATTTAGAATAAAAGACATAGTCAACATACAGTAATTTATTGTAATGGGCCCTAAGGTTTCTAACGACTAGACCCCTAGAACAATTAAACAAGCTACTATAGGTAAGATATAAAAATTGACTTCAATGAGTTAGCCTTGGATATTGATGCATAAACCACGACAAACTCCTACACACTCACTTCTTTCTTGGTTTGCAACTATCACATGGAACAATGTATTGATATCAATAGGGAGTCCAAATTGGGTGACCAATTTTTTCTTAATGAAGTTGTGGATGCTGCCTCCGTTGATCAACACTACGACCTTTTTATTTTTTAGCTTTCCTTTAATGCAAAAATTTTAGGGGTGTTGTGCACTAGTGATAACATGGAAGGATATGTGAGGTAGAAAAGATTCATTCCTATGATCCTGTAATTTGTCTCCTTATTCTAGAAGCTCTTCTTCTCCCGTAGCATCTTCTATCATGAAAAGTTGTGGACAGATACATTGGTGAGTAGGCACGAACTTTTCGTTGTAGTAAAAACATAGTCCTTTCTCGTGCTTCTTGTGGGGAGAGTTTCCTGAAATTAGGGATTCTTTATTTAGTTATTGGAGCTGGTCATAACATGCCAGGATTGGATGATGGTAGGTTGGGTTTTATGGTTCCAAGTATCACAGTGCGTGATGCAGTGAAAGGTCATTTATGTTAGTTAGTTCCTTTCCTCTACAAGGTGTGCTACATTGATAGCTTCAGATAGCATGATAGGATTTAGCATCTTGAGGTCTAATCGACCTTCATCCTTAAGTCCAACAATAAAACATCCCGATAAGAATTTGTCAGGAAACCCTTCAACTCAATGTGATAGCTACTCAAATTGCTCTTGATAGGCTCCAAAAGTGGTTGTTTGCTTAAGGTGAGTAAGTATCTCTGAAAGGTCCTCGAATTTAGTAGGTCCAAACCACTGAAGGAGGGCCTTTTTGAATTCATCCTAAGACATAGAACTTTGCATTTTTGAGCACCACCTATGCCATTGCAACAGCAGCTCTTCCGAGTGGAAAGGTGCCAATTACACCATTTGATCATTTGGAATTCTTTGATACTCAAAGAACTATTCAACTTTATAAATCCACCCTTGAGGGTCTTCCCCTCCAAATTTTAGGAAGGAGAGCTTCAATGTTGACCTTCAGGTACTATCCTCAAAACTAGAGGATTCCCCATGGAAGAGTGGATTTTCATCACGAGGTCATGAACACAAAATAGAAGCTTTGATGGACTACAATTCAGACATCATGGTTTGCATCATTAAAAGTCATTCGATTGATTTTGTCTTTATGCTTAGCCATCATATCCATCATTTCACATCGGAATTCACCATTGGTCTTGCCTCTTGTTTCCATGATACCGTAAACTAGCTTTGATACTAATGATACAGTTGTTTGAGGACCAGAGAATTTATAGAAAAAAGAAAGTTATAGAAGAAAAACAAAGAAGAAGATTGCGTATTGTTGAAAAAATTGCCTACCTCTATTTCATTTGTAAATCCATATTTATAGCATGTTGGATTAGAAGATAAATATCCAATCCTAATAAATATCAAATCCTAACAAAGAGAAGTCTTTTAAGCCATTAAACTAAGAAACTAATGCTGGTTACAAATAAACTCTTTTTTGGACCTATTCTTATGGAAACGAAACTCTAACAGATAAGATAGCTCTTCACATGAGAACTGGTCTTCAAGTCCAAACAACATATCAATTTCTCACTCTTCACTCTACCTATGGATCCATCTTCCAAGAAATCTATCGACAGTAATGCGAATGAAGGCAGGAATGTTGTCCAGTCACCTCTTCACTCTTTCTTCTTGGCACATCAACAAGGTGTGATCAGTGACCAAAAGGTCCAAATTAGCTCTCCAGGGAATTCTACAGACATGGATGGGCTAATGCCACCTAACCCTCAGTCACGATGGACCCTCTCACCTCTCCGAAGTCCATCCCCTCCCTCTTCTATCATTGCACAGCTTCGCTTCACTGGCACCAAGGAAACATCTATTCCATCGTCTCAAAAGGGATAGTCTTCACTGGTTTTGTAGGTAACCGTATTCGAGTTTAAAGGTAATTGGATTACATTGACAAGGGCTACGTCAAGGCGAGCTTTAGTGAAATCTTGGCTATTTTAGCTCACGGTAATACGCTTTGCTTTGCCCATAAAAACCATAGGATCATAATATGGAGCTTTACCTTTGTCAAGAGTTTTTGGAATAGAAAATTTTCTACATTCCTTGAAAGAAAAGCATTGACCATGTTCCAAAATTCAAGCATATAATATCACAAGTATTGTCACTCTTGCATGGTCTATTATTATGCAGAAGGCTTTTATATACTGGTTTTTTTGATAGAACTGCTGCAGTTTGGAGGGTCCTGGATAAAAAATGTGGGGATGTGTTTTCACATGCTCTTTTGATGGGTCAGTTAAAGTAATGGGAAAGAGTGTATAAATAGAACTCTTGTACTCTAATTATGACTCTATAGTTCAACTGTAACCAATGAATGCCTTAGCTATAACTTTATCATTTAACAACTACCGTGTCTATTTGGATTCTTCAGATGATTGTTGGGAAATAAAATGTAGATCAATAGAAATTCCCTCGTCATAATAAATGCCACTATCTTGAAAGTGATTTTAACAGGACTTTGAAGTAATTCGAAATATCTGTCGCTTTTCAAGGTTATCACAGCAAGCTCTTGCAAACGTACACTCATGGGCAAGAGAGTGGAGTATGCATAATAAAAGGTTAAGGAACTGGAAAGAAGAAAAAGAAAGGAAGGTATGAAGAAATTTGGTGTATAAAAGCCAAGAATAGAATAATTGAAGCGGACTATTAGAAAAAGATCAAGCAATTATAATGGAAAGAATAAATGAGAAGTTACAAAACCAATGAATGTAGATTCAATAAATTTGTAATACATACTAGGTCCAAAAAGATAACCATATTAGTTTACAACTTGCAGGTTAGGCCATACCTTTCCCAAGAGGGCAAGCACTGTGCGAGCGTGGATTACCATACCAAGACCTAAGCAAATATGTCAAATAAGTAAAGAAAAATAACCATACTATAAAAAAGTACAAAGCCCCTTACCTAACTAATGTAAGACTAGAAAGTGTTAATGGAAGAACGGGCAACAAGCAATAATGAAAAAGGCATAGTTGCTGTCATTATTCCAACAATGATACCAGAAAGAACATTATCCTATAGGTTTAACCATTAAGGATTCTTACAAGGCCACCGTTTTGTGTACTCTGTCTAGTAGCCCTAGAGAAATTGATATTTAACGGATCTAACAATCATGTTTTGGAAGAGAGAAGAAGGAAATCATTTTCATGAATGCATAGTAGTTTTAGATGGGAACATAAGATGTGAGAGATGTATGGTTGTTTGTTTAGATATGGAGAAAGTTGTATTGGGGTTTATGGTATATAGTGCTAGTTTCGACTAATAGAGTGGAGGGAGAATTTTATAATGAGTAGTAAAAGTTGCTCCTTTGTGACTATAAGGTTACAAGTTCGAATAATGGTAATGTTTTTATAAAAATTACAAAAGAAAGGCATTTACAAAGAGGCTGCATATATTGATGGCCTTCTACTAATCCTTGCAAAGCGGAGAACCTTATGCACAGAGTACATTAACTTTATTCAAGTTATGGAGAGTTAAGGTTTTGCCTGGAGATAATGTGTCCTTCGTTCTTGATAATAATGAAATAGAGAAAGTCGAGGACAAAGGTGGTTGAATATGAAACAAGTCCTATCTTGTCTCCTTCATGGTTTGAGAAGAACCTTAAAGGGGGTTGCCCATAATTAGTACATAAATTCTTTCCTTTTATGTTTAGGATGTAGTAGTTAGAAAAGCATACATGATAATATGACTAAATGTTAATGTTTGTTTATAAAATATAAGTATCTTTCAAGGAATAATAATGATCTTGTTATTTCAAATTTATTTGTTTACTTATATGTTAGAAGGTTTTAACATTACTCACATAATGTCAATTGATAAAGCAAACACACGCAAGAGATACTTTTAATTTGAATAAAACGACAGGGGCCTGTCAAAGTTTAAAACAACAATAAGAGCCTGCAAAGCAAGAGGAGCTTGTTATATAATAGGACCCTGTTTAAGCAATAGGAACATGTTAAGTGATAGAAGCCTATTAAAGGACAAGAGACTGCTAAAGGACAAATCTTGTTAAGACATTTTAAAACAGAAGGTGCCTGTTAAAATGAAAGGAACCTTTAGCAAGTTAAAAGTAGAAGGAGCATATTATAATAGTGAAGGAACCTCTTGCTAAAATGAACATACACACATCATATAACGTGGAAATATAAAAGTTAAAAGAGATAAGGACATAGTCGATTTATACTAGTTTGGCTTACAAATCAAGCCTATGTCTAGTCTCCAAGTATCTAACTTGAGTGTTTCACTATGAAAATTCAAGTAGTAATTTAACGATCCTCTTTAAGCTCATAAGTACAAAATTTTCAAAATTCTCCAACCTTTCACACTAATAGTATTTTGCTAGCCTCTAAATGCTCTCAACAAATGAAGATGTAATTTGCTTGATATAAGCTTCAACGATCTCTCTCAAAAAGAATTTTCATTTTCTAAAGCATAAGAGATTTGACATTGATATCACTTTTAAGAGAATTGATGCTATAGATGTATTTCGAAGGTCTAGCATATATCCCCCATTCGTAAATGTAGTGGCTCTTCCTTAAATAGATATCTTCTTCAACTAGTCATTGCTTCTCTTATATTTTAAATTAACTTTGAATCTTCAATACCATATTTGATAAAAATCTTCCATTATCCAGATCTTAAGACAAAATATCATATCACGGAGATGATTGTGATTTGTAAGATCCTTCTAGATATTGCTGAATCATTTCTAATAAATCAGGTAAGCTCATAAGGAAGGTCTATGCAATAAAGGAAGCATTTATCATATGATTTGATTTCCTTTAGAGAATCAACTCGTTAGCAATAAAAGGAAATAGATCTAATCTGAAAGGTCATCATAAAAATCATTAATCCTTGAGCTAACAATCTCCTTTTTGATGATGAAAAACAATAACAGATATATTTTCCAAATTCAAACAAGAGTTTGAAATATACCTGTCAACTTTATAAGTTCTTACTGAATAGAAGGAGCCTTTCCTTAACAAATCAAAGAAATGACAAGATTCTAAGATATACCTGTCAACTTTATAAGTTCTTATTGATTAGAAGGACCCTTTCCTTTCTACCATAAGGACTTCACGATAAAAAATATCACAGATTCATCATATACAAGTGATAGTCATACAAGTACAAAGTCAATCTTTACTAAAAAATATCAAATATCAAAAATAATTCTCCCCCTTTGTCATTACAAAAAAATAGAGGGATAAGAACTAAGTAGCCAAAAAAATCACATGTAAGATTAAACTAGGAAAAAATATATCTTCATCTTAACTTTTAACTCTCCCCTTGCATTAATGCTTTCCTCTTTTAAGGTTATTCTTAAGAAGAAAGTTACTTAACCCCTCATACCATGCTGAGGAGCCTACACCTTATCATTTTTGTCACAGAAATCTTCAAATTTTATGTTATCAAATTCTCCTCCATGATCATTCTGAATTGATGAAATGCAATACCCTTTTTCAATCTAAATTTTTTTGCAAAAATCCATCTTTTCTTTTATTGTAAGTGAAATGTGATATTTCACCTATCATATGTCTAGAGCACCCACTATCAACTATCTGTTCATTTTCTACTGTCTCTTTTTTGAAGCATATCTGTAGAAAGTATTATCTCATTTTAGGTACCCAATTTTTTTTGGGTCCTTTGAGGTTAGTATCTTGACCTTTTGGTCTCTAAACATACATTTGAGATAATTTTCTCATTCTACGAAAGTTATAAGAATGACTAATATGACCATGTCTACCACAGTAGAAGCACAAAACAGATGAATGAGAGTTGCTATAATTTCTACCATGTATTCTATTCTTGCTATTTCGATTATAGCTACTGTTGGAATTGACGAAGAAGTTCTTGTATGACCTAATATTATTGTTTTCATTGTATCTTATTTTGGCCTTATCAAAAACGCATTTGCCACTACCAAGTAATGCATCAAGGTTGTTCCTTCCATCAATGAAAATTTTCAAATCTTTTTCTAGAGATAAGATCTTTCCAGCACTTTTCTCTTTCTCAGATTCTAAGGTGGTGACTTTTTCTTGTAATTATCTCACCTTTTCATAATCATTTTTTAGCAACGTATTTTCCAACTTAGTTACTCTTTCTTCCAGTACTTTCTTTTTAGAATCTTTTGCTTATACTTAACCTCAAGATACATATTCTTTGTTGCCAAACTCTCATTGACAGATTCTAATGATTTAATCTTACTTTTTAGAGATGCATCACTATTTTTGGACTTCTTTACTTCTTTGAAATATTTCACTGTCAACCTTTTTAACTGATCACACAATTTATGATATGCATTTTTCAATTCATCAACTTCAATACTAGAGTTAGAATAATATACCTCATCATCTCCTGATTTAGTTATAAGATACACATTGTTTATTTCTTTAGGCTCTTCTTCTTCAAAGCTTTTAAGATCATCATCTGATCAGGTTACTTTTAGTGTCATTCCTCTTCTGTAGGAGGATCCTTTATCTTGCTTAAGCTCGGTTTCATGGATCATCAAGTTACCTCATAATTAGTCAAGTAAAATAATGTTTAGATCCTTTTCAGTTTCTAAAGATGTCATCTTAGGCCTCCATTCCTTTGGTAGTAGCCTTAGAATCTTCTTTCTGAGCTCATCATTGGGATATATCTTTTCCCAAGTTCTTTAACGTTATGATGATGTTGTTGAATCGTTCAAAGAATTCATCTATAATTTCTCCCTATTTCATGCCAATATTTTTGTATTGATGCACTGAAAAGCTTATTTTATGTTTCTTTACCTCATTTATTCCTTTCAAAGTGACATGCAATTTATTCCAAATTTCTTTTATTATAGAGCAGTAGGATATCTTTTCATATTCTTTTGGAGATAGTGCACAAATTAGATAATGTTTTTCTTCAGAATTTAGTTGTGCATTTTTTCTGTCAACATCTGGCCACACTTCTACAATTTCCATAGAGGAAAATGTAGTGCTAACTTTGATGGCTTGCTAGACTTTAATATCTGCAGATTGGAGATAGACTGTCATTCCCTCTTTTTAGTATGAGTAGTTGTTTCCATTTAAATAAGGAGGCTTTGAGATTGATTGTCCTTCAAACCTTCTCAAGTTGTTTGCCGTGATCTATCACATGCTGTAAAACATAATAAATGTGAAATCTCGCTCTGATACCAAATGATCAAGCAAATACACACAAGAGATACTTTTAATTCGAATAAAATGATAGGGGCCTTTTTAAGTTTAAAACCACAAAAGGAGCCTGCAAAACAAAAGGAGCCTGTTATGCAATACGACCATATTTAAGCAATAGGAGCCTGTTAAGTGATAAAATACAGTTAAATGAAAGAAGCCTGCTAAATGATAAATCTAGTTAAGACAATTTAAAATAGAAGACACCTATTAAAATGAAAGGAACCTTTAGCAAGTTGAAAATAGAAGGAGCTTGCTATAATAGTAAAGGAGACTCTTGCTAAAATGAACACATACACAATATAATTGAGAAATATAAAAGTTAAGAGAGAGAAGGACACAATTGATTTATAGTGGTTCAAATTACAACCCAAAGCCTACTTCTAGTCCCCAGTTATCCAATTTGAGTATTTCATTATGAAAATCCAAGTAATAATTTGCCAAGCCTCTTCAAGCTTATGAGTACATAATTTTCAAAGTTCTTCATCCTTTCACACTAGTAGTATTTTGCTAGCCTCTACATGCTCTCAACAAATGAAGATATAATTTGCTCGATATGAGCTTTAACGATCTCTCAAAAAGAGATTTCACTTTCTAAAGCACAAGAGATTTGACAATGATATCACTTTTAAGAGAAATGATGCTATAAATGTATTTTGAAGGTCTAGCGTATTCTCTCATTCACAAATGTGGTGGCTCTTTCTTAAATAGACATCTTCTTCAACTAGCCGTTGGTTCTCTTATATCTTGAATTGACTTTGAATCTTTAATACCATATTTGATAAAAATCTTCTAGTATCTAGATGTTAAGACAAAAGATCATATCATAGAGCTAATTGTGATTTATAAGATCCTTCCAGATATTGTGGAATCATTTCTAATAAATCAGTAAGTTCATAAGAAAGGTTTCTGCAATAAAGGAAGCATTTATCATATGATTTTATTTCCTTTGGATAACTAATCTATTAGCAATAAAAGGAAATATATCCAATCTGAAAGGTCATCATCAAAATCATTAAGTCTTGAGATAGCATCAATTGCTTATAAAGATCTCTAAATGTTTTCAAAAAATGCCACCTGTCCCAAAGACTCAGATATCTGGATTCATAAGAGGGTGCCCTACTTAAAATAAATGTTGACAGGTTATGTCATAACCCAAACAATAACTTTTAGAAATATATACTACTTAATGCTTGTCCTTAGTATGTCTACATAACACATTCTAATAAATCAATTAGTTGTGGTATCCTAGCCTCAATATTAGCTCCATCTATGAGGTTTTCTTGTATAGCAAAATGTTGAGTTGAAAAACCATAAACCCAAAACTTTTTCAGTATAGCTTAAGTTGAATAAGAGATATTGGTTAGGTTAGGATTGAGAAGATCATTGATTTTATAAATGATGTTCATTTAATTTATTTAGTAGAGGACTAAAATAAGGTTCATTCTGAATGGAGCTAATAAGGCAATTGCCATGGAGCCTTAAAACTATACTTTCCCTTCAATTACTACACCTTGGAGTACTGCAATCTGCCCACAGGCCTCCAACTTTTTTGTTTTGTTTTGAATGAAACTGAAAACAAAGTCTTTTACAAACTCCGAAGAGCTATACGTGCAAAAAAGATTTTTCTTTTTTTTATATACTTAAAGCACGAAAACAATTACAAAAGGGAAGTTGACCACATACCAGATGGGACTTCTGTCTTTAAAAGTTGATTTTTGGCCTCTTCTGTTGATGATGAATACTCTTTTCATTTTTGCAAAATATTAATACTTTTTTCATAGTTAATTAAAATAGAAAATTTACTTTCTACAAACAAATCCAAGGATGGAGAACTAGAGAAGCGTAAAATTTACCTTTTCCTCAGAGAGAAATTACTATTCTTTACAAACATCAATACAATTTCTCAGTCAATTATTTGCTTTGTAAAACCAAAAAAGAAAGAATAAAAGTCTTCGTCTTGATGGTGTATTGACAGAAGGACATAATTGGGTGAAAAAAGTTTATTTTTAAAACTCATAAAATTTAAATTTTGGATTAATAATATCTATTTATAAACTCAAAATCAATTAAAAATATTGAAAATACATAATTATAAGTAATTTTGAATTATTTTGGATTATGGGTACATTAAATATATGATATTAGCCTTATATATTTAGTTCACATATATCATAATATTTTTAATTTTTAATGAATTTTAGCCAATTTAAAATTTATGTGAACTATTATATAATATATTTCTATTTATAAAAGCAGTGTCAATTTAATTTTTCAAAAGATGATTAATTATTAAATTTTATTTTTTAAACATCTATACATTAAGTATTTACAAAATTGAAATATATATTTGATAATTACAAAAAATTTATATATTTATTAAAAATTAACTTATAATAACGTTATTATAACTTTTTCACATATTTGTATTAAGAAAAAGTAAATGTAATTTTAAAGAGTTACAAAAATATTAAAGTTTATTATAAAAATTAAACATAATATAAAATTTTAAAAATTAACAATTTTTATGGTAAGTGCAATTGACTTTAAATATTACCTTAGCATATTTTAAAAATTGTCATAATTATCCTTTGTTGAACTTTTGAAAGTACACATTTTAAATTTAAAATACAAAGTTAAAAGTTTTCATAAATTTAAATTTTCATGTGTTTCTTGAAATTATAAATTATAATTAATAATTATATATACTAAATGATTTGTAAATTTTTCAACAATTATAAATATCAGTGGCATATGTATAATTAAAGAAATTATTAAAAAATTGTATAGTCCCATTTAAGTTTAGATTATTGTTAAACATAATCAAAAGATAAGAATTTTGAATCTAAAATTTATTAGTTTTATTTGAAATTTCAATTATATTACCAAAATATCAAAATTTGATTATAAATAGGATCAATCTCTATAGAGCTAGTATTTTTTGCTTAACCCTCTCTATAAGAGTTACAGAGTTCTCTCAACCTGTTTTGTTGACATTGTTAGAGGACGAACACTTATACGACTATAATAATTGAGATAAATCGATGTCAGAAACGATTTTAGGGACACAACAAGAAAAAAAATCAAGTTTTGGAATAAGGTACGAATTACGATTGATACTTTGTTATTATTCATGTGTTAATCATTTTATAAAATTAAAGAAATCTTGGTTTTCTGGAAATCAAAATACAGAAAAGTTTCGTAATTATTCTACTGTGGCCTGGATGAAATCTTGTCCCGATCTCCCAATGGTGGTATTAGATCTAGGTTGGTGAAGTTTGATGAATAGATATTCATAGATTTGGGTTGGAGTGACTTAAATGGCTTCACATGAGCCATAGGTTCAGCAGGTGCTAGTCTGATATAGATAGATTCACTTCTAAGGGAGAGATGATGGAAATTCTTAAGTAGAATCACCCCATATTAGGGAAAAAAACATAAAGATAAAGTAAGTTATATACAAGGATGGGACTCATAGCCTATTGCTTTAAAGTTTTTGGTTGAGATATGATGTCCTAGTTGTATATAGGTTGTAACAGCCCACTACTATATAATATATACCTGAACATCCAAAAGACATTCAATTACATATCCTATGACAATAGAATGTTAGAGAAAACATAATCTCTTAAATGGCATCTGACTTGAGCGTCTAAATGGCATCTGACTTGAGCGTCTAAAATCATACAATTAACACATAATTCACATTACAAAGTCGATCAATTAAATACTTATTCAATTGTGCACATATATACATATGTGATGTTCAATGCATGCCCAATGATTATCCTAGGTATATTTCCTTAATTTACATTTCATAATCTTTCATACTTCAAAACTCATAAATATATAATTTGAACTTAGGTTTACACCTTAATAAAAAAATTATTCTAAGTTCATAAATCAATCATTTATCAATCCTTTCCTAGTAATTCATATGACAATGAAATGTTTTGGAGAGGAAGGACAATATGTGAGGAGCTTTTAGTTCAAATTTCAAGTCAATCGGAGGTCCGAAGAAGGAGTTATGGTCAAAAGAGTGAAGGCTGTTAAAAGTTGTCAAACAGCATTGCACCTTCTCTGTCACAATCGTGCAACCACTTGAAAATCCCTCTCTTTCATGATCATGCATAAGCACGATCATGAAACTCCCCGATGTTCCTCTCTATCACGATCATGCACTACTTGATGATTCCCTTATTCACACATTATTCCAGCTTTTCTCAAAACAGATTTTCAGATCAAGTTTGCGTGGCCATTTTGATAAGGAAAATTAAGTATTTAAATTCTAATAAAAAATTTTCCTTTATATCTTAAGTTTCTAATGACACCATGTTTATGTAGTTTGGTTCAGTATTCTGCAAGTTATACATAAAATACTACAGACTATTCCCAAACCATGACAAAATCCAAAAGCTCAATTTCAAGTCAATTTTCGAAACTCTTAGAGACAGAATTCAAATTAGATTACTTCATAAAAAATATATCCATATGTCTCTAGTTGAATATAAAATTAAAATCATCCCATTTAGATGTGTACAGATCAATATATGGCTAAAATGTAGATGCATGTTCAGTGAAAACACTACAACTAACATATTTCAGCAATTATTCTTTCACTTTTCCAGATTTTTTTACACTTTACACCAATGTTAAAATAGCCTCTATATAGTTCACCAATTATACCTCTATTAGGCCTGAATCATACTCCAATTCTGTTAAGTCAAAATGACTTCATGTCTAATAATTTTGATGACGTTTAAATAATAATAATAGTAGAAATTGTTGAACCGTTTTGATCAGAAAGAAAGTGAGACGAAGTGAAAGTAAAAGTAAGATGAAAGAACGTGAGACAAAATGGAAGCAAATTGAGACGAAAGAAAATGAGACGAAGCGGAAACAAAAGTGAGAAGAAAGAAAGTAAGAAAAAGTGGAAGCTGAAGTAAGACGATTGAAAGTAAGATGAAAGAAAGTGAGACGAAGCGGAAGCAAAAGTAAGACGAAAAAAAGTGAGACGAAGCGGAAGCAAAAGTGAGACGAAAGAAAATGAGACGAAGTGGAAACAAAAGTGAGACGAAAGAAAGTAAGACGAAGTGGAAGCTGACATAAGATGATTGAAAATGAGACGAAGCAGAAGCAAAAGTGAGAAGAAAGAAAATAAGATGAAGTGGAAATAAAAGTAAGACGAAGCGGAAGCGAAACTAAGACGAAGAATCGATACTATATCAAACGGTTAACTAGTTTGAGTTAGTTATAGAACTCAAATAAATAACTGTTTCCACAAGAATCAAGAAATCAAGAATCAAAACGCAGTTTTAGACGAAGGCTATAAATACAAGTCGGAGTCGAAGATTAATTTTTTAGAGATTTTAAATAGTGAGAGATTTTAGAGACTTTAAAAAGTCTTTGATCTTTAGCAAACACTGTATTCATTGTGCGAAACACTAGAGCTATCATTATTGTAATAGAGCTCGCAATATCTTTCTGTAAAAAAGAAGAAAAGCTGAGAGCCTGAAGAGGCTAAGTGAGAAAAACAATACTTGGTGTAAGAGACCTGAAAAGGCTCTATGAAAAAGAATACTTGTACTTTTAAGAAGAATAGTGAAATCTTAGAAAGCATTCTGAGGACTGGTAGTAGGCCACGGTTTGGGGTAAACCAGGATAAAATCACTGTGTCAACATCTACTCTCTAACTCCCAATTTTCAATTTCTATTGTTTTATACAAGTATATAGAAGTTAATTGCAATAAATTGTGATTGTTTACTTAATAGTTTTTGAAAAAGTTATTTTTCAAAGAAATTTGAAAGGGGATTGTATTCATGCAAAAGAATACACAATTCAACCCCCCTTCTTG